>CM034309.1:59304426-59805991 GCA_019925795.1 Dendrobium chrysotoxum
GCTCATTTTGTATCCTATCTCTAAGGGTAAAGCCACTCATCCACCTGAGCATCCTCATCTCTGCAACACTTAACTTTGTATTATGCTTCTCTTTTACCGGCCAACATTCGGCACAATAAAGCATTGCAGGTCTCACCACCATCTTATAGAATTTTCCCTTAAGTTTGAGGGGGACTTTTCTATCACACAACAAGCCTGATGCATTCCTCCACTTCAACCATCCAACTTGAATTCTGCTGATAATATCCCCATCTATTTTACCATCACTCTGAACAATAGATCTAAGATATCTAAAATATGTACTCTTATGAATGACTTGATTGCCCAAAGTCACAATCCCCTCACTAGGTCTATTACTACTAAAATTACACTCCATATATTTCGTTTTAGACCTACTCAAATGAAAATATTTAGACTCTAAGGTTGACCTTTATAATTCAAGTTTACCTTCAATTCCCTCTCTAGTCTTATCAACAAGAAGAATATCATCAGCAAAAAGCATACACCAAGGTACATCCTCTTGCAAATGTCTAGTGAGAACATCCATAACTAAGGAAAAAAGATATGGGCGTAAGGCTGATCCTTGATTTAATCCAACTGAAATAGGAAAATACTTGGTCAAATCACCTTGTGTTTGAACACGAGTAATAGCTCATGCATACATATCTTTAATGATATGAAAATAAGCGTTATTAACTCCTTTCTTTTCAAGAACTCTCCATAGCACTTTTCTTGGAACTTTATCATATCTTTTCTCTAAATCAATAAATATCATATGTAAATCCTCCTTATTCTCTCTATATTTCTCCATCAAACCTCTCAATAAATGTATGACTTCCATAGTAGACCTACCCGGCATGAATCTAAATTGATTTTGAGAAACATTAGTATCACGCTGCAACCTGCACTCCATAATTTGCTCCCATAGTTTTAAAGTATGACATATTAACTTAATTCCTCTATTCACCTTTATTCTTAAAAATATAAATTAATACACTCATTCTCCACTCATCTGACATCTTTTTAGTCTTCAAAACAATATTAAAAAGTTTAATAAGCCAAGAAATTCCTTCATCTCCTAAGCATTTCCATACCTCTATTGGAATATCATCAGGTCGAACAGCTTTTCCACCCTTCATTTTCTTTAAAGCCTCTCTAACTTCGGTTTTACTAACACGCCGATAAAAACAGAAATCTTTATTTTCATTTAGGGTGCTAAGGTCACTAAAGTCAATCGTATTTTCTCATTCTTCATTAAAAAGTTTAGCAAAATATCTCATCCACCTTTGTTGAATATCATCTTCTAAGAAAAGTATTTTTTGATCTTCATTCTTAATACACTTCACTTGAACTAATCTTTACTACTCCTATCTCTTTGTTTGGCTAACTTATACATATATCTTTCTTCCTCAGTATCTAATCTACTATATAAATCATTAAAAGCTAAGATCTTTGCATCGCATATTGCTTTCTTAGATTCCTTACGTGCATCTTTATATCTTTTCAAATTATCAAAAAATTTACATTTAAACTAATTTTTACAGCAAATCTTCTTGTTTTTTATCTTTTCTTGCACATTTGGATTCCACCACCAACTATTTTTACTATTAGAAATTTTTTCCTTTGATACTTCAAGCACATCTTTTACAATATTCTTAATATCACTATCCACTTTTTCCCACATAACATTAGCATCCTCATGCACAAACAAAATCTTGACTTCCGCCCATTCGTCGACCACCGCCGGAGTTTTTCCTGACTTCCACCCGTTCGTCAACCACTGCCGAAGTTCTTCACGGCCATTGTCGAACTTCCGCCCGTTCGTCAACCACCGCCGAAGTTCTTACCGACTTCCGCCCGTTCGTCGACCACCGTCGAAGTTCTTCCTAGCCACCGTCGGACTTCCGCCTGTTCATCGACCACCGCCAGAGTTCCTCCCAGCCACTGTCGGACTTCCTCTCATTCGTCGATCATCGTCGAACTTCTGCCCTTTTGTCGATCACCGCCGGGGTTCTTTCATACTGCCATCGCCCGCCGACTACGATCTTTTCAACCTCCGTCACCCGCTTACTATGGTCCTGCCTATCAAACCAACATGTCAATGCTGACTCTTTTCCACCATGTAATGCACTCTTTATTATGTATATTTGCTACATCAAACTAAGGCCTCAAGGTAATGCCTCATTTGTAATCGACTGCAAACCCTAGTGGATTTATTCAAATTAGGTCAGGCCCCGTAGTTTTTCCTTTTTTAGGGGTTTTCATATAAAAATTATGGTGTCTCTTATGAACGCTTCACTTATTATCTGTTTGTCTGTTGGATCTTCGTATAAAGCTAAGACGCTAAATTATATCACTCTCTACCGCCGCGAATATTCCAAGACGCAACAATTATGATACTGCAAACAAACAGAGCAAGCAATCATGTGATCATTACTTTCCCTGCTTTGTTGCCATCTTATGCCCGATTAAATTATTTATTTTTACGAAGGTCAATTAAAGATCTTTTCTGCAAGTTTATTGGAAAGATTAGACGATGTTTTTTTTTTTCCTCATATAATTCATTTGTTACTAAATTTATTTGGTACTACATTCTTCATGATTTTTAATAAGGAGAATTTATTGCTTTATTTGGATATATGTAGTTGCAGAAAGGGATTGGTGGCATGTGTCCTGGACATCCTTATGGCATAGAGATCCCTCCCCCAAGACATAAAAGGAAACCATCCCATCCATCTGACGAGGAAAAGGTGAGCAACTGTTCAAGAAGTTTGGCTTGGCCGAGCACTGATAAAGTCGCAATGGATGCTAAGGGTAAGGTATAAATGTCAGGCCGTATCTTTTTGGGATATTGTTTTCATATGCACTTTCTGTTTTCAGATTTTAATGCAATGTTGGCAAGTTTTTTAGAAACCAATGGAGCACGCAACCGATGAAACCATGAATCAGGCATTTGGAAAATGCAACTCATGTGCTTCTATTTGTTGTGGAAACAACAATGCTTACTCTTTTTCAGAGCATTTACCAATGACCGATGAGTCAGTAAAGATGACTGGAAATTATTTGCATTTGTTTGAAATGAATGGGAACTTCACAAATCCTCAGATTAATTTCACTCCAATAGAAGAGAGGTATGAAATACTAAAGAAGATGGATGAACCATTCACATCACCAAAGCACACTTTACAAGGTGAGGAAAGGTACCAAAACATAGTTTCACCTCAAATTAATGGTGCAAAATGTTCTGGTGAAGGAATATCTGCATCATTTATTGAACACCAAGATGCAGATGCAGATCTGAACCTGTTCCTTAATCCTACAAGATCAATAACATGCATGTCAAAAGATCCAGCAATTTCTTCCACCCATCAGGCAGTTCCATCAACTTCATTTTATGATGAATTTCATAATGATGAAAATGCTTCTACTGCGTTGAGCGGCTTAACCACCAACTCATTTCCCAAGCTTCATGCAGAAGCAAGCATTGCTGCTTCTTTACTGGCGCATCCTATTGTGGATTCCTCCACGATTTCAGATACAAATATCAATGTTGGAGGAGCTCAAGAGAAACATGACAATATAACTCCAAGCATATCAGCTATTATTGCAGCCACAGTCGAAGCAGCTGCTGCTTGGTGGAGATTTAATGGGCTATTGTCGTCTCCTTTTCAGTCAAACATTCTTTCTACAACACAAATAATGATGCAGAATCTTACAAAGGCATCCAAAGATCTTGAGGGCGATAGCGGCACCAAAGAAAACACAAAATTGCAATCTTGTGCCACATTATTAGAACCATCATCTTCAAAAACAGTTGAAAAATTGATAGTTGAAAGGACTGAAAAACTTCCCAACCAATATGTGCTCTCATCAATAGTTAAAGGAATTAATGAAGTTAATCAGATTCCAAGCAAAAAAAAGCATGATCTTTCATCATGTGATTCGAACACATCTCCATTTACCGAAGCAGTTAACGTTAACATTAGACAGCTTAGGGCTGCGGGAAGATTAAACAAGCCATACAATGAGCGACCTAAACAGGTTGTCAGCTATCAATCAAACTAACAATTTCATATAGGATCCGGTTATTAATACTCAAGTGTTGAACAATTTAATTAATTATCTCATTTTTGTCAGGGTCCACTTGCCTTTGAAGCTCTATTCTCTCAAAAGGTGCTGCCCCAGAGTTTTGGAGCTCCGCACATGGATTATGATAAATTGGACTTGAATCTGAAGAAAGAAGCAGCTCTTGGATTGCAGATTGATCTTAACAGAAAAATATTCACTGAAAATGTTTGCAACTCTGCCGAGGAGGAAGAAGCTTCAAGCTTAATTTTGAGACCAGAGGAACGAATAGAGTAAACATTGATCTAGCAGCAGAGTTTGTCCTGAACAAGTTATAGCCATCTAGTGAAGAAGTTTCTACAGCAAAATATTCTCCTTTTTACAGGATCAGATAAGTTGCCTGATGGAACAGAATACTCATGACATATTCTACGAATTTAGTCTCAAAACTTAATAAATCATGGAATTCTCCATGCTTAAAAACTACATATATTTATTCCTTCGCTGTAATTTGAAAGTTGTTGATTTCGCTTTAGAAAGAAAAAAGAACTTGGTGTTGCAAATAAAAATGCTTCAAAAACTGTTTGAAGGGCTGTATCAGCTACATACTTTTATAATTTCCAAATTTACAGTATCATTGCAAGTAGATTACAGATGTTCAAAACCAAAAAGAATTGACTGACAAAACAATTCAAGAATACACGACGCATCATCAAAAACACTGAAATTTCGCACACTGAATGCCAAAGAAACCGGCATCAGAATGGAGGATGTCGGACTCAGAAGAAACCGAAGAGGACAGAAAACCCGAGAATGATGAGCCAAACAATGTGGATGAGAAAGAAGGCTTGGCCGGATACGTGGCCGTTTCCGCCATTGCCGACCTCGCAAGGACCGTTCTTGGCCACTCGCACCCCCGCACAAGCCGCATCCGGGCAGCCGCACCAGTACGTCACGCCGTTCTCGCCGCAGACGGGGTCGGATCGGAAGCATTTCACGGGGCAGAACTTGTCGCCGTCGTGTGGGACCAGGCATGGGCTGTCGTTTCCATGTCCGGTTGAATCGAGCATCTCTGATCCAACGGCGGAGAGAGAAAGGAAAACAGTGAGGAGGAGGAGGAAGAAGAGAGGAGAGAGAGATGCGGCTGGCGACATGGAACAGAAGGATTCGTAGCGGCTTTTGACTGCGGAGAGGTGATCGGAACCTTACTTCGACTGACCAACTATTTAAGAACCGCCTTATTTTTGTTTAGAGAGAAAATAATTTAATTTAATTAGGTTGAAAATCGTTTCGATGACGCGGTTGTTTTTTTGACCTTTTCAAGCTCTAAAAGGCTAAAACCAGCCGTCGTTAAATAAATAAAAAAAGGTTTCGGTTTGTGCTATTTAAATTTAATATAGTCATAATTATAGGAAGAGAATTTTGAGTTTATACATTCAAAGGTGATTTCTTGAATAAATAAATTTAAAAGTTTTATTTGGACTAAAATATGAATATTATATGTATATCATATTATATAGGAGGGAAGATATCCTATTCTTTCCTCTACAGCTTTTTATTATGAGATAAATTATTTTATGCGGAGTTCGAACATAATGAGGGACTGATCATTGAAGATTTCTTCATTTAGTTGTCATAAAGTATATATGGGGTTTTTTTTTTTTTTTTGGAAGTATTTATAGGGATGTAACCGTAGGAAACAATAGAGTATAAAAAAAATATGTTTTGATATTTGTTAATACACGAGCAAATTCTGAATAGACCTTGTTTGAACTATGATTGAACCAATCATATGGTTCAGCACATTAAAGATTGTATTATTTGATCTTGATTCAAACTTTATTTGATAAATAAGATACAATTATCTCTTTAATTATGATGATTCTTTAACTTGGTTTAAATAACTTATGCTTGTATTTTTTTAATATATTTTAATTACATATTGAATATTGATATATCATCGGAAAATTATCTTGTTCGGACACGAATCTCGAGGCAAAAATCATGTTGGTAACTTCAAAAATTAATTCAGAGACCATCTGAACTCCGATTTCAGCAAACTTACAGTCGAACTGAACGTCTCGGAAATACGAACCCAACGACATCAGATTCAACTCAATCCGAGCCCAAATGAGTCCAAATCAAAGACCCAAAGCACGTTTGGAAGGTTCAATCCATAATTCAGATTACCAAACAGTCTCCAAACTTGACATGCTTATAGTCAAATCGAGCGGCATGACGAGACGAATCCAACGAGCCTAAGATCGTCAAATTCTGATATCATTAAGGCCTTCGAATGCTCAATAAACGGTCCATGATCATAGGATTCAACATCGGCCGTCCATTCAAACCACTCTTAATTTACCCTTGATCTTCCCCTTATTTACCGGCCATGTCACTCTCAGAAAACTATAAATGGACCCCTCATTTCTCTTGAAAGGGGACCCAAGCAAAAAGAAGAAGAAAGGAGAAGAAGAGAAGAGAAGAAAGAGACTCCTTCTCGACCACCGCCGGACTTTCACCCAGCCACCCATCCGACGCTGGAGTTCCGCCAGACCACCATCTGACGCCGGAGTTCCGTCGGACCACCACCTGACGCCAGAGTTCAGTCGGGCGGCTAGTTGACGCCGAAGTTCCATTGGACCGCCACTTGACGCTGAAATTACATCCGACCACTCAACGTTGCTGAATTTTCGCCCTCTACTTGTAATTGAATCTGAGAGTTGATTGTTGTAGTATGATTCTCCTCAATTTCGAGAACGAGTCAACCATTTGTAACATAAACAAATACTAGTGAAATCCTTTCAATTGGGCGTGGCCCCGTAGTTTTTCCTTTTCTAGGGTTTTCCACGTAAAAATCCCAGTATTGCATTTTCTTCTGTTTGTGTGCTGGATATCCGTACAACACTGAGACAAAAATTTTCTAACTCTATCGCCGCGTATATTCTAGCCCGCAACAAATATATTTAGCCATTATTCAATCATGTTGGATCAATCTTCGAACTTGCATGAATAAAATTTGATCATTTTTGATATAGTCTTAAAGAACAATGAAGTTATGTACTGACAATGTATTTTTATAGGTAAATTCAGTAGCAACATTTTTATACTAAATTGAGGATAACGAAAAGAAAAGATGTGAGCCAGTTGGATAGGCACAATGTTAATTGCAACGAATAAAAAATTTATTTTAGAGAAGAAAATCAAAGAAGCATTGGAGAAACTTTCGAATGAGGCTCAAAGCATGATTATCCATCCCATTACTCAATTTGAACTGCATGTCTTAATCGTGATGTTAATTTGCATGAGAGGACATGTACATGTAAAAAATTTGATTACGGTTTAAGGACATGCACAAATAAGAATGATTAATACTTGATTACGATTTGAATAATGTTCATTCATTGATCAAATCTTTGTCACACATGATCTCAATCTTTATCAACTTTATTTAGAACCTTATTCTAATTTGGCCGCAATAAACTCAAAAGCATTATGCATTTCCAAACGATGGTATTTTGATGAGAACAAAATTTTGAGCGTATTTCTTCAATTTTGAATATTATATGACTTATAAACTCAATATTTTTTTCTAAAAGATACCTATGCTAGAAAACAAATCAATGGCATTATGTGTGATGAACTTTAGAAGGATCTAAAAAAGATTACAGATAGAAGATATAGTCTGTGAATTAAATACAAACTCACACGCAAATCATATATAAATTTCGAACTCAAAATCTTTTATTTGATGGCATAACCTTCCAACTAACAGATCAAATATAACGAGAATACACCATACAATTACTGTAAGAGCAGCTGAAGTTTATTTTGACATCAGTGGATACCATTGCCTCCTGCAGAATGATCTGAAAATAATAATCTAAATTTGTAAAGTTACTTATAAAACTCAATAGAAAATTCTCTGCATATTAGATACTGAAAATTTTAATTTGCATACATAAATATTTCTTAATTCCTTATCAAAAAATATTATCTACATCTTCTTCCCTTTCATAACTCTTATTTCTCTTTATGTTAATTTCTCCACCGAACTCTAACTTGAAATCTCTCTTGCTTCCTCAAATGAGTCAAAACACTAAGCTTGCTTCAAAAAATTTTCTTGGATGATTCTTCTATTATTTATAGTTGGAGGTTAATTTATGACTTCGACAACTTTTGCCTATCCTAAACCCTAAACAATAAAACATATTAAATTCATCATTTAAGTTAAATAAAATGAGTTCCCTTGAAAATTTCTTTTTCTCCAAAATTCTTCATATATAGGAAAGTTTTTGCTCTATTATCTTTATTTCTAGAGAAAAAAATTATATCTCAATATCTTCATACAAATTATATTATAATAGATTTAAAAGTTGTTTTACTTATTTTAAAATTAATATCATATATATATTTATATTGCATTAATTTTAGCCCATCCTCATATAGTTTTTAATGAAGATATTCTAATATAATTTATATTCATATATTTGCATGAATTTTAAAATTTTAATAAACATATTTACTTTTGATTTATAACACCAAAAATTAAGAATATAATATAAGTAAAAACTATGTTTTTTTTTTTGTAATTAAACATCTGATACTTAAGGTTAATATTAAAATATTACATAAATAAATATTAAATTTTAAAATTAAAAAAAGGATCAAAATGATTGGTTTATTTTTTATAAAAAGTCAAAATAGTTCACAACTATATCAAAATGATTATTTTGATCCATCAACTCTTTAAAGAAGAATTAAAATAATACTATCATGAAATTATTTTGATTCATTTGTAAAATTTTGAAATATCAAAATAATTTTTTAATATAATTGAAAATTATTTTAATTCATAAAAAAAACAGTTTTAGTAATTTCCCTAATACTAAATACGCATAAAAATAGAATTATTAAAATTAAAAAAAATGAAATTTCGCAAGCTAGTAGAATAGTACCAGTTTGTGGGGCATCGGGCTCAGAGGATACCGCGGAGGACGGAAACGATGAGCGGAGACCGCTTGCGCCTTTGCAGACCTCGCAAGGCCCGATCTTGACCACTCGCACCCCCGCACACGCCGCATCAGGGCAGCCACATCCGTACGTCACCCCGTCATCGCCGCAGACCGGCTCGTATCGGAAGCAGTTCACTGGGCAGGCCATGTTGCCGTCGTCTGGGACGGGGCATGGGCTGCCGTTCCCATAGCCGGTTGAATCGTGCACCTCTGATTGAGCTGCGGAGAGATGGAAGGAGATGGTGAGGAAGAGGAAGAAAACAGGACTGAGAAATGCGGCCGGCGACATGGAGCGGTAGAGGGAACTTCGCGACTTTTGACTCTGAGGATTGAGGAGGAGGTCGGAAACTTAGTCGACTCGATTTGGAAAACTCGCGTTTCCAATTGTTCCCTTGATAAAAGATCGAAGTTTTCGTCGGCTTCTTTGTTTTTAACGATTTTTTATTTTTTATAAATTTAATTTAACTATGTGGAAGATTGTTTCCAAAACGTTTGGCTATTTTCGTCTTCAAAACCAAAGTTTGGAAGACTGCGTCTCCTCCTCTTTTCAAAATGCTTGATCCCTTGGATTTTTTTATTTGAAGTGATGGCTCTTTCTCTTTAATAACTCACATGTAAAGACAACTTTGATCCGATTTGTACAGCTGGTCCGATTTGCCCATCTCTGCAAGAATAACTTTGGATTCAACAGATATATGGGATATCAAGAATTTTAATTCCAAAATAGGATAGAGGTGAATTCTTCAGGAATGGGCTTGAAATCCTCAAGACCATTTCTACAAGATAAAAGGATGAGAGAATCAACAAGTATGGAGAGTAGATGGGTGATTAAATGATTTTTTTTTAACAATAAAAATAGCATAAAGTTCAAAATATATCTCTTGATCTCTTATATATAAGATTAAGAGGGCTACATGAAAGACTACACTTAAAAAATAAAATAATAGTATATGATATAATAAGTATATACAGACACAGACATATGGACTAAGCTTAAAAGTACACACATGGCACTCTATCTCTAGAGAAATTATTCAGCGCGGAGTCCAGACAAGAAGAGCCGTTCAGACATGCGAGTGTATGTACTGTATACAAATTTGTACACAATATGTATTAATTTTTTGTACACACTGTTTGTGCACAGTGTGTATAATCACAGTCCGGACGGTTCTTTTCATCCGGACTCCACACGGAATAATTTCTCCTTTCTCTAACGTGGCTCAAGACGCCGACGAGTTCCCTAAGCAATTCCTCAAAGATGAGTGCCTTGGGCGAGTCCTTAAAAATGAGTATTTTGAATGAAGCAATACAAGCGAGTCGGCGATTCCCTTGAGATGAGTAACGAATATCCTAGGTATGGCTATAAATAGGAGACAAACCATAGTTGATGAAGCCATAACCATAGGCTTGATGGATATGCGCCTCCTGCAGTAAAATAAATACTCCGTTTTACTATCGATGCTTTAACGATGAATAACTATCTGAGTACTTATAATATGATTTGCGTTTAGGTTTCTAATTTATCTCATCTTCCTAATGAAATATCACTATTAATTTTACCGAAAAGCTACAGAAACTAAAATATATTTATGATTGAAAACCTGGCACTTGCTCTAATTGTGGCTTTAAACCACACTCAACTCTCTATTCCCCTCCAACCTGTCTTGTTCAATGGGAGGCTGCACTTGTAGGCCCAAATCCGCTGATATAACTAACCGCTGAGATCCCACAAGAACCTGCTATTGTCCTTAACTCAATCAGCAATGAAGATTTTATTGAGGTACCAAACCTACAACACTCATTATGTTTGAATTTGATCCTTCAATTGTTATCTTTTTATTTTAATTTTTAATCATCATGATGAGTCTAATTACAATTTCATTCAAAGGGGCCATTCATGAAGAGCTCTTTGACACCCCCGTAAAATTTGTAGGCCAAGGTTGAGATGAAAGAGGATGCCAAAGTTGAATCCAAGTAAGAGTCATTGGTCGATCTCTTGAAACCCAAGCAAGAGGTTGCTTTCACCTCATTCATCGATCCGGTTGCTGCCACCGGCTTGTCTCCTGGCATAAATGAGCTGGTAGAGAAAGTTGTTGAGGAGAAGTGGGATGAGCTTGTGGCTCCTACCCGAGATCTTCTGGATTTATGATGCGAACCAACTTGATATTGTTGTTGTATTCACTGGAGCATACATGAGAAAATTTAGTATACTTTAGAATATATATTCTTTTATTTAGAATTATTTTTTACATTTTTTTTTAAGGTTTCTTGTCAGAAAAAGTGAAGAGCCATATAGATGGAAGTACCCTCAAATCGTTTTTTGAAGCATTATTTGAATATATAAGGAAATTTTGAAGTAGCAATATAATATTTAAACAATCAATCAACCTTTTGCATTGCTTTAATGTTAATATAATATTTAAGCAATCAATCAACTCTTTAATTAAACTTACTTCAAAATAAATTTAAGGATTTTAAAATTATCATCATCAAATATAAACAGGATGGCAATATTACAAAACCAGGTGTAAAAAGCCAAGCAAACATCTGAGAGACTTTTATAAATTTAAGCTATCCTAATCTTGAGTTTAATGCTTAGTACCAGCTAAAGAATCTTAACATATCAATAAATCCTTAAAAATTTGACATAAAGATTAACAATTAACAAGATTAAGATGTCAGTGTTTTGGCCTAGTAATTCAAAAATCTCTATAAATGCAGTCAGATCTAAATTTCAATACATTTTTAGTATTTTTTTTTTTAAATTTACTTGCTGCATCTAAAATTGAAATGCTAACAGCATGAAAATAGTCTAAACCGCATTCCATACAATTAGGAGAGAAACCTTGGCTTCAGTGCCGCATAGACGCTTGGAAAACTAACTTGTAACATAGATATATATCTACAGTTACAATGTTTTAGATAATACAAATCCAGAAAGTAAAAGCAGGAGTTCAAGTTAACATTTAGCAACTAGCACAGAATAATGATATGGATTCCAGGTTCTTAAATCAACCTCTACCCAACCATTTAATTTACCTTTGCATATCTCAACTAGAAATGCATGTTTACTTCTTCATTCAGCACACTTGACGCCAGAAAGATACACCTGGGACTGTATGACACTTCCCCCAACCATGAAACCTGGCATCACCATGAGTCCAACCTTAGGTCTTTGTTCGCCGTCAGTTAAAATAAGGTTTTTAATCACACTTTCCATGTAGATCTCTGAGTATTCAGTTCCGCTCCTCACCTGAAAAACCTTGGCATTTGGGTCAAAAGAATAAGCCAGTCTGTGCAACAACCAGATGGACTTCGCCAGCTTCAGGAAAGCCTGGTAGAACGGCGTCCTCGGGTGCCCACCGCTCATCACATAGTTTCTCTGATCAACATTACCAAAGAAAGAGCTCTCCATTTTTGGGTGGATGATTAAGAGGTATTTATTCCTGCAAAATCTTCCAAAAATGGAATCTGGGTTTTGGCTCAATACATCCAATGGATCCATGGCCCGAATAGCAAGAAACTGGTGGAAGAAACCTTCATTTGACACATTAAGATCGCCAGTATCAACACAAAACCTTTCCTCTTCGAAACCGCTGAACATTCTCTGGCAAATATGTGCTTCAAATGCATACTTCTTGTGCGCCCTTCTTGCATAAACTACAGATGCTTCTATTGCATTAGCTGCTGCATCTAGATCCCACCCAGCCGCTTTCATCATGTTAATCAATGGTTTTGAGAAATCATGAATGGATTTGTATGCAGTTTCTACCGTAGAAGCAAACAGACTGGGTGTCAGTTCAATGGAGAAGAAGTTATCTTCCTCCAAATCTCCTGGTTCTCTGGACAGCAAGCCCCTCTGCTTGAGCTTCTTCTCAAGCTTTACCTTTCTCTGCTGTGACTCCTGGATTTGCTGCTGCAATTGAAGGATCTCAGTTTCTCTATTCTGAATCTGTGATTGAAACTTTTTAACCATGACTTCATAGGTCTTGAGTAAGCTTTGCTGTTCTTGAATTTCAGCAACTAAACGAGAATCCTGAGGTGAGGATGATGTAAGTTTTGGTTTTTGCTCTCGGTAGGCATGCTTGAGCTCGGATAGCTTCATAAGCTCTTCGATAACAAGTTTATCAGCAGCCTGGATCTTCTCAGGATCATAAGGAGTATGAGCATCCTGCAGCTGAATGTATGCAGCTTTCAAAGATGAAATATTGTTGAATATTTTTGATACCAGGGTCTCCATTGGCTCTTTATTCCGATTTGCTGCATCTTCCATTGGTTGTGGATAAACCTTCTGGTTACTGTTATCATGGCCTGGGTTTTCTTTTGGTCCTGTACGTAGCATAGCTGCTCCTAACAAGCAGCAGCTATCTCAACTTTCTCTGATTAAAACATTAAACATTTACCTACAAAAGGAAATAACAGTGTTCTAGTCATTCTGAAAAAGCAATTGGCTATAAACAACTCAAGATGCTTGCCATACACGAAATGAAAAACAGTTCTTAAGCAAGAAAACTGTAAGCTGCAAGGACTGTATCACAGCTGAGCCTTTGAAATAGTTGAAAGTCGAAAAATAACCACCTAAATGTGCTCTTATGTGACTACACAATACTGGAACCTACTTTTCAATCTTTACAGCCATAAGGAAAAATGAAATTACTTACTGGATGCAAGTAACCTGAAATTGGCATGCCGCTAAAGGAAATTTATCTTTGTAATTTTCCATATAATCTATAATATCAATCTGTATGTTTTTCATCTGTTCTATTAAATTAAAACATGAGAAGCTAACTAGCAAATGATCCTTAAACCAAAAGTCATGAAGCGCCAAAGCAAATCAGAGAAAGTTGATTTAGGAGGGAACTAGGAGAAGCTTATTTAAGGCTAAGTTTAGAGTTGAGTTTGTTTTATGCATATTTTGATTTAGTTTTGCTGTAGCTTTTTCTTTGAGGGCTTCCTGGCTGCGTCTAGGTTGTTTGGGAGAGTTGATCTACCTCTCGAATTATAGATCACATGTATCTTGCTTTCAAATTGAAGTTATAATCCACAATCAGCCATTATTATTAGTATTTTTGCAGTTTTTGCATTGTTTGTTTGCTGTTTTTATTTCTAAGGCATATCAAATTAGTATCAGAGCGGTGTCCTAGACCAAAATCTTCATTCTCCTCACATATTTATGTTGCGCATCTCCTCCAATTTGCTGATTTTGCGGTTTAAAAAATTAGATGATGTTTTTTGTTGATTTTTGCAGTTTGGAATGTAGATCCGTGAATGGCAGCAAAGAAAGTGGAGACGTTGGAAGGCGAGATAGAGCAATTCAAAACCAACGTGGAGGAGAAGCTCGCTACCATGGAAGAAAGGTTTTCATCTATGGAAAACCAATTTGGAGGAGTGGAGGAGATGTTCAGAAGGATATTGGAGATGCAAACAAAAACTTTACCGGAGGTTGCAATGGCTAACCCCAATCTAAATTCGATCGGGATTCTCTTGACCACAAACAAGTGAAAAGGAGTCGAATGGGAAGAGTTCAACGAGGAGAATTTTTTTCACCAAAAAACCACATCCTAAGGCTCTGATAATTGGTGGAATAAGATCTTCAGATGGGGGACAGCAGGAAGGGAGTTTCATGACGGAGGTGGTGGGGTGACCGACCACTATGGGGGATGGACGAAAGATAGGTGGGATTCTCACCCATGATACACGGGGGGAACAATAGTGGGAGAGGAAATTGGGGTGGAGATGCTAGGGTGAGGAACCTAAAATGCCGATTTTTTAAGGGCAAGATACTCAACGATGAAAGTTTGTGAAGGTTGTTAAACCTTAAGGAACTAGTCCGAGGCTCACCAAGAGGGGGGGTGAATTGGTAATTTCAAAAACATTTCTTAACTCGAAGATAATGATAACAATATTTTTGACAAAGTTTTCAGAAATTGAAAATACAAATTCAAATTGATTGTAGAAGCGAGCAAGTTTATCAAAATTATTGATTTAGCTATGATGATATTTTGATTTACAAAACGAAGCGATAATCACCGATTTTCCCAAGCAGTTATAACATAAATAAATGCAGGAAAAATGAGAGTGCAAAAAGGAAAAAATACACCAGAGATTTTTATAGTGGTTTGGTCAACCTTGACCTGCATCCACTCCCCGGAGTCCTCCGCTCCGAGAATTGCACTAACACTAAGTGACTCTCCTTTTACTCCCACAGCAAGGCGGAGAAGCCCTTACAGACTCACTCTCACCAAACCTGATGCGGCGAAGTGCCAGACGCTATGTCACCCTCCCAATAACGACAGCGGATCTTGACTCGCTTTTCTCCCTCCTAGAGAAGGCAGAGAATCTCAGCTCATTTTTCTCCCTCCTGGAGAAGGCAGAGTACCTCAAGGACTTGACCTAGAAGCCTCTCTCCCTAGAGAGCTTTCAAAGACTCGCCAAGGCCACAGGAGGAGCAAGGGTGTAGCTATCTCGGAGCAACCGTGTGATCCCCTCACACTCCTTCTCCCTCACGCTTAACCTCACCTTCTCCTTCCTCTCAAACCCTGAATTTCTCAAAAGCTCCTCTCTCAGAGTTCCTTCAGCAGTCACATAGTAAGCTGGTTGGTAGGTTTGGTTGTGTATTCTTCCACTAATTTTGCAAAATTTATGGTTATTTTATCAGGTTTGATGTCTTTCTTGCTGAATGCTGAACACTAAACAGAATTTCTAGTGCAGAATTTATTGTAATTTGTATTTAGTAAATGTAATTTGTGCTTGCATTATTTTTTAGGGATTTTTACATATATAATACTTCAAACTATTATAAATACATATCCAACACCTAAACTTTTGTATTTACTGATATACCACATAAAACCTCATTTTCATCTATTTTAACACTCTGTTACTGCCGTCAAAATCCCTATCAGCCTCGCTTCTTCCCTTCGACCCGCCTTCTCCATCGCTTCAGGTCTCTGCATCCCTGGTTGTTGGCGATGTTGGAGAACGGTGACTGCGATGATGGCAATCGGTGTTCCGTAAATACCTGCGGAATTGCTCAACCAAATTCTTGGCCTGCCGCTTCTTCCCTCGTCGGCCTACCGCCACCGTTCTCCGACCAAGTTCTCGAGAATTTTTTGTAAATACCTGTAGTTCTCCCCATGGATTGCCGCCATGGCCCTATCTTATCCCTCACTCTAGCAAATATGCCTCAAGAGAATGACTGTAGTTGACGCCGATCTCGTAATCTTAGCAACCTCCTTCCCAGTTTACGAGACCTTACACTCATTTGCTGCGACGGATTCACCACCGCCGGCCTCGTCGTCATAGCCGAGAACTGCAGGTATCCACTCTTATCAGATACCTTGAAACACTAACTAGCCTTCACCTCCTTTCTAAGCTTTTAGCATGATCTTCTAATATGAGCATGATGATCTTAATCATGGTATGATGATCTTATTGAATACCATAAAAAGCAACGAATGAAACAGGGAAAATAGAAGAAGAAACAGAACAAAGAATTTCTGCATTTTGTTCATTAAACATTACAGAGTCTGATGGTAAGCTTATATAGGAATTCAAGGTACAGGTTGTTAGGCAGCACATGTTGCCGTGCCGTGAGTGTGTGCATGTGCTGCCATGAGTGTGTGCCTGCTATTCATAACAGAGCACATGAGTGGTAACAGCCTAAGGTGAAGAATGGCTTCTCTTGAGCACGTGAAGCTGAGTAATGTTAACAGATCTTATAATCTGAAATCAAAAAGAAACCAGTCAATTGCTACATCTTCCATTGGCGGAAAACAGAGTAGAGCTACAATACCCAAAATTGTTCTTTTTATTCCATCGGAAAAGTAAGACGGGAGAGAGAAGATGGAGGAAATGCTGGATGGCGCGGCGGTCGTGGTGATAAGCGAGACAGAGAGAGCAGAGAGCGTCGTTCATACAGTCAAGGCAATAAATGTTGCACTCGTTCTTGTGAGCGTCGGCGTGGAGCTTGCATTGAACGAAGAAGCTCGTCGAGAGCAGAGGCCGTAGCCATGGAGGCCATCGGCTATTGTTCTCTGCTCCTCCCAGAAGGCGGGTCGAAGGGAAGACGTGAGGATTTTTTACGGTGTAGTAACGGAGTGTTAGAATAGATGAAAAAGAGGGTTTTAGGTGGTATATTAATAAATACAAAAGTTTAGGTGTTGGATATGTATTTATAATAGTTTGAAGTGTTATGTAAGTAAAAATTCCTATTTTTTTATAAATGTAATTTGTAATTTGTGTTAGTATTTTGTAAATGTAATTTGTGTTCATTTATAATTGCTCAAATAATCAAATAATTATATGTATTTCATTTTTTTCATTTTAATTGAATTACTTAAATAAATCTGAAATAGCAAAAATGCCAAAAATTGAGAAAAAAATAGGTTAGCGGGTCATTTCGAGTTGACCCGAAGGTTCGGACTCCCGACCCATTTTCCTAATCTGGTCGGGCCAACTAGCTGCAGATCAAGTTCGGGTTGGACCCGAACCCAACCCGTTATGACACCCCTAATTTGTTGAGAGCTCAACAAATTATGAATAGGAAAGCAGAAGCTCAAAGGAGAGACATTCAGTTTGAGGTGGGGGATAGGATTTACTTGAAGCTTCATACCTACAGACAACAAATCTTGGCAAGGAGATAGAATGATAAGTTATTGCCTCGGTATTTTGGTCCATACGAGATAGTGAAGCGCATCGGGGCCGTGGCATATTGCCTAGTTACCGCCGTCATCAGCCATTCATCCAGTATTTCATGTGTCCTAGTTGTGATGGGTGATAAGAGAGCAATCATAGCATATTTCGCCTTCTTCACTTCCCCCAACCTTGACGGACGACATGGAGGTGTTACTGGAACCATTGGAGGTCAAAGGAGTGCGACAGGAAGTAACATGAAGCAAGGAAGTGTTGATCAGGTGAAAGGACCTACCGGAGCACGAGGCCACGCGGGAGTCCTACCAAATTATTCAGCAGCAATTCCATTTATTCCACCTTGAGGACAAGGTAGCACTCTTTTTTTTTTTTGTTAGGGGGGGGGGGGGAATTGATACATCGGCAGCCCTTGGGGGACCCAGTAAAACATTAATTCATTATGTGAGAAGAGCAATTAAGGAATGAATTAATTAGGAAAGATTTCCTAATTGAAATTCAAATTGGAGAGGGAAATATATTAAGAAAGGGGGACTGATTTAGGAATGGATTAATTAGAAAGGATTTCCTAATTGAAATTCAAATTAGAGAGTTTTTTTTTTTTTTTTGGGGGGTGGGGGGGGGGGGGGGGGGGGGGGGGGGGGTGGGGTGGGGTGGGGTGTTGATTTAGGAGGTAAGTAGGAGAAGCTTATTTAAGCCTACTTAGAGTTCATTTTGTTTTATGCAGATTTTGATTTGTTTTGTTGTAGCTTTTTCTTAGAGGGCTTCCTAGAGGCATCTAGGTTGTTTGTGAGAACTGATCTACCTCTCATATTGTAGATCACCTGTATCTTGCTTTCAAATTGAAATTATAATCCACAATCAACCATTATTATTAATATTTCTGTAGTTTTTTCATTGTTCGTTTGCTATTTTTATTTCCAAGGCGTATCAGCATCATTCCCAATAAGAATGCCATCAACATGCATAATGAGAATCACTATGTTAGAGGAAGAGTGATGAATAAAAGTAGAATGCTACTATGAAAATCAATATCAAAACTAAACTTGCAAAATTTGTAAAAGCAAGCAGGCCTGTTACATAGCTTTATAAAGCTTACAAACTCTATTCTCTCCATAAGCAACATACACTGGATGTTTCTATATATAACTGATTTCGGAGATATCCTCATACTGAAAAGTATCGATAGGATACATTTGGAGCAGGATCCATCCTTGATTAATGGAAACAAAGAGAATGACAGCTGTCGACCATCCATTAAGCTTAATAGCGTTTAATAAATAAATATGGATTGAACTAGACAGTCAAGGCTTAACGATATGAAATGAGTTTAACTCTAAAAGGTATAAAATCATATCCCAAGTATGAAGATCAAGAAGAGCCCCAATTTCAATATCCACTCTTGAATTAGAATGCAACAAAATTTTCTGACTGGTATTGAGAATAGAGATGATAGACTGAGAAAAGGAAAAATGAAGAAATTATGATAATAAATAATCAAATGACACTTGGATGTAATGGGTGGCCGATATAATATTATATTACTTTTTATAGAGCAACCGGAAGATGTAAATCTAAGGGCTTCTTGTGCAAGTGGATGTAGTGTCGTAGTAGATGGGATGGAAGAAACATTTGAGCAAGACGAAACACAATGGGAAGATGAAAATGGAACACATGGGAAGATGTGATATGAGAAGATGCAGGAGGGTCTCAAGGGGATGCCTCATGAAAAGTGGCATCATAAGAAATATCGAGTCAACATGCCGATGGATCATAACAACAATAACCTTTATAAGTATGAGAATAGCTTATAAAGATACACTTAACAGCATGAAAGGATATATTATCACATCTTGGACAAAAAGAGTGAATAAGCATAACCAAAGTTTCTAAGAATAAGATGAGCAATAGATGTTTATGGATAAACAATTGACAAGTGGGTGGATGACATGGGATTGATAAGTAAAAACTTATGAAAATGACATCTGCCCAAAATTATCACGGAACATATATGTGAAATAATAAGAAAAGAGCAACATTGAGGAGATGAAGCTAACGATCAAGCATTCCATTTTATTAGGATGCAAAAAGTCATGAATATTGATGAATAGTATTGTTGTTAGCATAAGAGTGAAATCAATATTGCATATAGTAAATGGCATTAACGATGCAGAAAGTTTTAAGCTGAATGGTAAACAAAACTTTTTTTTCTTGATATGCTTGCAATAATAAAAACTTCTAGCTCGCAATTCAACAAACAGGCACATGTACTTGCGGTGTTGTCATAAATAAAATAAAAAATTAATGAAAGAGCAGGGACTTGGTCCTAAGCTATTTGAAGGTATCAAATTAAAATGTGCACTATTATGAGAAGATGCTGGCATAGTAAAATAGACAATGGTGCTAACCATATTCAAGGGCATCACATTTAAATTTGAAAATATAAGGACCGCGAGTAAAACCCCGGAGATGTTGAAGGTGAGGGTGACCTAACTACAATGCAACTATTCAAGTGAAAGAGCAAAGGAAGACAGGTTGTGGAAGCAGAATTAGTGATATGGTAAATGCCTCCATCTTTGACACTCTACCAGTCTTCCTCTTTGAGCTAAAATCATTAAAAAACACAAGGGATAAAAAATTATGTAATAACGGTGAGATTTGGTAAAGAGAAAATAAGGAGGATCTATATATGATATTTATTAATTTTGAGAAAGCATATGATAAAGCTCCAAGAAAAGTGCTCTGGAGAGTTCTAAAAAATAAAGGGGATAATAATGTTTATATTCAAGTAATTAATGATATATATGCAGGAGCTATTACTTGTGTTCAAACACAAGGTAGTTTGACCAAGTATTTTTCTATTTCAATTGGATTATATCAAGGATCAATTTTAAGCCCATATATTTTTGCTTTAGACATGGATGTTCTTACTAGACATTTTCAAGAGGATGTACTCTAATATATGCTTTTTGTTAATGATATTCTTCTTGTTGATAAGACTAGAGAGAGAGTTGAAGAAAAACTTGAATTATGGAGGTCAACCTTAGAGTCTAAAAGTTTTCGTTTAAGTAGATCTAAAATAGAATACATGGAGTGTAATTATAGTAGTAAAAGATCTAGTAGGGGATTGTAACTTTGGGAGATCAAGACATTAAAAAGAGTACACGTTTCAAATATATCGGGTCTATTGTTCAAAGTGATGGTGAAATAGATGGGGATTTTCTTAGTAGAATTTAAGTTGGATCGTTAAAGTGGAGGAATGTATTGGGCCTGTTGAGTGACATACTCCTCAAACTAAAGGGAAACTTCTATAAAATGGTGGTGAGACCTGCAATGCTTTATGACTCAAAGTATTGGCCATTAAAAGAGAAGCATAAAATTAAGTTAAGTGTTGCATAGATGAGGATGCTCAGGTGGATGAGTGGCTTCACTCTTAGACACAAAATGTGAAAACTTCCAATGACCCAATTAGAAGAGTAGATGTATTAGATTTGGCCTTGGCCTATGTTAAGAAGGGTAGAGGTATAACTAAAAAGACTTGGTTAGAAAATATTAGAAATTATATTTTCTTATTAGATTTAAATGAAATCTGACTCTTAACTAAACAAATGGAAAAGAAAGATTCATGTAGTCGACCCTACATTGATAAAGATAGAGATAGGGGGCCATTTCTATTATCGAGAAAAAAATTTATTTAATAGTCCCTTTCCTCTTATTTTTTATAAGGGGTAGTTTAGTAATTAGTATAGTTTAGTCTTTAGGCTCTTTCCTATAAATACCTAAGTCTTATGTAGGGGAGGGGGAGTTTTTTTGGGAGTTGGCTCATTTTATTTCAAATTTAGAAATCTGAGAGAAGGGAAATGTCTCTTTTCCTTGGGGTGGATTTCCCCTAAACTTGAGAGAAGAGGGGTGAAGGTTTGTACTGAAGTCTAGGACTTCGCCAACATCAATACCCAAATTCTCTTTTGCTTCTCCGTCAGCTGTCTTGATCTTCGGAGCAGTGAATTGCTTCCTCCACCAGACATCTTGCCAGCCAATTCTGTTTCAAAAGCTTTTGTTTTGCTCAATTATACCCACCCGCAGCAAAGAGATTGCCGAGCAGACACCCTCATCTTGTGTATCTACACAAGGTTCAAGAAGACTCCTAGGTGCCTACCAATCGGCCCTACCAGGTAAATTTCTGCAGGAGCAGATTTCTTGAAACAAGAAATCAACCTTGGCTTTATGTAAAGCCCATTTAGAGCCAACCAACACCGGCCAAGAAAATCATTGGGCAAGGAAATAGGCACTGCACTGCTGCTGCCAGCATTTTAAAGCCTAACCAACTTGTTTCTTTCCTTAAGAATCTATCCTAGATCACTAGCCATGGATCTGCTGCCAATTACATAGAGCCAGCCGCCGATTCATCCATACCCAGGTCCGTCCGGCCACTGGTAAACATATCTGCCGGTCTTCCCATCTGTCCTTAGGTATCAAGAAGTCCAAGAAACATCTAGCTGAACACAGGAAAAGGTCATTTGTACTGCATAAAGCCTACATCAGGTCTCCATTGCCCATATTTTCATTTATACTTTACTTCTTTCCCAAAGAACAGTAATCTACTGAGAAATTCTGGATTTTCTTGCAGGATATAGGGATGTCCAGCAAGTTCAGCCTTCCAAAAACTGTTGTGCTGGTCTCCAAATAGGAGAGGGTGCGGGCCAAGTTCCATCAGATCTCCCCTACAACTTCTTCATCCAGAAAACTGGCGGGAGTTGTTTTCTGCTAGTTGGTAAGGAACAAGAATCGCCAATTAGGAAATTTATTGGGACTTCCAAAGGCTACAGCAGTAGCTTGCCTTCAGTTCTTGTAATTTTGTATTTTGGATTGTTTATTTTCTGTTTTCCTCAGTTCATTCACGCTCAGGTTACTAATTCGGCTCAAAGATTTTAAGCTTTCAGTGGTAAAGGCTCCTTGTAGGAATTGTAAATTAGGATTGTGAGGTTATTCATGGTTCTTTGAATTGAGTATCTTAATTATTTCTTATTTTCTCGGTGTCATACGTAGTGGGATAAAGGCTTTAAAAGTGCTATGGCATATCAAGAGGATAATGAATTGGTTATTTTAAAAAATTAACTTAAGAGCAACAAACCAATAAGCAGTGGAAATTAACTAAGGATATATATATATATATATATATATATAGAGAGAGAGAGAGAGAGAGAGAGAGAGAGAGAACAATAGAATTTCTAAAGATTGATTCAAAGTAAATGTCAAAATAAATTATAAACAATTGCAAGAACAATATGATCAAACCACAACTCTCAAAGTAAAAGCTTGCAGAAAATAAAATGCAGTAAATAAGAAGAACAGCAAACCACAATTTTATAGTGGTTTAGTCGAACTTGACCTACGTCCACTCCCGAAAAATCTTTCTCTTTGGGTATTCCAGTAGTAACACTCCTTTTGCACTCAGCAAGGCGTAGAAGCTCTTCTCTATTCCCAGGTGGAGAATGACCTTCACAAAGCTCTTCCTCCTAAAAAGCCTAAACCCTCCTGCTTCCCACAACAGCAGAGATGCCTCCCTCCTACTCCTCGCAACGACAGAGATGACGCTCTCTCCTTCTACTCCTCGCAACTGCAAATATGTTGCTCCCTTATTATGCTCCTCGCAACGGTAGAGATGTCGCTCTGCTAGCCTCCTCGGCTAGTAAAGTATTTCGCCCAACGACTTCTACCTAGAGTTCCTCTCTAAAATCTCCACAATCACAGCATAGAGGACCCAAGATAAAGGCCGACGAGGATAACCATGTGATTCCCTCACACTCCCCTTGACTTCTTCAATGACAACCTCTCAACCTCATATTCTCTCTCTCCCAAGTGGTTTGGACTCTCTCACAAGCAATGAGACACTTCTCTATCTCCAAAGCATGCAGGAAAAATGTCTCTGGCTACTCAACAGAATCCCTCGGGTCTTATGTGAAATAATTAAAGTGGGCTATTTAAATAATACCCTGAATTTTTAATTTAATTCTTCTAATCATAAAGTATGATACTACGTTCGTACTATCCAATTTGTTCAACTCCCGTTTCAGATCGTCCTATATGATATTTAGTCGTAAAACACGATCAGTTATATCGAATCAAGGATCGTCTAGGACGAACCAAGGTTCGGCCAATGAGCTCTACGTTTAATCGGACTGTACGATTTAAATAATATAGTACAATCTCCAATCAAGATTTGAACTTGATTCGTCTCATTGATCTACAAATAAAATTAGGCAACATTCATTAATAATCGTACAAAATGAAGTAACTCGTACAATACGATTAATTCAAATTTGTCTAATTTTGATAACCAAGATTCAACGGCGGAGATTTATAAAAATACTTGATCGTCTTGTACAATCATAGGTCGTACAGTATGATTAGTTATAATTAAATTTACTTTAATTAATTTAATTAAATAATGGAATTAATTTTTGGATTAACATATTGTACAGTACGATTGGGATCGTACAATACGATTTAACAGACAACAATCATATGGAAAGAACCATTATATAAAAAAATTCAAGACGTAGCAAAATAAGCAATCATTTGGTTCACAGTCAATTGAGAATTATGTAGTAGATCATATATTCTTTTTGAGAAAGGGAGACTAACCAGCATGAGTACAAGTAGAATCAAGAAATGACAACAGTTGAGACACACTAAACAGTTAGAGGATAACCAATTCTTTTTCCTAATAGCAAATTAGGTGAGTGATTGGTCCTTTGACAATGCTGACAAGGTTAAAAAGAAGAGTAAGGTGCTATAAGGATGAAAGGTACAAGGTAGAGCAAGCAAGTTAAGAAAGGTTAAGTAGTCATGTGCGTTGTGAGGTGAGCAAGCACGAGGTCGAACAAAGAAAGCTATTCACAAGGTCAAACAAAGTGCGGGAACAATCACAACTACAAGGCCATAAGGGCTAGGATTATGGGGAAAGATTGTGAAGTTAAGTGGGATTATAAGAAAATACTGAGGAGAGAACGGACGACTAGTGTTGGGATTACCCCCACTCTAATACCATATCAATGGAGAAGATCTTTTATTATTTATCATTCTTCTATACACGTGCCTATACATTATAGGCAATTAGGAATAATAAATAAAAGTGAGATATTTTGGAGGGAAATTTCCTCAATCATGAAGATATATTATAGTCATAAAATCAACTTTCCAATCTTGCTACTTTTCTATGATGATAGACCCAATATGAATAAACCACTTTTGGTAGCTTTAGCCAGGTAATATACTCAAATGGTTATTGATTTCAAACCTTAACCTTGTGGTTTCAACAAATGTTAATTATGCAAGAACCCAAAAGTGTGAGCACATTGGGCCTCCTGACTCTCAACAAGATATTGCAAATTGTCAAGAGGCCCAATTTGGGGTAAGCCTAATGATGTTGTTGAGAGTCAGAAGGAGATTTAAATGGACATGTTGATAGAGAGATAAAAAATTTTAAAAGCATTCATGAAGGCCATGGGTTTAAAACAACTAATGAAGGTGGTAGGATCATATTAAATTTTGCTCTAACTTATGATTTTGTAATTGCTAACAACTTATATAAGAAAAGAGATGAACATCTTATC
This sequence comes from Dendrobium chrysotoxum, assembly GCA_019925795.1. NCBI lineage: Eukaryota > Viridiplantae > Streptophyta > Magnoliopsida > Asparagales > Orchidaceae > Dendrobium > Dendrobium chrysotoxum. The sequence goes on from CM034309.1 coordinate 59,329,772, forward strand.
ACTTATAAAAATGGGTAAAACTCAGATTGATTATTTTCTTATAAGAAAAATAGATCATATAGATTGCAAAGATTGTAAAGTTATTCCGAGTGAAAGTTTATGTATCCGGCATCGCTTATTAGTTTTGGACTTTGAGATAAACGAGCGGAATATGAAAAATAAAGTAAAACGTTATTCTAAGATTAAATGAGGGCATTTAAAGAATACTAAAAATATATTTTTGAGCATAAGGAAGCTGATGTTATGTGTGAAAAGTAGTCGATGATATTAAAATGTTACAAAGGATGCACTTGGAATATCAAAAAGAAAAGCCCTAATAGCAAAAATAGTTGGTGGAATTAAAATATGTAAAAAAAGATCAAAAATAAGAAGATTTGTTATAAAAATTGATTTAGATGTAAAAGCTTGAAAAATTGGGAAAGATATAAAAAGGCCTGTAAGAAGTCTAAGAAAGCAATATGCGATGTAAAGAATTTAGCTTTTAATAATCTATATAACATATTAGATATAAAAGAGGGCGAAAGATACATGTATAGGTTAGCCAAGCAAAAAAATAAAAGTAAAGATCTAATTCAAGTGAACAGCATTAAGGATGAAGATCAAAAAGTATTTTTAATAGAAAATGATATTCAACATAAGTGGATGAGATATTTTGATAAGTTTTTCAATGATGATAATGACCTTGGCACCCTAAATGAAAATAGATATTTTTATTTTATTGTCGTATTAGTAAAATCAAAGTTAAAGAGGCTTTAAAGAAAATGAAGCGTGTAAAAGCATTTGGACCTGATGATATTCCAATAAATGTGTGAAAATGCTTAAGAGATGAAGAAATTTCTTAGCTTACTAAACATTTTAATATTATTTTGAAGACTAAAAAGATGTAAGATGTGTGGAGGAGTGTGTTTATTCCTATTTTTAAGAATAAAAGTGATGCACAAGAGTGTAAGAATTAAGTTAATGTGTCATACTTTAAAACTATAGGAAAAAATTATTGAGCATAGGTTATGACGTGATATTAATGTTTCTCAAAATCAATTTGGATTCATGTCGGGTAGGTCTACTATGGAAGCTATACATTTATTAAGAGATTTGATGGAGAAGTATAAAAAGAATAAGGAGGATCTACATATAATATTTATTGATTTAGAGAAAGCATATAATAAAGTTCCAAAAGAAGTGTTATGGAGAGTTCTAAAAAAGAAAGGGATTAATAATGCTTATATTCAAGTGATTAAAGATATGTATGCAGGAGCTATTACTTGCATTCAAACTCAAGCTATTTTGATCAAGTATTTTCTTATTTCAGTTGGATTACATCAAGGATCAGCTTTAAACCCATATCTTTTTGCTTTAGTCATGGATGTTCTTACTACACATTTGCAAGAGCATGTACCCTGGTGTATGCTTTTTGGATATTCTTCTTGTTGATAAGACTAAAGAGGGAGTTGAAAGTAAACAGAAGTATAAAGGTCAACCTTAGAGTCTAAAGATTTTCGTTTGAGTAGATCTAAAACCTAATATGTGGAGTGTAATTTTAGTAGTAATAGATCTAGTGAGGGATTGTGACTTTGGGCGATCAAGACATTAAAAAGAGTATACTATTCAAATATATCGGGTCTATTGTTCAAAGTGATGGTGAAATAGATGAGATATTCTTAGTAGAATTTAAGTTGGATGGTTAGAGTGGAGGAATGCATTGGGCTTGTTATGTCATAGAAAAGTATCGCTCAAACTTAAGGGAAAACTCTATAAGATGGTGGTGAGACCTGCAATGTTTTATGGCACAGAATGCTGAACTTTAAAATAGAAGCATAAAATTAAGTTAAGTGTTGCAAAGATGAGGATGCTCAGGTGGATGAGTGGCTTCACTCTTAGAGACAGAATGTGAAACGAGTATATACGTGGAAAAGTTGGAGTAGCTCTAGTGGCAAATAAGATTAGAGAGAGTCGCCTTAGATGGTTTGGTCATATAAAATGTCAGCCTTCCAATGACCCGGTTAGGAGAGCAAATGTATTAAATTTGACCTATGTTAAGAAAGATAGAGATAGACCAAAAAACATCAACCTTCGAATCCTCAAATATTTAGCACCATTACCAAAGCACTAAATTGCTTCTTCACATAAAGTATTTTACCCAGAAAAAGTTTCTATAAGCAAACTCAGTTTGCATGGTCTGTATTGCAGTGTTCTGATGGCTGGTTCAGGATTAACATTAAAAAATTAGACAGTTGCATCTTATTATAAAATTCATGCAGAAGGGGATAACATGAACTAAAGCAAAGCACCAGTACATTGACATCAATCATTAAATGTCAAAAATTATAATAAATATATCAAAATGGTAAATAAAAAAATGAATGAATGGCATCGTGGTATCAATTAAGAAAAAAATAATAAAATAATTTCTCTTATTTAAGGAAATAAATTCATCAATAACCAAAATGGCTACTTGAGTAAAATGGATTGGGGTGGGATGTGAACCTTTAACCTTTAGATGAGAAGGGACAATACCACTCTACCAGAAGTTGGTGCTGATGCCATCGTATAAATACACAATGAAGAAAGCTATGGATCAATGGTACAAGTCACAGTAAAAAGTGAAACAATTATATAGAATTGGATAGAAAAAGGGGGAAAAGTTTCATGGTGCATTGAAGATAGAAATCAAAGAAAAAAAATAGAGACCTTAAGAGGAGAAAGGCATAAAGTAGGTGGCTAGAGGTTCAATGATGTGAATTGCCATAATGTAAATAGAAAAGACAAATTAGGAGAGTTAGTTTTATTTCAATAGCATGAAAAGGAGAAAATAATGTGATTGACAATGAAAGCAGCTGGAAAAAGAGGGCAAAAGAGGAAGAAATAAGATAATGATAGATTATAAGCGGCATGATGGGAGGTGCAAAAAAGAGACTTTCAATGTCATTGTGGGTGTTAAGAAAGAGAGAAATGGAGAGAGAGAGAGAGAGAGAAAGAGAGAAAGAGATAGATTGGTGTGAAATACTTTTGCCCTCTATAACTATTACCAATAGGCTTTCTAACCTATGTAAGCGCAGCTGGAAAAATATGTGAGACATGGGAAGGGTTTTCTTTCAAGAAAAGTAATGCGATCTAACCCAATAAATTGTGCAAAAAAAAAATTATAAATAAAATGCACGGCGAGAGTAGGTTGAGAAAGGAAGAGAGTCGATAAAGTATGAGTGTTATGGTGGTGTAATTCCGTCTTTACATGATGCAAACACTCTCATGTGAATCACTAATAAAAATATGATTCTCCATTCTATACCACATTTATCAATAATTGTGATCTCAATTTTGTTAAGTATGACCGCTAGTTTCAACTTTGTTCACCACTTATTTTCTTGCTATGAGTTTTAAAACATACACAAATCTTACCTAATGAAATCCCTATGCCAAAAAAATGGTTGGAACTTACGAGAAGGAAGGTTTAGGCCATCTACAATCGAATGCCAAACTAGCATTTGTCGTCCGTGAGCTGCTCCACCCGAATGCCAAAACCTACGCCATTCTTGTGACGTGAACAGTGTGACGCCAATATTGGCGTCACACCATTCACTAACGCAATTTTTTTCGATTGGTGAAAGAATATATCCAAAATATTTTTTTTTATGTTATGAAATGGAATTCAATTGGAGATGAGTTACTACATTTTGGAGTGTTACTGTATTTTGGAATGAAAAATGAGTTTTTTTCGATTGGAGATGCTCTTATACAGTAGATGTATAAATCTGATACCACAAAAATTTCATGAATATAATCCGAGGTCAATCAAGAATAACCAAAGATAATTTTTTGGAAGACCTTAATGTAAATGATATGGATGATACTCTTGGCATGCCAAAGTGCATTCTAAGCCACCATGAGATTACTTATTTCTTTCTATGCTACTCAAATTCTCTTCTATCTTCTTTTTTTTTTTTCTAAACTCCCTCTTTATCTCTTTATTCTCATCTTGATCTCCCTTCTCATAGTACTTAACTTTCTTTCTCTCTCAATAGAATCTCCATATCATCATGTCTCACCCTTGATTTCTCCTGTTAATCTCTTTACCTTCCACCTGGCGATAATCAATAACCAACCTCCGTCCATGATAAATAATTTCTCTTTATAATGACACTCAATTTAGCCTTGAACCCGCAACAAAAAACAAAACAAGAAATGTCATTTGAGAAGCACAGCAACCAGATACCTAAGTCAAACTTCAAAAATGTGCACCCACACCCACTATTTCCAAACCCTTCCCATCAGGTGAGATGACCAGTCTCTCTCTCAAAGACAATGGAAAATACACATACACACATCATGTTTGACTTGTAGTTATAAATAGCCCCACCCCTATTTATCTACCCTTCCCATCACATGAGACACCCGCCCACATACTGTCACAAATATAGTTATAAGCATACATACACACATCATTGTCTTTCTTGCCTCCTTTGTTAAGGCTTTGAACCAAAGCTTGACACATCAATGATCAGATTTATTTCCAACCCAAAAACTTAAGTGGTTAAGCCTATGGGTGAGGGCCAACCACTTGACATTTCTACACCAACATATTATTATGTGGGACTAAACTCAATACCCTCACATACCTTAACAACCTTCGCCTCATATGAGATTGCTCAACAATAATAGAAAGCGGACAAAACTCATATGAGGCACTGAGAGCCACAAATGCCATGAAACACTTACTCCCAAACAAACCATTGATTTTAATACAACTTGTTGTGAGGGTTATACAAAGGGGGACTAAAATTGGGTCAATGGTCAAATTAATTTTCAACCCAAAATCTTAAGCCTACAAGAACCACTTGGATTTCTACACCAACATAATTTTGAACTCCCAATGTGGAACTAAACCCAATGCTCACCTGTCTTAACATCCTCGCCCTCTATAGTAAGACCAGCTCAAATTATCACCCCAAACTCACATTTTTCTTAACAAAATTTCAATTTTTCGAGCCTTCTCTTTAAGTTGTACACATATGATTGAATATTGATCTTCCCTGTCTTTATTCTCAAGGTCCGGCACTATTTTTCACCACTCATTGAACACCAATCATCGCACCAACTCCCGCGATATCCACAAAATAAAAAACCAAACCTTTGTCAAAAGAAAATACCTTCCAAGCTCTCAGAAAAAAGAGGGGAAAAAAAGGTCCATCAAACCCCACACCTTGAAAGAGAGATACCCTAAGGGGCTGTTTGGCAACAGGATTTATGCTAAATCCTGCCAAACGGGATTTCAGCAGCTGGTAAATCTCACGGCATAATAAATCCTCCACTTCCCGCTTTTTGCCGTAAATCCCGGATTTACTAAATCCTGGAGTTCAGCGGATTTAAGGGATTTGGCCGAAGAAGCGCGCGAAAGGGAGAAAGATAGTTACCTTCGCAGCGAGCAAGCTCCCGTCGCTACTTCCGATCGGCGAACTGTCGCGACTTCCGATTCGACAGGAAGGAACGTTGTTGAAGTAGGCGTGGAAGCCCTTTAGCCTACTGCACGCGAAGGACGCGAAGTGACGAAGAAATGGAGAGGGACAAGTAAATCGAAAAGAGAAGAAGCAAATCGTATGCTATAATTAGTTAGGAATTAATCCAACTAATTTAATTAATATAAATAATCAATTAGATAATTAATATTCTAAATAATAATTAGATAACTATTCTAAACAGTAATAGTAATTATATAATTAGTTAAGTTATTAATATTTATAATAGTAATTAGATAATTAAATTAATTAATATTCCTAGGTTATATTATTAGTTAAGTTATATAATATTAGATGATTAATATTCTAAATAATAATTATATTATTTGTTAAGTTATTTGATAATTAAATTAGTTCCTAATTATATTATTTATATTTGTAACTTATTGATGGTAATTAAATTAAAATGAATAAATAACTTATATTAAAAATATAAATTAAATTTGAATTTTTAATGAACTAACCATCTTAAATTTATGGATTATATTGCCAAATAGGTTTCAGGATTTTAACTTTAGTTGGATTTACTAAATTCGGATTTACAACATTTACTAAATACTAATTGTTGTCCAATAGCCCCTAAAAGGTATTTATGCAGAGGTATTTAGCATAACATGCTCTGTAGCCAAAGGCAATCGCCAAAAGCCCAGTAGCCCTATTCAACATGCTCTTAGATCATTGGAAATGGAATAACTTGTTACGAGATGCAAAGTAGGGGCAAGGAAAAGTAGTGAGATCCAAGCGCAATGGATTGGGAGTCGGAACTGAAGCAAGATAATAGCAAGGCAATCTGAAACAACCTGGAATTTGTGAAAATGATTTTAAAATTAAAATATGAAAAAAAAATCTAAAATTTTAAATTGGAGCACTGCAATGTTGTGCTTGTGAGCACAGTGGTGCTGGGAAACACTGGGAAAGTGTTGTTGAAGTACTGAGCTCTCTAAAATTTATGAAAATAATTCAGCACAGCAGCACTAAGGTGACGCAGTGTTATTTTACATACACCGTTGCAACACTAGGTAATGGGAGTGCAGCGGCACCAGCCACTATTATATATATATATATATATATATATATATATATATATATATATATATATATATATATATATATATATATATATATATATATATATATATATATATATATATTGTCGGGAAAGGAGTCAAATAAGAGAAGAAAAGAAGGGGAAGAGACGAGAGAGGATGTGCCCCAGGGCATTTCCATCCATTATTCATGTTACGAAAATTATTTTGTTCATTGTAAGTAATTATACTCTTACTATAGTTTTCGATGATTTTGATTTCTAAGAATTAATCTTTCTCGAATCACAAAAAAATATTTTTTTGCTGATTTATCAAGATTCATCTTGTAACTTTTTTTATGATATATATGATTCTTATGAGCAACTTGACTTTAATGTGGCATTTGCATGTAAGCAATGAAGACTAATTATTGATACTATAATTAATACGAGTTAGATCTTAAGATATAATATCTTGCACAGGAGGGTGAACCGACTAGCTTTCCTTAAAGTAAAATATTTGTAGTGTAATCATGATGTTAGCATGTAACTGATTGATTGAATTACACTAACAAGTAAAAAGTGATGACTCTTCATTGATTATTAAAAGCCAACTGTGAATTGACTTGAGATAATGAACAAAGATGGCAATATAAAGACTGATGATCAACTGGTCGATAGTTTTGGTGGAATAATAAAAATATCATATTAAAGTTGGATGACCTACCTTGCTATTCATAATTGCATTCTTGATTTTATTTACATGATAACATGTGAATTGATTAATAAATAGAATTAAAGTACAAGTAATAGAATGAGCATTAAAACTGATATAACATGTCATAGCATATGATAAGAGGATTGACAGATATTGATATATATATTAAAATAGTGCACTGATATAGTATATTGATATAACATATTGACATGTATGACATATGATAAACAGATATACACAACATAATGATTAATAGAAGCATGTGATATAATCATCAGCACAAACATGACTGATAGATAATTTTGGCTTGTTTCACTATACATTACCTGTTATTAATTGATAACCCTTTTACCAAAACTTTTACAGATTGGTAGACTTCTTTTTTTGGCCTATTAACATAATCTGGTTTCACTGATTATATTGGTTTTAATATAGATTGATATTGAATTCATATATTGCTTATTGTTTATACTATTAATATTGATTAGAACTAAAGCAGACATATTGATTATTTTAACTTGTATTGAATGTAGTGATAAGTTTTAGTTACTTATTGGACTATGCACTCATCAGGTGATTTTAATATGATTTTAAATAAATGTATGGAGCCTCTAGACTAAGGTTAAGTAGTGATGATAGTTTAGTTTTTATTTTTAGCTTTGTGGTTATTAGTTTGGACTTTGAACTTTAACCTAGATGTAAATATTGACTGTAGTAATGTAATTAAATTTTCAATTATTTGTTTTTTCCTAAATGTAATTAGTGAGCTTTGGTTATCAAATATATGATTATTAATGAACTGAAAAAGACAATAAAGAGAAAAGAAATAAAATTCTTTCATTTTAGATCACGGGGCGTCACACAATTCCTACACCAGAATCATTTCTTCCTCCAAATCCCCTTTGAGGTAGTCTACCACCTTATGTCCCTACTGTCCACAACAAAAATAACGTTCAGTCAACAGGTAACACTGGCCTGAATGATGTCGACCATAATGAATGCACTCAATATAACTACCTGTATATATTATCGATTCAGATCTTCTAAAATCACTATACATGCTTTTCTTCTTCTTCTTCTTCTTCTTCTTCTCTCTCTCTCTCTCTCTCTCTCTCTCTCTCTCTCTCTCTCTCTCTCTCTCTCTCTCTCTCTCTCTCTCTCTCTCTGTTTGTTTCATCTACGCTCCTCCTCCTCCTTCTGACATCATATTTGGAGCCCACTGTTGCGACTCGAGCTCACGAGTTTATATTTTTGGTGATAATAAACATTATGGCTCATATCTTTATGTTTCATTCTATACTTATTTTGTGTGTACTAATATTTCAGGGAAATCATACTCCAGACTGTAAAATACTTCAAGATAAAAATAGATTGGATTAGGATTTATGGTATTTGAAGTCTATATTTTTATTTTTCTTGAGTCTGAGAGAGTGTGATTATAAATTGGGTAACCGTGCACACACACATTGGAAAAGTAAATTTTAAAACTAATCGTACTGTACGATTTCCCATCGTATTGGACGATTAGTATGTTTGTACCTCCAGAACAGAGTTTACTAAATCATGACTGGAAATTTTTATAAGTACGAATTGTACAGTACGAAATGGATTTCATACATCATTTTCCAGAGTACGAAAATAGGTTCGTACAGGATCGTACCGGATGAACTGTTCAATTTTTTGAACTGTTCGCACAGTATGACTTTGACTTCGTACAGAAGGTTGTGAGGTACGAACAGCTCTGTTCTAGGTTCATACTGGATTATACAGGATGAACTGTTCAATTTTTTGAACTATTTATACTGTACGATGTAATTTTGTACGGACGAATTTGGCCTATTCATATGGTGCTATGCATTCGTACGGGCGGATCGTACGGGATGGTATACTTCTGTACGGATGACTAAATTGAGTTCGTATAGGTTCGTATGGGGGATACTATGCATTCGTATGGGTGGTTCGTATGGGACACTATTCATTCATATGGGATGATATGCGATCATACGGTATGATCGTAGGACAATTTTCTCGCAATTTTCAGTTTTTTGAGGGTTCTTTATGTCTTTTCTATATAAGAAATCCTAAAAACTATCACTAAATACCTTTGTTGCTTATCTCTCTTAAGAGTGGCCATTAATTATGAGTGTTTGGGAGAGATTGTGAGAGTGGAGTGTGAGAGATCTAGTGAGGGGGAGTTGTGAGGGTTTCACAATGTTTCCCAAAGCGAGGATCTCTTTATCTTCTTCAAGTTTCTACCCATCTCCTCTGGAGGCTCTTGAGAGAAGATTTCAATATTGTGTTTATGTTCTCTGCCTACACCAGGAGGGTGAAAAAGGACGACGAGTTCTCTGCCTTCACTAGGAAAGTGAAAAAGGACAATGGGTTCTCTGCCTTCACTAAGAGAGTGAAAAAGAACGACGGGTTCTCTGCCTTCACCAGGGAGGGTGAAAAAGGATGACTATTCTCTGATGCACCGGGTTGGTGGGAGAGAGTTTGTAAGGGCTTCTCCGCCTTGCTGAGGGGGCAAAAGGAGAGTCACTATTATTTAGTGCAATACCTGAAAAAGGAGTCTTCAGGGAGTAGATGTAGGTCTAGTTTGACCGAACTACTATAAAATCTGGTGTTCTATGTTCTTATTTTACTTTCTGTAATCTTTATTTTCTGCATTGTACTTTATTTTTTTGTGGTTGAAAAAGTGAAAAATTCATAATTGTTCATACAGTACAAACTGAATCGTACTGTACGATTTACATAAAGCTTTTAATCAAAAGATCTTCCAAAATTTTCAAGAGATTTTTTAAAGTACCAATTCACCCCCCTCTTGGTTAGCCTAATGACATAATCAATAGGTCTAACAACCTGTTCGCACTTTCACCCACCTCATATCTGGATATTGGTGCTATCAAATTAATCTCTATCAGTCTAACCCGCTCCACCAACTCAGAAAACTCCTGAATTCATAAAGGTAGTAATGGATGTCTAATCTCCTTATTCAACCCTTGCATAAAACTATAGCATTTTTCTCAACAATAGGGATCAAGTGAGGAGTGTCCCTAACCAGTACAATAAACTCAATCTCATACTGCATCTCTACTCTAACTTGATAAATGCTTCATGTATATATTATCGAGTTGAAGGAGGCACAAACTACATTCTAAATACAACAATAAATTCATCCCAAGTTATTTCAGCATTTATTTTTCGTCGAAATTTCTCTCTCTGCCTCTCCTTCAAATAGGAACACAGCTAATTGTACCTTTTGGCTCTTCGAATACTATCTGATGTCAAATATCTTTTCTATCATCAATAACCAGTTTTCTACAGCCTGAGATCCTACGGCTCCTTTGAATAACAAAGGTTTCACCTTATGGAATGTCTATAAGTGCTTATCCCTCTTCTTTTTTATTTCCATCTAACTTACTCTGCATATCACCCATTACTTGTGTTATAATAGTAGTGAATTGCATCACACTATCTGATGGTCCTGGAGTTATACTGTGTTACTTGTTTGGTACATCTTGCTCTAGCAAATCCAATATAGTTATTCACTTTTGTACAATTATGTATGGTCTGAAATTATACATGAAATCAATTATGTATACAAAATAATGTGCATTTAATATATCTAATCTATCCGACTGACAATCAATTTGTACAACTCTGGTAACAATTAATTCACTATAGAAAAAATGTCATTTTCTGGCGGCCATTTTTCGCCGAAAAATGAATGAAATTAGTCAGTAATTTATATTTTTTATGAATTTTCGATGGTAAATTTTTCATTGATAATAATATTATTCCAATACTCTGATACCAACTATTCTAGAATCTAATTTAGAAGAATTGTTATTTTACCTTTTAATTTACATAACCATAGCTACTAATTTATTTTATCAATAAAAATAATAGCGGAAGTAAAATAATCGATCAAAACATCAATATATACGTTTGTATTTCTTTCCCAAAAATTATGTACACTACTCATGATTTATACAATCATAAGATATCTATTATGCCTTGAGTACAAAAGAATAACTAAATAATAAAAACCCGAACCTGAAGGATCCAGGTCAATCCCACACTCCTACTCTCTTGCCCTAATTAAAATTATTTAACAACATATAATAAGCTCAAGAGCCCATTAAGTAACCAAATCCTACAACTGAACTCAACATAATGTAAAAGAGCAATATGCATGTCATGAGTAAAATCATAACAATAACAATCATATAATCAAGAATCAGTACAAAAATAGTAAAAGTCACATGAAATATCAATAGAATCTATAAACAGTAAAATAATATAGTACATAAGCCAATAAAAATAGTACAGTGGGAAAATAAGTAAATCAGTATGGGTGTCAAATCAATTAAGTAGTCATCGTATCAATACTATCAATCGATAAATTAATCATATAAATCAGTAAAACAAAAACATCAATAAATAATAATCAAACTGATATCAATACAATAAAATTCTATACAATGTATAGATGCTATCAAATATGTCACATGCTCAATATATTCAGTAGTAGTACAGTAAATCAATAGTATCAAACAGTATCAATGTCTGTATCGATAATAGTAAAATTAGTGACAGGAGTAGTAAAATAATACTATAATAGTAAATCCGTATACTAATAATAAATTTATACAATAAAAGGAGCAATGCCTAAATAACATGCATTTTAATAGTTACACTAAACAAGTAAGAAATTCTGGCTATAACGATATTTTTTCAATAATCAGTAGTCGATAAATATTGGCTCAGTAAATATAGTCATTTCTTTTTATCTATCAACACAGTAATAATTTATTATAACACTGAATCAATATATCACGTGAATCACTAAATAATAACACCAAACTACAATATTTAAAAGAAAATCTGTTAGTCTACTATCATGCACATGTCAATCAATCTTTAACCAATGGGTCAGCTAGTATTTATTTATCTTTTACACACACATATTAATATTATAGTACTATAATAGTAATAATGATATATCCACATTAATTATCAATGCATTACAGTAAATAAAATCATAATTGAGCTTAATTAAAAAAGTGTCATAATGTTCTAACAGTAGGCAACAGAAAACCCTATTGAGTAGAAATTCACATTTTCATAAATTAACCAAATTACATGAGATCGTATATAACAACATTATGAAATTTTTATTAAACAAAAACACTATTTTTATATATCAAAATAAATTTTTAAATAGATAAAAAGCGCTGCTTTTTCAAATTCACCAAGCGCAATATCTCAAATAAATACTCAAAATATTTATAATCTCAATCTCTATAATATATAAAAAGTTACGCAATGAAATTTTTATCAATATAAAATTATCATCATTTTTCGATAATGAAAATACAAACTTGGTTTGAAAAATACCAAAAATACTAAATTATTAAAATTAGAAATAAGATAATGATTCTTTACAGTTAGATGAACAAATCTCTCAAAATGCCTAATAGGCAAAAATTAATATATGACCTCCAAATCCTAGGATTTCCTTCGTCTCTCCTCACTTTTCTCTCATATTTTCTTATTACATTCTCTATTAGCCGAATTGAATGGAGAAAATAGGCTTTTATTGGATTCATGAATGGCTTAAGATATTTTATAATAAAATAATAATATAATATAAATAAAATTATATAATTTAAATAATTTTTAATATAACATTCATATAAATCATTTTAGAGCTTTAAAAATTATAGAAAATTATTCATAAAATAACTAATTTTATTTAGAAAATTTTTGTGAAATTAGGTTAATAAAATGGACACCTCATGGTCCCAAAATCCACAGTTATTTTTTAGGTCAAGATTAAGACATTGCCCAAAGAGTAGAAGTCCAACTAAGGACTGTATAAAGCTTTAAATTTATTGGAAGCATTGTTGCATTTGCTGGAAATTTTTATTAAATAAAAGCACTATTTTTAGATATCAAAATAAAATTTTAAATATATAAAAATCAATGCTTTTTTAAACTCACCAGACATAATACCTCAAATAAATATTCAAAATATTTATAATCTCAATCTCTATAACATATAAAAAGTTATGCTGTAGAATTTTTATCAATATAAAATTATCCTTATTTTTTTATAATAAAAATACAAATTTGATTTTAAAAATATCAAAAATACTAAATTATTAAAATAAAAAATAAGATAATGATTCTTTACCGCGAGATGAACAGATCTCTCAAAAGGCCTAACATGCAAAAATTAATGTACGACCTCCAAATCCTAGGATTTCTTTTGTCTCTCCTCACTTTTCTCTCATATTTTCTTATTACATTCTTTGTTAGTCAAATTAAATGGAGAAAATAGGCTTTTATTAAATTCATTAATGGCTTAAGATATTTTATAATAAAATAATAATATAACATAAATAAAATTATATAATTTAAATAATTTTTAATATAACATTCATATAAATCATTTTTGAACTTTAAAAATTATAGAAAAATACTCATAAAATAATTAATTTTATTTAGAAAACGTTTATGAAATTTATTTATAAAATGGACACGTGGTGGTCCTAAAATCTGTAGTTATTTTTGAGATCGAGATTAAGACCTTGCCCAAGGAGTAGAAGTTTAACTAAGGACTGTATAAAGTTTGAAATTTATTGGAAGCATCATTGTATTGGCTAGAAGCTTTATATGATCCCAATATATTGTCTTGGATATTGGAAGAGTTGAAAGAATCTTCTTGACCACGACTGTAGTCAACATTACCTCCCAATCCATATTTAATTCCTATAAAGTTAATGCAGCAATAGTTGATATCATGACGTTGACACGAACGATATTTTGTGGTTGGAGCAAAAATTGCACCACAATCAAGAACCACGTTCCCACAGACGTCTTCAAACTATTGCGCCTTGAAATATTCACGGCGGTAGAGAAATTTAAAGTTTAACATCTTAGCTTTGTATGAAGATCAAGCTCACAATTAGATAAGAGAGTGGGTGTAGCATTCATAAGAGACACCAAGATTTTTATGTAAAAAATTTTGAAAAGTGAAAAAACCATGGGGCTTGGCCTAGTTTGGATGAATCCACTAGTATTTATAATTGATTACAAATGAGGCCATTTCTTAGGGGAAGGCCTTGGCTTGATGTAATAAGTATACATCATATAGAGTGTATTATATGATGGGAATTGAAAGAATCACTATTCACATATTTGTTTTATCGATAGGATTATAGTCGGCGAGCAACAATGGTTAGAAAGACCGTTGCCTGACGACGGAGGTTGGAAGGACCGTAGTCGGCAGGCAATAGTGGTCAGAAATACTATTGTCTAACGACGAAGGTCAGAAAGACTGTAATATGGTGATGGAGGTTGGAATGACCCTAGTCGGCTGGCAACAGTAATTAGAAATACCGTAGTATGGTGACGAAGGTCGGAAGGACTGTAGTCAGCTAGTGACAAAGGTTGGAAGTCTGGCAATGGACAAAACTCTAACATCGTGCAGAAGTCTAATGATGGACGGATGTCTGATGATGGATGGAAGTACAACGTCAAATAGAAGTCTGACGGAAGTCCGATAATAGGTAGAAGTCTGGCGACATGTGAAAGTACGGCGTCTGGCAGAAGTCCAATGAAAGTATGGCGTCAGGCAGAATTCTAATTACTAACAAAAGTCTGGCGTTGGGTAGAGTTCTGATGAAAGTCTGACAACAAGCAAAATTCTAACGATGGATGGAAGTCCAGCATTGGGTAGAAGTCTAACGAAAGTCCTGTAATGGGCAGAAGTTCGACGAAGGGCGGAAGTCCAATGATGGGCGGAAGTCCAGTGATGGGCGAAAGTTCAGCTTCAATCAGTGTCCAAGCAGAAGTCCGGTGAAAGTCTGACGACGGTTGGTGGCCGGGAGGTGGTCAAGGAGGATCTTGGTGAATCTTTGATTTTTCTTCCTCTCCTCTCTTCTTTCCCTTCTTGCTTCCTTGCTTGACCCCCCTTTGCTTGCTCCTTCTCCAATGAAAAATGAGGGGTCTATTTATAGTTTCTTGGAAGTGGCATGGCCAATAAATAGGGAGAAGATCATGGAAAAGTTGGGAGAAGTTTAAATGGACAACAAATGTTGATCCCCTTGATTGTGGATCATTTGGTATTTGAATGTCATAATGATATCAAAATTCACCAATCTTGCGGTTGTTGGATTCGTCTCGTTGAGCCGCTTAATTCAACTATAAGCATGTTATGTTTGAAAATTGTTTGGTAATCCAAATTATGGTTTGAACCTTCCAAAGACCCATTTGGACCCATTTAGGCTCGGATTGAGTCAAATTTTACGTCGTTGGGTTTGTATTTTTTAGGTGTTTAGCCCGAATGTAAGTTTGCTAAAATCAAATTTTGGATGGATCCATATTTAATTTTAGAATTTTCCAACTTGATTTTACCTCGATAATTGTGCCCGATCAAGATAAATTTTTGATTATATACCAGATGCCCCAATTTTCGAACGTCAAAGTTTACAGAATCCAAAAATAGGTATCATTGTAATTCAAACTGTTCCAATCACAAAATTATAATTTTTGAAAAATTACTAGATGCGTCCGCTCCATGGACATCAACGTAGACCTCCCCTCGAGGCTGTGAACCAAGTAAAATACCCTTAATTATAAATTGGGCATGTTCTGAAGTTAGCATGTCAATTGGAGCAAAAAATGTTAAGAAATTGTGCTCCAAAACATTTGAAATTCCTCAAAATTGATTATAGAAGCTCCATTGAGCTCTGAAAGTGTCGAAATTGGCTCTGAAATGTTGAAAAATAGTTTAGGGGACCCCAAAAATGTCCAATTTGGACTATCTAGGCTAAAAATCAGACCTAGACGCATAATGGTGGCCAAATCAACCGCCCGTGCATCTAGACAGATGCGCCCTTTGTATAAAGCTAATATGATTCGACATTCAACTAATAATTTTCATTATGAATATATTTATGTGGTCAAACTATAGTTGATCAATTTTGTATATTCTAGCTGATGACAATATATATATATATATATATATATATATATATATATATATATATATATATATATATATATATATATATATATAGATGAGGATCGTTATAATTGTTGATTAATATAAGGCAATAATTAAAACCACTTGATTATAATTAACGTAATTTTAAAACAATGGAATAAATTGAACTTATGTAAGAGAGGTTAATATTATAATTAATATATTATGTAATCATGAGGACAATGTAAGTTGTCCTCATCTACAATTTTAAATATAGATGAGTTAATTTATTCATATAATACATTTTAATGTGATTATATATAATTAAACTTTTCCCAAGCAGTTAGTGCCCTATCAAGAATATATAACTTCCATTGCTAAAATACGTTCATAAAAGGGCGTTAGAATATATCGTTGAAATGACAATATATTTCCATTATTTATCAAAGAAATAGCCACGTGTTACTCGGCTAATTCTTAACTTAGATTCCCCATAATAGTTTAAAAATTATAATATTGCATTATTTTTTTTTTGCGGGGCCCGCTATTTTAAAAAGAATATTCCTAGGAATATTCTTGGAATATTCTTATATCCAGAATATTCTTGAAATCTTTTTAGAATAATTTTACTGCAGATTAGTTCTCCTTCCTTCTATAAATAGCCCCTCAGGCAAGAAAAAAATTGTTCCTCTTCTCCTTCTTTCTTCTTCCTCTAACTTTCTTATAATTAAGGCATTCCACTATCTTGAATAGGTAACATCCCCTATCAAGTACAAGCGCCCCTCTCTTGAGTAGAAGTTAGATTTTTCATCCATTCTCTCTATTTTTCTATATTTTTCCTTACATTAGAGGCATTTCACTATTTGAAATAGGTGGCATCCCCTATTAAGCTTTAGTGCTCCTTTTTTGTGTAGAAGGAACATTCTCCTCCTTCTATTTTACTCTCATCTGGTTTCTTCATACATTAGAGGTGTTCCACTATTTGAGATAGGTAGCATCCCCTATCAAGCTTCAATGGCCCTCTTTTGTGTAGAAGAAGTCACTATGAGAGTTTATCCTCTTAATAAACAACCCTTAATAAAAGGAGATCAACTGACTCTTGTATGCGAGGATGATTTAAAATGATCTAGCGGTAATTATACCCGGGAGGAGAACCAATGATTATCAGTAGACGGGCAAAATTTTTTATAATGTTTGAGCGAAAATCCAACGATGATCGGGTTGAAGTCTGATGTAGATCGATGGTCTGGTGAAGAGATGAAGGATATAGTTGGAGGTTGTACTGTTAATTGTAGTTGATCGAGAAGTCGATGATGTCTGATATGAAGTTAAAGACCAGCGGCGGGCATCAGGCAAAGGGCCGAGGATGGCGATGGTCAAGTTGTATTCTGCTAAGAAAATATGCATCCATGCCAATGTGTACAAATATCAAACATCCCTGATGGAATAGGACAAAGTAGTGTGCCCTTTCAGTAGTATGGTGACACTCTAATAGTATTAATTGAGTGGAGGCTTAATGATAATCATGTTATAATCTTTCTTTGAAGAAGAAGTTATAAGAAATGCATCAATGTGAATTAAAGAATAGGTCAATAGAATCCACCAAGGATATTTGACCATTTCAAGTTTCTTGTTACTTGATGACATTAACTTGTACGAAATGATGCTGGTGTAACTTTAATTTTAGCTTATTATGAAAATGAAAGTACACTCAAATCAGATATATAACTATGCAACTCCAATGATATTGTGTATGCATTTGAGATTATTGAATGAGCTCGATGCTTATTTTTCATTTAAAATGAACTTATTCCTTAGAGGAAACTAAATTATTTATGCATCTTTAAGACATGCTTTGATATATTGCCCCCATATTTTTTAGGCTTTTTTAGTCTGTTAAGGTCTTTATATGAGTGATGGCTTTATCAACCACTTGCTTTAATGGAATCTTTCTAGCGAGAAATTATCCACTCAGAGTATTGCTCAATGGCGTTAATAGGTTGAGAGAAATCCACAATGGATATTTGACCTATATGAGATTATTTGTCAGAGCATTGTTCGATGACATCAACTTCTGTGAAATAGGTTGAGAGAATCTACCAAGGATATATGACCTATCTGAGGTTATTTATCAGAACATTGCTCGATGACATAACCTATATAGAAGATGTCAATAGAATATACTAAGAATATATGACCTATCTGAGATTGTATGTCAGAATGTTACTTGATGATGTTAACCTATATATAAGAGGTTGGATCGAAACCCCCCTAGGATTGATCATCTAGTGATTGAGACATAATAAAGATTATGTATTTCTCGAATCATAGATTTTAAGATTTGATTAACATCCTCCTAGGATGTTTGACCTATTCAAGGTTGTATGTCAGAGCGTTGCTTGATGGCGTTAATTTGTGTGGAAGAGATCGAATTGAAACCCCCTGGGATCAATTTCGCCTTGATTGGGTAGGGGAAAATGTCACGTGTATCCTAAATTAATGATGAAGAATGGTCTATCTTTAGACTGTTACTACCTTTTCAAGGTCGAGATTAAGACATTGGCCAATGAGTAGAAGTCCAACTAGGGTCTGTATAAAGCTTAAAATTTATTGAAAGCATCGTTGCATTTGCTAGAAGATTTATGATCCCAAGATACCATCTTGGATATTGGAAGAGTTGGAGGAATCTTCTTGACCACGATTATATTGAACATTACCTCCCAATCCATATTTAATTCCCATAAAGTTGATGCAGCAATAGCTGATGTCAAAACATTGACATGAATGACCTTTTATGGTTGGAGCAAAAATTGCCTCACAATCAGGAACCGCGTTCCCACAGATGATGCCAAACTATTACGCCCTAGAATATTCACGATGGTAGAGAAATATAAAGTTTACCATTTTAGCTTTGAATGAAGATCTAGCACACAATCAGATAAAAGAGAGGGTGTAGCATTCATAAGAGACATCAAGATTTTTACGTGAAAAACTCTGAAAAGGGAAAAAACCATGGGGGCATGACCCAGTTTGGATGAATACATTAGTATTTGCAATCAATTATAAATAAGGCCATTTCTTAGAGGAAGGCCTTGGCTTGATGTAATAAATCATCATATATAGTGTATTATATGATGGGAATTGAAAGAATCACTATTGAAATATTTGTTTAGTCGGCAGGATCATAGTCGACGGCCGATAGTGGTCAGAAAGATCGTTGTCTGGCTACGAAGATCAGGAGGACCGTAGTTAGCAGGCGATAGTGATCAGAAAGACTGTTGTTTGGTGATCGAGGTCAGAAGGACCTCAAATTGGAGATCGAGGTCGAAAGGACCCTAGATAGTGATCAGAAAGACCGTAGTCTTGAAAGTTGGCTGGCGACGAAGGTCAGAAGTCCGACGATGGACAAAACTCCAGCATCGGGTAGAAGTCCAACGATGGATGGAAGCCTGGTGATGGATAGAAGTCTGGCGTTAGATAGAAGTCTGACAGAAGTCTGGCAATGAACAGAAGTCTAGCCATGGGTGGAAGTTCAGTGATGGTCAGAAGTCCGGCATCTGGCAGAAGTTTAACAAAAGTCCAGCGACGGGCAGAAGTCTGACAATGGACGGAAGTCCGACATTGGGTAAAAGTCCGACGAAAGTCCAGTGATGAGCAGAAGTCCGGCGATGGACGGAAGTCCGACGTTGGGTAGAAGTTTGATGAAAGTCCGGAGACGGGCAGAAGTTCAGCAATGGGCAAAAGTTTGGGGTCATACAGAAGTCCGCAAAAGTCTAGCGATGGACAGAGGATTGGCTATGGGAGTAAGTCTGACGTGATGTAGAAATTCAACTAAAGTCCGGCAATGGACGGAAGTCCGTATTTGGTAGAAGTCCGTATTTGGTAGAAATCCGATGAAAGTCCAGCGATGAGCAGAAGTTCAACGAAGGGTGGAAGTCTAACAACGGGCAAAAGTTTGGCGTCAATTGATGGCCGAGCATAAGTCCGACGAAAATAAGACGATGGTCGGTGGTCGGGAGGTTGTCGAGGAGGATCTTGGTGGTAAAGAGAAATCTTTGATTTCTCTTCCTCTCATCTCTTCTTTCCCTTCTTGCTTCCTTGCTTGACCCCTTTGCTTCCTCCCTCTCCAATGAAGATTGAGGGATAAATTTATAGTTTTTTGGAAGTGGCATGACCAGTAAATAAGGAGAGGATCATGTGCAAGTTGGGAGTGGTTTGAATGGACGACTAATGTTGATCCCCTTGATAGTAGACCGTTTATTGGATATTTGAATGTCTTAATGATATCAGAATTCAGCGATCTTATGATCGTTGGATTTGTCTTGTTGAGCCACTCGATTCGAATATAAGCATATTATGTTTGGAAACCGTTTGGTAATCCAAATTATGGTTTGAACCTTCCAAAGGCACTTCGGGTCTTCGATTTGAACCCATCTGGGCTCAGATTGAGTCAAATTTGGTGTCGTTGGGTTTATATTTTTTAGACGTTCAGTTCAACTATAAGTTTGTTGAAATCAAAGTTCAGACGGTCCCATATTTAATTTTGGAAGTTTCCAACTTGATTTTGCCTCAAAATTTGTGCCCGATCAAGATAAATATTTGATGATATATCAATTTTCCTTTTAAAAAAAATCCTTTAAAATACTTATGGTGAGTCGACATAACATTGCTTAAAGGAAAGAAAATTGGAAGATAAAACAAACAGCAATTATACAAAAAAAACACCTAAGTAAATAAATTGGAAGCAAGTTAAGATAAGTAGAATAACCACTCTTAAGTTAACACAAAAAAAATCCGATTATTCATCCTAATCATTTTCTAACAATGGTTCACACACACAAAAAAATCAATACTAATTCACATATGATTAAATGGAAAGAGAAATATGAAAATATGTGAAGACTATGAGCATCCCTCAAACATATTACTAAAAATACAAACCCTCTTTTCAATTAATTTTTTAAAGAGCATTGATACTAACCAAAGAATCAACCTATGATGGTGATCAAGCCCTAACTCTTTATGGGATTGATTGGAAAGAAATTTAAAAGATTGTTAGGAGAAAAGAGCTATGAGGAAAATTGTGAAAGCACATCTAATAACATAAATACATATTATAATTAAAGAAAAAATTTATCAAATTTTAATCTACTCACAATAGATGTCAAGGCTTTTAGCTCAAATACAAAATATTTGAGATGGAATGTAGGCTTCTATGATAAGAGAAGGGATATTCTTATTTAAATTAAGAATAATATCAATATAAATATAAAAATAATATTTCTACATATACTCTCCTAAGTAGTATAATAGGAGAAAAACACTAAGTTTCACCTTTCATTACTTAAAAGTGACACCTTTTATAATTTTAACCTAACATGATCTTCTAATATAACTCACTCCTTATTTATAAGTATTAAAGACAAATTAATAAATAATTTCATGAAGAAAAAAATGAATATCCAAATCTTTATGATTTGTTTACATAACTAATTGCGACATTGTTTAAGTAAAAAGATTAGTAGTCATAAAACATATAAAACTTTCTTCCTCACACTAGACTTATAATTGATGGTGAGGACAAAGGACATGGCATCCTATCATGTTTCTGAATATATTAAATTTTATTGTGCCCGTATGGAAGGAGAGTGATTTCATAATATTGCTTACTTGATAATTATTTTTGTCTTAATTGCTCCACAATTAATTGAAGATGCCGATGATATAATTTTTTCATAAAAAATAGTATTTTACTATATTTATGTTGTAAATTTGAAGTTGGATTTTTTTCTCTAAATTATGTAATAATTATGAAGGCAATCAACTTGTTCCACACAGTTATTGCTAGCATAGTAATAACAAAATAAGAAACTTTCCATAAATGATTGAGAAAGATGATATGCAAAATCTATGTTCTATTAGTATTTTGTGGGTCGAAGTGCAACAGATTATTTGAGTTCTATCAATGGAGTACTTGCTTGTCAGAGTTGTGGCAGGAGACATTTGGGTCAGTGTTACAAGATAATTGATTTTCGATGTACTCATATTTGTAACAACCCGAAAGTAAAAAAAGATTTTAAAGTATAATTTTCTGAATTTCTGTCTCAACTATAGCGCTTTGGTGCTGTGCTTGTGAGCAATGCGGCACTAGGTTTGAGAACACAGTGACGCAAAAAGCTATCATTGTGGCATTTGAGTCTCTATTTCTATAGCAATTTTGAATTTTGCATGCAACATTGCGGCATTGAGTCGGAGCGCTGCGACGGTAGGCCATTAATTATATTTTTATATATTTTTTATTATAAATATCTCTGCCACACTCATGCACTCCCTCACTCTCGCGCTCCATGCCTGGGAGGAAACTGAAGGAGAAGAAGGAAGAGGAAGAAGAGGAAAGATAAGAGGAGAGAGAAAGGTCTTCGAGTGGTTTATGTCGGTCGTTTCTTTTACAAAATTTGTTCGAAGAGTTGTATGTAACTATCTTTTTACTTTTGTTTTGATGATTTTAATTTCTATGGATTTTATCTCTCCCAAATTTGATAAAAATGCATTATCTCCCGATTCCACAAGCTTTCACCGTGTAACTTTTGGTAGATTATAGATTTGATTATTATGAATAATTTGATATGATTTTATTGTATTTTCACCAGTTTAATATGTGTATAGAAATTTATGGGTAAAATGAGTAGGAAAAAGTTTACTGAAAATGAAGTGAAAAGCGGTGTATTGTGATTGCTATAATGAATTGAATTGTAAGATGTGTTGGAATGATTGATATGAACTAGAATGTAATATTGAGATATGATACTGAAATGTGATAATGATTTGATTCAAAGGATGTAATGTACTGACACCACTCTTATGGAAACTGATATACTAATCATTATTCAATCTGAGAGAGGGAACATAAGAATCAAAAGATAATGTATTTTTTCTCACATTTAGGAGAGATAAAATTCGTAGAAATTAAAATTATTAAAATAGAAGGGGATAATTACTTACAACACTTAGAATAACTTTTGTGAAAGAAATAGCAGACAAAAATCACCCGAATATTTTTCTCTCCCCTCTTCCCTTTCCTCTTCTCCCCCTTCCTTCTTCTCCTCCTTTGGTTTCTTCCCGGTCAAGGCACTCGAGAGTGAGGGAGGGTGGATGTGATATTTATAATAAAAATATATATAAACACTATTAATGGCTTCATGCCGCAGTGTTGAATGCAAAATTCATAATTACTATAAAAATAGAGACTCAAACATCGTAGTGGCAGCTTTTTGTGCCACTGTGCTCTCAAACCTAACGCCGCAATATTGAATCGCTCTAGTTCAGACAGAAATTTAAAAAAAAATTAAAATACTTTTCAATGTCGGGTTGATACAATATTAGACATAGAGTTGCTGATTGTTCAAAGTTTAGGCTTAATAGGCATTCTAAGGTGAGAGCTAAGAGTTCTCATTAGGTGAGGAGACTGAGAGTAGTTCCATCTCGTATGTTTCTGAGGGCTCCTCTAGCATAAGTGGTGGTCAATCTGCAAGGAAATAGATTTCTAAAGGCCAAATGAGTTTAGTGGTTCTGTTGCTCTAGCCCCAGTACATGTCATATTGTATATTTATATATCTATAATTGTATACATGTTATTAAGACACAATACGATAGAAAATCCACTAAAACTTCTGAAATAATATGACAACTTTATTTCAAAATGGTGTTATGTCCATTTTGTTGAAATTTAACAATTTCAAAAAGTAAAGCAAGGCATTAATTTTTATTTACTAACATTTTTTAAGCAAGGCAAAAATATTTCACATTTGCATTTAAAATTATAGATTTAGAAATTTTATATAAATTAATATAAATATGTGGTACATTTTTAAATATATTTTCTTATTTATTAAAGCAAAAAAAAAACATTAATTGATGTAAAAGTTTAAAATATAATATTTTAAATAATTTTTATTACATGGGTCTCAAAATATTATTCTATAAAATGGTTATTTGCATTTATTTTGTGGGATTCCACCCAATAGTTTATTAGACTCTCATCATTGCATTTCTTCATTCCACATATTTTAACAAAATCCTTTGCCTTGCATTCGTAGCTACTTGGGTGAAACATTTGCTAGCCGAACCAATTAGAATATGTCACAAGAGGAGATTTTTTTAGCAATTTTCTTATATGTGCTTTTTGTTGCAGTGGTCTAGAGCTTCAATTCATCAACCTTCAACGAGGGTTTTAGCACAATATTATAAGAAACAATGTAAAATCTTCAATATCTCTCAATCTTCCATATTGTTTTCGAGACTGGCATGGCCGCAATTAAGCCTTGATCTTGCAATACCCCTTCAAAACCCCAAGCTTGGAAGGAGAAATTATTCTGTTCGGAATCCGGACGTAGAGCTACCTCCGGACGCCAATAAAATTATTACGCATGGTATGCTTACGTGGATAGTCCACTTACACTAATTGTCTTGCCAGCCCGACCAGAGACCCGCCCAAAATAAAGGTAAAAAGGTGAAATGGGGAAAGTTTTTCACATTTCAAGCACCTATTTGATTTTCAATTTTTGGCATTCACAATTCTCCGAGGTTCCTGCAAACAATTCTCCTTGCACCTTTCGACATTCTACTCTGCTCAAAGGGAGGAGAAATAAATGGAGTCACCTGCAAAAAAAAAGGTTAGTTTGTTGCTTGTGCTTTCACTATATTTTTATTGCGTACAATAGATTAATGTATTTACTAAAAATTTTTAGGGTAAATAATGCGTGATTTTTGCTTATCTTTTGCGTATTTTTAGGGCAAATAATACATAATTTCTTCATATCTTCTACGTATATTCTGCTTATTCTCTGCATATTTTTTTAAAATTAAAATCTTAACATTTTAACATAAATACTATGGATTATAAAAAAAAATAAGTAAACACACTAAACCATAAAAAATAAAAAACATTCCGTTAAGAAAAAAAGATTAGTCATTTCTTACCTTCTGAGTAATTATAGTGTAAATAATGTGTGATTTCTGCGTATGTTCAATGCATATTTTACGTATCTTTTGCGTATCATCTGCATATTTTTTGCATATATTATGTGTATTCTCTACGTATTATTAGTATATGCTTATGCGTACCTTCTACGTACTCTCTGTATATATTATGTGTATCTTCTGTGTATATTAATTCATTTTTATTTTCTTAATTTATGCAGATATACGTCCGTCCTATCTCTTATCATTGCTATGTTTCAACATTGTGAAAAATCTATGACAAGTTTGCTGAGATAATTTCTCCTGATGTTGAGGACAAATTGAAGAGATTAAATATCTATCACTTTTTTTAATTTCTTGGATTCGAGTAAAACGCCCCACTTATTTATCAGTTGATGACAATGTGGGATATTTCAAAATAATATTTTATTATAAAGGTTCATATTATACCTTTCACTGCTGATAAAGTGGCCCTCCTTACTGGTTTGTCAAACAGAGGTGAAGAGATTTTATGGCTTACCTTGCCACCTACAGGAGTCACCTCAAAGGATATAAAGTCTAAAATGTTATAGTTGAACAGACATAGCCCTCCGGAGACTATGTTCAAAATATTTATTCTATATTTATGTTCAAAATTATTTTTCCAACTTAGTAACTTCAAAACCCCTAGGTTTCTACATACAATATCAAATAACATTGATGAGTTTTCATCAATTAACTGGGCATGATCCATTAGAAAATATTTGGTTGAAGATTTTAATAATATATCTACAAATATTTCAAAGAGCAAGACAGTTGGTTACATCAATGATTTTGTGCCTCTGCTAATTGTGAGTGCTTAAATCATTCTAATTTAATGTTTAATTTGGCTAATTCATTTGCTAAAATTATCTTTAATTTTACGCATGTTTGATTCCTGGAGCACACTTCCATTCATTCCCCTAAGTACCCTGACAAAAGGCTCCATTTTTTTCAATGGACCGGTGACATTGTATATAATACCGAGAAGACTACTAAGTTATTTATTAATTTAAAGAAAAGATAGGTACGTATGCAGATTTGTCATGCAGCAAATTTTAATAATTACCTCTAAAAAGATAACTGAGACTAGTGATTTGCTAACAAATTAAATTTTCACAAATTTTTGATGACCTCGAGGGAGTTACCAGGAGGAAGCTAATTAACTGGGCATCCAGAAATATCCATCAAGCCATCATTCTCTCAATCAAACCCCCACTCCTGAATAGCTTCTCCCCCCCAATCTACCCAGTAACCCCAACCCCAATCACCTAAGCAACCACAATTTCCATTTTCAGCTCAATCATTTAATTTTCTTCAAGATAAAATAATAAAAATAGTCCAGGATACATGCACTGACCTTTTCATGAATTTGAAGATAGGCTGAGCGGGAAGTTTGAGAAACTAGTACAAAGAGTGGATTTAATTGATTACAAGCTCAACAACATTACTCATGGCATGCTCTATCCTGAGCAACATCCTGCCCCCTCCTCCTCATCATGAAAGCACCCAGTATAAAATAAAAATATATCTTCATACATAAAAAGACCCAAGCCCCAGACGACGAGGAGGCCAAAGCCTCAGACAAGAATAAAGCCCCAGAGCAGTCCAATGTCCCAGACCAGTCCAAATATGCCCATGACAAACCAATTATCCCTGCCCAAGCTTTTAATGATAAAGAAGCAGGTGAGTTAGAAAAGGAAGTGAGTATTATTAAAATTTAAAGGGTGTACAAGAAGCATATATTAGATTTAGAGGGTGTACCAAAACCAAAGTAAAAAAGAACCATCTTAAAAAGAACCATCCCAAAAAGAACCAATCAACGTTGATCAAGTTATAATAACTCCTAACCCTGCAAGTCAAAATGTGGACTACATTGGCATAGAGATGTTGAGTTTTGAGAAGAAATATTTTCTAAATGAAAGCATTATGAAGTTCACTAACATGTAAATATTATCACTATATTATTAATTCTATTTTTATTAGTATTTTTCTGAATGTTTATTCACTTATAAGTATTTTATGCTTATTTTGTGTTTATAGACTCCGTATGAGCTGCGTATTTTATGCTTAATTACTGTTTATTAACTGCGTATTTGTTCATTAATTTTTTTGCAAGAGTGATACAATATTTTCTACTAGGAATATTATAATTTCTAGACGTGGTATTGACAAATTATTATCCAATAATTACCTTGACAATGACCATGTAGATACCTTCACTATTTTATTACATGAGAAGAGTAAACTTTGGCCCGATAAGTACCATAAATTTCTATACATCTTGCTAATGTATTAGGTTAGTATACATATTTAATCTATATATAATATGTTTAACTATTTCATTTTTTATTTCTTATATAATTCTTACAGCATTACAAGGTGAAGGATTAAAATTCAAAATTTTTTATCAATCACATAAATTATAATTCTGTGAAGTCATGTAAAATTCTAATTCATCCAATTATTGACGGTGCGCTCTGGACCCTTGTGGTTGGGTTGGTGAATGAAAGAAAGGGAGAATTTTACGATTCTGTGCCCAACCCCATGCATAAAAATATTACTATAAAGATAGTAAGTTTGAGATCAATTGTTAATTTTTTTTTAATTTAATAGTGCAATAAATTTTGTTTCATATATTGTTCACATTAGAAGCTTATATAGGGACACGAAAGAAGCTTTTGATAGTGTTATCAATAAATGGAGGTTTCAGACTATCAAGAGCGCGCCAACTCAGACTAATAATGTAGATTGCGGAATGTATATTTGCAAATACATAAAAAATATTATTCTTCAAAACAATACCAACTGGACGGATAGTGAAGATTGGCAGTCTAATATGCCAAAATATAGGGCCGAATTCACATATGCATTGCTCTATGCATCATTGAAATGAACTTTTTATTTTCATAGTTTTTTTAATGGTCTGTAATTGTTCAATGTATAATATATTGATAAATTTTTGTGCGTAGTTTTTATTTGTCATTCGTTAATTTTTCTGTAAAATATAACTCTTATAATGCAACAAAAAAATTTTGGAAGTTTATTTGGTTTTAAAAAATGCACAGTAAATACGCATATTGTATGCACATAATACGCATTTGATAAGGATTACATAAGTATTTAATGTGTACAGGCTACATATTTTGTGCGTATATTGAGCGTAACAAATGCATTACATACACATCACCTTTTGACTTGTTGTTTCAAATTTAATATATCTAATTAAAAAAAGTATTATATATTGTCTCTCATGATTATTCTTTTTAATATATAATTAAAGTATATTTATTTTGAGAGCATATCATCTATTATGAAATTTTTATTAAGTGAACCCAACTTTAATACAGTGCCTTATGTTATATAGTCTATACTTCTAAAGTATAGGATTATGGGTTAAGGGTTTAGGTTTCTAGAGTTATAAAGATTGAGTGGGTTTGAAGTTTATTGAATTAGGATTTATTATAAATAAGAAAATTATTTTTTATTTTTAAAAATTCAAAAAAAGATTCTTTAGTCTTTAGAGGTTTTCTATTATTTTAAGAAATAAACAGTGAATGCGCATATGATACGCATATAAAGTACACTAAAAATGCATTACATACGCATCACCTTTTGACTTGTTTCAAATTTAATATATATAATTAAAAAAGTATTATATATTATCTCTCATAATTATTCTTTTTAATATATAATTAAGCTATGTTTATTTTGAGAGCATAACATCTATTGTAAAATTTTTATTAAGTGAACCCAATTTTAATGTAGTGTCTTATGTTATATAGGCTATACTTCTAAAGTATACGGTTATGAATTAAGGGTTTATATTTCTAGAATTATAAAGATTGAGTAGGTTTAAAGTTTATTGAATTAGAATTTATTATAAATAAGAAAATTATTTTTTATATTTAGAAATTCAAACAAAGATTCTTTAGTCTTTAAATATTTTCTATTTTTTTAAGAAATACGCAAAGAATACGCATATGGTACGCATGTAAAGTGCACTGAAAACGCATTACATATGCATCATCTTTTAACTTTTAATTTCAAAATAATTTTATATAATTAAAAAAGGTATTATAAATTACCTCCAATAATTAATTTTTAATATATAATTTTGCTATGTTTATTTTGAGAGCATAACATCTATTGTGAAATTTTTATTAAGTGAACTCAACTTTAATATAGTGCCTTATGTTATATAGGCTATACTTCTAAAGTATAGGGTTATGGGTTAAGGGTTTAGATTTCTAGAGTTATAAAGATTAAGTGGGTTTGAAGTTTATTAAATAATGATTTATTATAAATAAGAAAATTATTTTTTATTTTTAGAAATTCAAACAAAGATTCTTTAGTCTTTAGAGGTTTTCTATTATTTTAAGAAATATACAGTGAATACACATATGGTACGCATATAAAGTGCACTGAAAACGCATTATATATGCATCACCTTTTGACTTGTTTCGAATTTAATATATATAATTAAAAAAAGTATTATATATTGTCTCTCATAATTATTCTTTTTAATATATAATTAAGCTATATTTATTTTGAGAACATGACATCTATTGTGAAACTTTTATTAAGAGAACCAAACTTTAATGTAGTGCATTATGTTATATAGGATATACTTCTAAAGTACATGGTTATGGGTTAAGGGTTTAGATTTCTAGAGTTATAAAGATTGAGTGGGTTTGAAGTTTATTGAATCAAGATTTATTATAAATAAGAAAATTATTTTTATTTTTAGAAATTCAAACAAAGATTCTTTAGTCTTTAGAGATATTCTATTATTTTAAGAAATACACAATGAACACATATATGGTACGCATGTCAAGCGCACTGAAAATACATTACATACGTATCACCTTTTGACTTGTTATTTCAAATTTAATATATATAATTAAAAAAAGTATTATAATTTATCTCTAATAATTAATTTTTTAATATATAATTTAGCTATGTTTATTTTGAGAGTATAGCATCTATTGTGAAATTTTGATTAGGTGAACTCAAATTTAATTTAGTGCATTATGTTATATAGGCTATACATCTAAAGTATTGTGAAAGTTCAATAGGGATGTTAAGCCCTGATGAACTAGTCCTGAGGCTAACCAAAAGGGGGGGTGAATTGGTTATTTTAAAAATTCATGAGCAACAAGAAAGATCTTTTTCTATAATTTGCAACGAAAATAAGTAAACACAGAAATGAAAAAGATCAACCACAGATTTCACCTAAGGAGATAATAACAGAAAAGTAAAGTGCAGAAAATAATCAGAAAGAGCACACCAGATTTTATAGTGGTTCGGTCAACTTGACCTACGTACACTCCCCGGAGCCTCCCATCTGGGTATTGCACTAACACAAAAGTGACTTTCCTTCTTCTCCCACAGTAAGATGGAGAAGCCTATACAAAACTCCTTTTCACCAACCCGGTGAGGCAAAGAACCTGAACTCCTTTCACTTCCTCCTGAAGCAGGTAGAGAACCTGAACTCCTTTTGCTTCCTCCTGAAGCGGGCAGAGAACCCGAATCTTCTTGCGAATGTCCTCCCACAGAAAACACCGATAAGATGAGAGACGATGAACGGATAAGATGACTCTGATCCTTGCTTGGAGTAACCTTTGTGAATCCCTCACAAACTCTCCCTCACAAGATCCTCTCTCTCTCTCCCAAGCTCTCTCTCTCTCTCTCTCAAGATTTCTCTGGAAAGAAAAGTTGTAAAAGATTTTTCTTGTTGGAAGAAAAAGGTCTTTTATAGGATGGCTCAAAATTTTCCCTAAATCTGAACTGGTCAGCCAATATCGTTCAGGACGATCGCTAGATCATTTTGTACGATCAGTTCAAAATCACATATATCAGTCTAGACGATCTGGTTCTTCTGGACTATTAAAAGAAAATTTTGTTCCGATCGTATCGTACGATTCTGCAATTGTTCGGGATGATTAGTGTAATCTAGGAGACAGCTCTGGATGCCTAGGGGAACTTGTCCTGGACGATCTCAAAATGACTTGATCGTCCAGGACGATACCTCTATCGTCCTATACGATTAGTTTAAAAAGTGCCAAAATCGTTCGGTTTACAGCTCTGGACGTACAGGTCATAACATACTGGACGATTTCAAAATGAATTGATCGTCCGGGACGATATAGGTATCGTCCCGTACGATTAGTTCAAAATTGGGAATATCGTCCTGCATACAACTCTGGATGTACATGTGATAGGCACTAGACGGTCAAGATTTTTAGCACATCGTCTAGTACGATCCTACGATCATCCATGACGATATAATCGAATCAATCAGACCTTAATTACTTTTCTTAATCACCAGACTAATTTAGACATGATTGTACTAGATCGTCTAGGACGATACATGTATCGTCCGAGACGATCAGACCAAAACTCTAAAAATAAAAACTTGCCTAACTTGATCTGGCGGCTGAGAATTTCTGATTTTAGCCTATCATCCTGTACGATATTAGTATCGTCCAGGATAATCAGCTTAATCAAACTGACTTAACATTATCGTCCTAATTAGGGTTTCTATTTTCATTGGATCTTCCAGGACGATATGAATATCGTCCGGGACAATTTGAATAAAAATTGAACAGAAACTCTAATTCACTCAAGCTCTCCCCCTGAGTGTGTGTGTACAAGGTTACTTAGCTAGGGGATCAGTTACATAACATTTGACTCAATAAAGATGAAAATAGTATATTGGACCTATATTTCAAAACAGACTGACTCGATCTTGGACTGGCTTGAACTTACAATTGATCCTGCGTACTTGAAAGATTAAACATACAACTAGAGACAGAAATATTTGCTATCATCAAAATCGTAACCCTTAAAACCAGATTCACAATATATTGGGTTATGGGTTAAGGGTTTAGGTTTCTAGATTTATAAAAATTGAGTGGGGTTTGAAGTTTATTGAATGAGAATTTATTATAAATAAGAAAATTATTTCTTATTTTCAGGAATTCAAATAAGATTTTTTGATATTTAGAGGATTTTCTATTGTTTAAGAAAATACGCAGTGAATACGTATATGGTAGGCACGTAATACAAATTCGATACGCATTATATACGCATCACCTTATGACTTATTATTTCCAATTTAATTTATATAATAAAAAATAAATGATATAATGCCATTATATGCATAAAATACACACATCATACGCATAATATATGCAGAGAATACATATTATGTACGCATAAAAAACATATCCATAATAGGATAAATGAGTTTTATAAATGATAAAAAATTATAAAATAAAAAATACAATGAACCAATTAAAAGAATATTTATAACAATTACAGGAGAACCTATGTACATTCTATAAAAAAATTTAACCAAAATAATTTTAGAGGTAGGGGTTAAGGTGCCTTGCTTTTTTTGCGGAGACATGATTATGCAAATAGAAGTAATGCAGCCTCAGCCAAAAGAAAAGATTTTTACCTCAGAACTAAGTCTAAGCCTGCTGTTAGTTTGTTATTCTTTTGAGGATGAGGATTAACTAAGTAGATTGCAAAATTGTAAGAATAAAAAAAACTAACAGAAGCTTCAGACTTAGTTCTGAAATAAAAAATCTTACCTTCTGGTGAGGCTGCATTACTTCTGTTTGCATAATCATGAGTACCCTATGTCAAGCGTTCCTGCTTTATATAGGGGAAATTAGAATATTGAACAAGAGTAAGCAATAAAAAGTCAATAAAAGCTCATAAAAATTCAACCAACCCTCCCAACCATATATGCCACCCGTCAGTCCATAGCTAACAAAAATTATTACTCATGTCACGGCTCCCATATTTTTCTTTAAAAAATATATCTTGTCGAGCTCTTACTGACCATCGCCTCAATAGGTATTTCTCGGGGATTTTCACAATATCCATCTGCCTCAAAACTCTCATGCAGTGGGAACAAAGTAAACCCATCATTTCAAACTTCCTATATGAGCATTAAATGTTTCCATTCAGTGCATCATAATCAACAACCCAAAGATTAGAATGATCTTTTTTCCTCTGTATAAGAGATAAAATTTTTTGAAGAATCATATGACACAAACTCTATACTCATTACACCCACACCCTATAAAAATTCTTGTTCAAGAAAACTATATAATTTCCTTAAATAAATTGAGCAGCTTGCTTTAATATTGGGCAGCTTTTTATTACAGGTTCTATTTCGGACTAGCTGCATTTGTAATCCTCATCCTGTTCATTCCCACGCCAATTCCTCATAACCTTCTCTAAACCCAAAAAATAATCAGTTATAAAATATGTGGGCTTAGAAATGTCATGACACACATTATTAGTAGACTCGCTACGCTGTTTGGATTGAATGCCCATATTAAAACAATCCTTATTGAATGTTGTTGACAACTTATTCCTTATCCTATAAAGATCCTCCAACCAAACATGATCATGCAGGTTTCCTTTTATGATCATTTCAGCCCATGTATTCTCAAACTCCTTCTCATAGTCACATTTGCTCAAACACTTATGGAAGATGCCTTTGACTTTGTTGTTGCTATTAAAGTAAGATGCTTTTGATTGAGCCTTTTTACTGATATGCCATTAGCACAGTCTATGACGACTGTGAGGTAATGCAACTTCTATGGCCCTAGCCATTACCTAGTCTTGATCCGTAAATATTATTTTTGGATGTTTATTACCCATCATTAGCACAAAAGTTATAAACAACCACATAAATGATTCAATCATCTCTTCTGATAAGAAGGCCACCCCAAGCAAAATATTTTCCCAGTAATTATTGACCTTGACAAATGGTGCGCATACCAAATTATACTTATTAAGCCTATAACTTGTATAAAAAATTACCGCATCACCAAAGCAGTCATAATCTATCATATCAATCCCATCAACCCAAAAAATATTTAACAATCTATCAAATTCATCAATTTGGACATCCCAAGCATTGTCATCAACTTGACGTTCTTTAAATAACTTAATCAAAGTATTAGTATCCCAAAATTCAATCTTTTCATTTTTTGAATTAAGTTTTGCGCATCCCTCTTAGTAAATTCAATATTCTGGACACCTCCAACTTCATTAACAAGGAAGGAAAATGCATCAAAGGTTCTTATCTCGGCTTCTGTCATTATTTTAAGAACTGAAGCTTTTTCATCACACACATTCCTACATGATCTAAGTAGATGTCGGTCTTCTGCCCTAGGCAAATCATGATTGTGATTTTCAATAAATTTTTCACCTTCTAATATCCAACTTCATCCACTATAAACCTAATCATAACTGGATAACTAGTTCGGGTGTCTGATTTTTTATATTTTATTTGGATATTAAGATCAGGTATCTTCTTGAAACTCGCTTTTGAACAAATAAAGTCTTTGAATTTTATTTTTCTGAAATTTAGCCAGAAACTGTGATGATCCTTACGAACACTAAAACCAAGATTATGGCCATAATTACAGTAAGCCTCGTATCCCTCATTCTCGTTAACATAAACATCCTGATAAATAAGTAATAAATATGCAATAAATACACATAAAATGTGTAATAAATATGCAGAAAATGCACAACAAATACGTAGAAAATGCGTAACAAATACGTAGAAAATGCGCAATAAATATGCAATAGTTGTGCAGTAATTAAGCAGTAAATACACATAAAATGCACAATAATTAAGCTAATAAATACGCAGAAAATGTGCAACAAAAGTGCAGTAATTAAGCAGTAAAAATGTTTTACAAAGTCCATAAGATACCTTCAACTCACTACTGCTTGAAAGAGCTAAAAAATAAAAACCTATGAGCCGATGTTCCCTCTTCTATAGTCAATTACAATTTAATCTTAGCTACATTGTTGATAAATGAGCACTTTATTGCTAGTTCGAAGTTTACTTCTACCTTTGCATGGAATGGAATGCGGTGTATAGTTTTTGGAAAAAAAATGTCAACTGTGTATTTATTGCCTAGTGCAACAACTGAGCAAATACGCAGCAAATCTTGACTATCAGGTCTCCCCTTGTATTGCAATGCTCCTCTTCATGGCAATTACTGTGCTAAAGATTAGATACTCAATTTTACTAAATCATCAGTACTGAAATTTCACGAAGAGGCGGAAATGCTGGTTCAATGGATAGTGAGGATTGCTGCGTATTCACTGTGTAATTGCAAATATGCATCAAATACACAGAGCATGTGCAGTTAAAGTTTTTGTTAAAGCCCACACCGCATTCAATTACAAGGCAAGGGAAGAAGTAAATATCGAACAAGCTTATATAGAGAAGATGATCAAACCAATAATAAAGAAGCAATAAATTAGGTCAAAACAATAATAAAGTATCATCAATACTAGGAGAAATAGAAGATAGAGCCAAACTGCCACCTCAACCAACTCAATCAAAAGCCTGGCAAACAACAGTAGAGATACATTTAACAACATAATGACAACAATAAAAGATGTCAAACATACATAATGGCTATATTGCTGTAAAGAAAATATGGAAGGTGGTGAACTTTATCGATAAGCTGAACTTTTCCTCTAGTTGCACTTCGTTTAAACTGTTCTGCTTCCTGGGAGCTTGCTTCCTAGACGCTGCATACCAGTTTTCGGCCTTCGCGCCCTGTGAGAATATTGTCTGCTCGTAAAAAGAAACGTCCTCCTCAATCTTCATCTTCATCGACATTTTTGTTAGTTTATTTTGCCCTAAAAGCTTAATATATGTTGCAGTGATTCGCACCTGAAATCATAAAAAAAAGAAGCGCCAACTCTAAATTTAATGTTTGGATTGGTCGGGCTTCTAGACAAATGATTTGGACCGGGTCAGGTTGGGCATCGTCTACGTAAGCATACCACGCATAACAATTTTATTGGCGTCTGGAGGTAGCTATACGTTCGGAATCCGAACAGAATAATTTCTCGCTTGGAAGGGGTGTAGCTATTTGACGATTGCTTATTACTATGACGCGACAGAGGCAAAAATTTAGAGCATGCAATTGTTATCTATTATTACTCTGTTTTCCTGTAAGACATTGAGGGGCTGTTTGGGAATAAGTAGGATTTTATTTTAGTAGGACTTAGTAAAATCTGTAAATCTGATTTATTAAATTATTCTAAAATTAAAATTTGAAAATTGTTTGATAAAATAAGTATTACATTATATTAATGATAACATAATATAGGATTTAAGATGATTAGTTCATTAAAAAATTAAATTTTATTTGTGTTTTAATTTTAATTAATGATAATAAATTATAATTTAAAAAATTATATAATTAAAAAATAATTTAATTATGAAATCATTAACTTAATAATTTTAATTTTAATTATTTTGATTATTAATTATTAATTTTGATTATCATTATTAGCTAATTATTATACAAAATATAATCAGAATCTAAATTAATTATGTATTAATTTGAATAATTATTAATTAATTTTAATTAAATTAGTTAAATTAAGTTAATTGTTCCTACGTTATAGTTCTCTTTCCATGCCTATTCTGTACTCTGCCTCTATATCCGCAGGTTTGCTAGGGTTTTGCTTTTACTCTTCTCCGGGCTGTTCGTTGCTCTTCGACTTGGCCTGCTTGGCGTGAGAGAGAGAGTTTTGAACGCGTCGCTAAATAACTTCCTCGCCTCCTTCGACGACGTTCCTTCCTGTCGGATCCGAAGTCACACCTCCTCGCCGTTCTTCTGTTGGATCGGAAGTAACGACGACGACGGGAGCTTGCTCGTTGCGAAGGTAGCCATCTTTCTTCCTTTCGCGCGCTTCTTCGGCCAAATCCCGGAAATCTGCCCAACTAATGGATTTAGTAAATCTGGGATTTACGGCAAAAGGAGGGGAACGAAAATTTAACTAGCTGTGAGATTTAACAGTTCCCTAAATCCTGTTTGGCAGGATTTAGCATAAATCCTCCTGCTCAAACCCTGCATAAATCCTGTATCCGAACGGCCCCTGATGGTTTTGAGTGGTCTACATGAGAATGTTTATTCATTAAATGTATTGCTATATTGTTTAGCTCTGTTTTGATCGGTCTTGATAGTCTCTCTAGCACAACAATAGGTTGGGCAAATTATGCAAACCTTTGTGATATAGTCGATTTTTTATCAAATAGTAGACCATTGCTAACTTGGTCGGTAAATACAATACTAAGCATCCTTGATGATTTTCAGTTATGCTATTGTTTGTTCTTGGTGTTGGTGTTTTGGAGTTGTTAGTGTGGCTCCTAATGTTGGTGATTGTATTTGAACTGAATGCACTGGTTTATGAAAATGAATCCATACGCAGGAGAATCGTCTGTTCCATTTTTGGGAATATTTTAAATTTTTTTTTACTCATGACTTCAATTACTGCACCCAAACAATTTTTGTACTATTACTTTGAATTAATAAAGCGAATTATGTTTTGAGATGTTGGATGTTCATCTTTTTGGCATGCTTGGCACCATAATACTCACTACGTCTTCTTTTCCTACCAGATATTATCTATGGACTTAAATGCATCTCCTTTACCTGAAGATGATGAGTTGCCCACTCAAGAACATGTCGAGGATTTGATTTTAGATCAACCAA
The DNA here is from genome assembly GCA_019925795.1 of Dendrobium chrysotoxum. Classification (NCBI taxonomy): domain Eukaryota; kingdom Viridiplantae; phylum Streptophyta; class Magnoliopsida; order Asparagales; family Orchidaceae; genus Dendrobium; species Dendrobium chrysotoxum. The sequence continues at coordinate 59,367,579 of CM034309.1, forward strand.
TAAATGAGTCATCTGTTCAGACCTTGCATAGAGTACATATCTTTCCTTCCTTTTATTTTATTGCATTTTATTGAATTCAAAATTTTTTATAAGAATTTGGGTGACCACGTAGAAATTGGGCTTGTGATAGTTATTAAACCTCTCCCACTTGTTTTCATGTTTTATCAAAATTTGTTTTACATCTTTCTGAAGTTTTTAATTATGCTAAAGGTTGTAGTTCCTCTTGCCCGAAAATCTAGATTTCTTAATGTTAATTTATCTTTTACATTCAAATTTGTTTTTTCATAAATTTCCTTTCACGTTCATGGATAATTCCTCATCTCATTTTATACATGCATGCCCACACATTCGCAATGATCACTATTGTTGCGTAGCTCTGGAAATTGCGAATTCACCTTAGGTATAATTTTGACGTTCATTGTATGTGCAATTATTGTTTAAATTGGATTCTATTAAGTCATTTAAATTGGATTCTATTATGTCATTTGTGGGACTTTTAGTTGAATAATAACATAATAGGAGATGATTGGCTTGAAGCCTGCTTTATGGCAGAAATATGGATTTACTTTGAAAATCTTTGTATATTTGAGATTTTCTTAATGTATTTTTAATTTTATCTATTATTTATCTCAATTGTTTTTAATTCTACAACAAAAATATTAACAACAACATCAAGCTTTTATTCCACTATGTGCGATCGGCTACATGAATTCTTTTTCCTATGTTGTGTCCTGTTAAGAGTCAAATTCTCATTTAAATTTAATAAAAAGTCATTATTAATACTTTCTAACCAAGTCTTTTTAAGTCTGCCTATATCTTTCTTAACATTGTCCAGATTTAATACATTTACTCTCCTAACCGGGTCATTGGAGGACCAACGTTTTATGTGACCAAACCATCTAAGGCTACTCTCTCTAATCTTATCTTCCATTGGAGCTACTCCAAACTTTTCACGTATATACTCGTTTCGCATTTTATCTCTAAGTATAAAGTCACTCATCCACCTGAGCATCCTCATCTTTGTAACAATTCTCTTTTAACGGCCAACATTCTGCACCATAACGCATTGCAGGTCTCACTACCGTCTTATAAATTTTTCCTTAAGTTTGAGGGGAACTTTTCTATCACACAACAAGCACGTTGCATTCCTCCACGTCAACCATCTAACTTAAATTCTACTAATAATATTCCCATCTATTTCACCATCACTTTGAACAATAGATCCGAGACATCTAAAACGTGTACTCTTATTAATGACTTGATCGCCCAAAGTCACAATTACCCCAATATATTTGTTACTACTATAATTATACTCCATGTATTTGGTTTTAGGTCTACTCAAATGAATACCTTTAGACTATAAGGTTGAGCTCCATAATTCAAATTTTCCTTCAACCCCATCTCTAGTTTTATATATAAAAAAAGAATATCATCAGCAAAATGTATACACCAGGGTACCTCCTCTTGCAAATGTCTAGTAAGAGCATTCATGCAGCAACAACAACATCAAGCCTTTGTCCCACTACGTGGGGTCGGCTACATGAATCATTTTTCTCCGTTGTGTCCTGTTAATTAACATAATTTTTTAAAGTATTCATGTCATGATTATTCGATAAATTTTACGTTGGCTATCGAATACCTAACACAACCCTCCATTTTTGTCATCCAGGGCTTGGGACCTGGCAACGACAGTGTTGGTCAAACCATCCACTTTTCTACTAAGAGCATCCATGACTAAAGTAAAAAGAAATGGACTTAAGGCTGATCCTTGATGTAATCCAACTGAAATAGGAAAATACTTGGTCAAACCATCTTGTGTTTGAACACAAGTAACAACTCCTGCATACATATCCTAAATGACTTGAATTTAAGTATTATTAACTCATTTCTTTTCTAGAACTCTCGAGGGCACTTCTCTTGGAATTTTATCATATGCTTTTTCTAAGTCAATAAATATCATATGTAGATCCTCATTTTCTCTGTACTTCTCCATCAAATCTCTTAATAAATATATAGCTTCCATAGTAGACCTATCCGGCATGAATCCAAATTAATTTTGAGAAATATTAGTATCATGTCGTAACTTATACTCAATAACTCTCTTCCATAATTTTAATGTATGACATATTAACTTAATTTCTGTATAATTTACACAGTCTTGTGCATCACCTTTATTCTTAAAAATTGGAATCAATACACTCCACTCATCTAGCACATTTTTTAATCTTCAAAATAATATAAAAAATAGTAAGCTAAGAAACTCCTCCATCTCTTAAGCATTTTCACACATCTATTGGAATATCACCAGGTTCAAGTGCTTTTCCACACATCATTTTCTTAAAGACTCTCTAACTTCGATTTTACTAATACGATAATAAAAGTAAAAATCTCTATGTTTATTTATGGTGCTAAGATCACTAAAGTCAATTGTATTCTCACAATCATCATTGAAGAACTTATCAAAATGTCTTATCCACCTATGTTGAATATCATATTCTAATAAAAGTACTTTTGATCTTCATCCTTAATGCAGTTCAGTTGAACTAGATCTTTACTTATTTTATTTCTTTACTTGGCTACCCTATACGTACATCTTTCATCCTCCTTCATTTTCAATATGTTATATAAATCATTAAAAGCTAAATTCTTTGCATTGTATATTGATTTATTAGACTCCTCACAGACCACTTTATGTCTTTCCCAATTTTTTAAGTTTTTACATTTAAATGAATTTTTATAACAAAATTTTTATTTTTGATTTTTTCTTGCACATTTTGATTTCACAAACTATTTTTACTATTAAGAGCTTTTCCTTTTGATACTTCAAGCACATTCTTTGCAACAATCTTAATATCACTCACTACTTTTTCCCAAATACTCAGTCAAAATCTAAAGACCTTGAAACTTACTCATTAGTGTTTTTTAAATGTCACCATTTAGTCTTAGGATAATATTTTATTTTATTTTTTATATTCTTCCCCTTCATCTTAAAGTTTAAAACTAATAAGCGATGTTGAATAGATAAACTTTCACTCAGAACAACTTCACAATCCTTGCAATCTAAATGATCTTTTTTTTACAACAACAACAACAATAACATCAAGCCTTTATCCCACTACATGGGGTCGGCTATATGAATCCTTTTTCTCCATTGTTTCCTGTTAAGAGTTAAATTCTCATTTAAATCTAATAAAGAAAGGTCGTTTTTAATATTTTCTAACCAAGTCTTTTAGGTCTACCTCTACCTTTTTTAACATAGGCCAAATCTAATACATCTACTCTCCTAACAGGGTCATCAGAAGGCCGCCGTTTTACATGACCAAACCATCTAAGGTGACTCTCTCTAATTTTATCTATCATTGGAGCTACTCCAACCTTTTCACAGTGTCATGACTCGGCCCGGTGAGCTCGCATAGACGAGGCGGGAACGGATGTCGGACGTAAATGATAAAACATAACAGAACATCTCAATAGCATTAAAACATAACATAATATGAATCTAAAACACTTCAAGAGATATAATAAGCGCCTCAAATAATGTATCAAATGATTCATGTCATGATTATTCTACAAGGTTTATGCTGGCTGTCATCTACCTAAAACAACCCTTAACTTTTCTCATCAAGAACTTGGGACCTGGCAATGACATTGTTTTACTATGCCCATTCTTATAAGTGATGAGATGCTCATCTCTTTTATTTTATTTTCTTTAATAAAATATTAGCAATTATAAAATCATAGGTTAGAGCAAAATCTAATATGATCTCACTACCTTCGTTAGTCGCTCCAAATTCATAACCACCATGAATACTTTTAAAATCTTCTAATACTCTACAAACATATCCATTTAAATAAATTGTAATTAAAAACTCTTTTTTAAGAGGTATTCTTTGTATTAATTATTCTAAGTTATTTAAAAATTTTAATTTTGAACACATATCCAAACCTACTTGAGGAGTGCATATACTTACAATATTAATAATCTTAGCATCAACAACAATCTTTAAAGCTATAATTCTATCTTCAATTCTAGTAATTTCTATAATATTATCTTTCATGCTCTTTTCTATAATCACACCTACACTATTTTTAGTGTGGCTTGTACTTGAATACCATAGTTTAAATATTATACTATCAATCTGCTTAACTTTCTCTCCAACCATTTAGTTTCCTGAATTCATAAAATATTTATCTTCCTATGAATCATAACATATATTAATTTCATTAATTTTTCTGTAAGAGAACCCATATTCCAAGTTCCTACCCTAATTTTAAGTTCATGGACTAACTTCTTTGCCCACATCCTTCCATGATATGAGAACCCTTTCTTATTTAACATTGCATCTGTGCGCTCGTGCAGTGGCCCTTGCGCACTTCTCACTGTATTCAGGCTATTTAGTGCGTCGCTTCCAGGGAACACCTTAGCATCGTCACAATGCATTAAAGGATTCATGTCTGGTATCGATTACTTAACACAACCCTTCACTTTTCTCATCAAGGACTTGGGACCTAACAATGACAATGTTTGTTTTTAGTTCTCATAACTCTTAATTTAACTCATCATTTGCCATATGGCTTATGACAACAAAAGCATAATGTAATGGATGGTAGAGGGTGCATCAATAAAATAGGGGCATAAATTTATATTGATGATTTACAAGGAAAAAATGGTGGAGTAATGTTAACATGCTAGACATTGTGCAAATCGATTTGTATATGGTAGAGTTGATGCCTCTTGTAGCACTTGGTAGAAATTAATGATCATGATAGTTAATAAAACATGTACTAAGTGATTTGGATAGGATTAATGATGATGATGGTGGTATAGCCATATAGGGGTGCAAGTGAGCCGAGCCGGCTCGAGCTTGACTCGATAACGAGCTCGTGAGCCGAGCTTATTGAGTCGCGAGCTCGAGCTCATCTAGTAAACGAGCTCGAGTTCGAGTTTGGTGAGGCTCGACTCACGAGCTCGCGAGCTGGCTTGTAATATTAAAATAATAGGGATTTTTTCTTAAAAAAACCAGCCAAGATTTTTTTCTCTTGACAAAAGCTGTTAGCATAGCTAATGTTTGAAAAAAAAAGCTCACCTTTCAATGAAAAGCTGTCTTGCATTAATAACAGTGCAGCAGTGTAGAAAAAAAAATAAAGCTGCATGTTCCCAAGAAAAATATAAAAAAAATTAAACTTCTCACGCGGTAGATTGTAGTACATCTTCTTCTTGGGCCGCATGCATTTTTCCTCTCCAGTAGTTGTTATTCCTCTCCTTTGTTATTTTTGCCGAGATCTCATGTGCGGCTTGCGAGCTCGTTTTTATCATCATGAGCCGAGCTCGAGCTCACTCTTTAAGCTCAACTCGAGTTCGAGCTCATGATTTAGCCGGCAAGTCGAGCTTAAGCTCGACATAACTCAAGCTCGACTAGACTTGTTTACACACCTATGTTGGTATCATTGTTAACTTGATTAGTTTGTTTTGGAAAATTATCATGGCCAAAATCCATGGTTTTGTTTCTCTTTAAGGTGTACTTTTCACTCTGTTCGCCCAATAAAAAATTTCGTCTTCCACCTTATTGAAGCGGCATGAGTAGGCACTATTTGGCGTTTGATATTATGAATGTTTGCCATTTTTTTGTTTTATTCTTACCAAAATTATCATATTTTGAGCTACAGGAGTTGTAAAATACATATGCACATGCATGTACTTATTAGGCATATGCTTATTGAAAACTTTCTTTATAGAGTTTGAAAAGCAGTTTTTGTGGTTTGTAATGCTCTGGCTCAATAGTGGTTATTCGATTACATACTTTGAAAAATCCAGACCTCTTAGTTTTAGTGAAGTGTGCATTTTAATCACAAATCGGTGAGGTATGCACCGTGATGATTCTAAGTGATACTTTCGTTAGCTGCAATTGCTTTCATTGTAGGTCTCTTGAATGATATCTTTCCTTATTTACTTGACTGATTGATTGGCTTAATTGTCGAAGTATCTTCCCATGCAGGACCCTTATTATTGATACTCTTACTTAATTTGCTTTTTTATCGCCACATGCGCAATATGAATATTAATAGTTAGTCTTCAATTATACAGGAAAGGGAAGAGCGGCGCCGTCGGTTGAAAAGAGAGAATAGAGATGAAGTTCCCAGGCAGCATGCACAATTTGCCAGGAATGACTACATGATTCAAAGTAAAGGATCTAGATATGCTGGAAAAATAAGACCAATTCCACATGGTATGTAGTTGGCCATTTTCTTAATTTCATGTGAGATTTGTGTCAATTCTTTTTTTCTCCTTTTTTTTTAGTTTTCATATTTACTTTTTAAATGACGGACACATTTATCTTGGAATCAGGTGGCAATCTTGTTTATTGGTGTCCTCCCATGCATTTTTATTTATTGAGTGTATTTTTTTGAAGGTTTTTGAGTTTTTGGGGTTCACTAATGATAAGGACATACCCTTTTGATTTCATGTTATAGGTCCTTAAGGTTTTCCTTTATATTATGTGATTTCAACCATTATGATGTTACCATCATACTATAATTTGTCTAGGCACTCTTTAACAACCCCCCCCCCCCCCCCCCCCCCCACCCTTCTTGTTCAATCTCACCATGTGCTTGGGCTGGGAAGGGAAGGGGGTTAGCTGTAGCCCTCCTATCCTTTCGTCTCCTTTTTTAATTGTCCACACCAATCCTCTTGCTTCTATCTCTAACAACCATTCAACATGCCCAGGGTTTTCCATTACCCAGCGCATTACCCTCTCTAACTACCGTCAAGGTTTGGTGGAGAAAGGGGTTGGCTCCATCGTACCTTTCCTTTTCATCTCCATTCCTCTACCTTTCTCTTTTTCTAACCCTGACTCAACCCACCCATTGTGAGTGGTGAGGGTGATGAAACCAGGCTCCATGTCCAACACCATCTCTCCCCCCAATTCCCACCCCAGGTTAAAGCGGGGAATGGGAAAGAGAAAGCCTTCATCATTACTATCTCTCTTTCTATCACCCCTCTGTGCATATCTCAATCTTATCTTTTTCCATGTAAAACTAATCATTATTATCTAGGGTAGTTTGGTCATGATCATTATTTTCTGTTGGTAACACTCAATGGTTCTCAACTTAATATGAAGATCAAAAGAAGACCCTTACGATCCAATTTGGCTCTGGTCTCATTGTGTTTGTTGCTATGTACTAATGATCCTCAATTCAACTAGCTGTGCGAGCTGAAAAGGGTCCAGTTTGGCTGAACAGAAGTGGGGATCTCATCCAGAATCTTTCATCCATGATTTGTGTTGGCTCAACAGAATGCACTCTGTAGAGATTATTTTTTGGGTCTGTTTGACTCGGTGTTACCCTTACAGTGGAAGCAAGATGTTGTAAATTATTAGGATATTTGTGTTATTTGTCAAATACAAGATGCCGGATTCAATCTTATTTATATAAATATGTTAGTGTTATCTAAATTATTACTGTTTGGTTCAGTATTATTGAATCAGAGGAGTGCTGCTTTTTTCTGCAGCGAGTACACTTGTGGTTCATTGCTATTTTCCTGCAGCGAGTCAGAGTGCTGCTTGCAAACTATACATATGTGCAAATGATTGAAGAATAGCTTTTGCAGTGTTAGCTAATTAAAATTTTAAAATCTGGTAGGCAGTCAGGAACTGTGTTTTACTAAATCAAAGGTGATGTTTGTTAGTAAGTTGAACTTTGTATAACTTAGAATGATTAGTTTAATGCTATAATGAGAATGGTTTAGTTATCCAATTTTGATTATAGATCAAAGGTCTCAGCCTGTTTAACTGATTTAATACTTATTATCCGTTTTAGATCTGTACAAATTGACCAATACATGTTATATAATTCTAGGGGGTTTCAAATTGATACTACATAATTTATTTACCTAAATCTTTTATATTTACTTGCATGACAATGAAACCTTTAAATCACATTAAAAAATATTACTAATATTAACTTATTAAAATAAAACACATCTTTTCATGCATATATTTTGGCCATGATTTAGACACTGACGTGATATATAAGTCAATATAAAGATTTAGGTGTTTGATATGTAAATACATAAGAATTTTGTATGCATGCATATAAATTTCTCATAATTCTAATACAAAATGAAATACAGAACCAGCGCATTGTTATCTCAATCTACCTGAAAGTCTCCCTAACATTGAATGATGGAGATTGGACATGGTTTTGGTTTCTTGATCTCATAAAAAAATGAGGATGTAATTCTGGTAACAAATTCTTCAATAGTAATTTTAATAGAAAGGACCCATCAAGTAATATGCGGAATATTATTTGCAAAATTAATCTCTAAGAAATAGGCGATTCAAAACTCTATTGGTCTGAGAACCCACCTTCGCATTTTGATCATCTTGAGACTGCTTATGCCTCTCTTGTACCAGCTTGATTGGAGACACATCTTAAGCAATCAAGCCTCTGACCTCTTGTGTTTCCACAACTGCAGTATCCAGGATGCGATTTTTTCCAACTTTAGCACTATCTTTTTTATATGCCTATGCCATTTACTTCATTTAAATTTATCTCATTCTCTAAATTTGATAGATCTTCAACAGAATCTCTAGTTCACTGTCTAGTAGCATGATCTTCACCATATATAGCCTCCAATCATACTTGGATGGCTGCATTCAACCACTTGGAAACTTATGGTTCTGTCAAATAAGAGTTAGCACATACATCATATATTGATAGATGAACAAACTTTAAATATACAACCTTATTAAATTGAATAGCATCAGTTCACCCTATCGTTTCTTTTTAACTCATTAGATCTAGCACTATAAAGCGATTTCATCTTTTGTATTGCATCAATGATCAAACTTTTTTACTTTGATATATAACTCCATGAACCGTTGTATCATTGAAAAAAAAAAGATATAAGCAGTTCACACATTCGTTGTTAGGTCCCAAGTCCTGGATGAGAAAAATGAAGCGTTGCGTTAGGTAGTCGACAACCAGCGTAAAACTTGTCGAATAATCATGACATGAATCCTTTAAAAAATTGTGTTAATGCTAGGGTGTTCCTTGGAAGTGACGTGCTGTATGGCCTGAATACAACTGATGAGGACATTCGATCATGGAGAGTCTACCAGAGACGGGTCCGTCGATCTACGGCCACGATCGCACCGCTTTACTTTTGATTTTATTGTATTAGATAATAAATCTAATTTAGATTTATTATTGATGTATTAGTTATTTATATTTATGAGTTTATTGTTTCTTTTTCGTTTATGCCCTCACTTGAGGGTTAGTCATATGTAAGCCCAAAGGGCATGTTAGTCTTTTTATTTTTCCTCATTGTAGGTGGCTGCTTAAAGCCACCCTCTTCATCTTTTGGGACTAATGAATATTTTTATGATGAAAAATTCCTCAATTGAGTTTTTGTGAGAGTTTGAGAGTTCTTGGAGAGAAATCCCTAGATGAGGGAATCATATCACCCACCAGCCGCAGGAAGCGTCCGGGCTCGTAGATACTATCTCCTTCCTTCCTCCCCTCCTACTTCTCCCTTAAGCCGCAGGCCTCCCATCCAAAATCCCTCTCCAAACTGTCGGCCACCCAAGGGCCTTGCCCCTCCCATAGCCGCCGGCCCATTCATCCCACCACCTCCTAGCCGCCGGCCAACAAAACCCCACCTCCTTCAAGCCGTTGGCCACCTAAGGCCCCTTCCCAAAATCACTAGCTAACCCACCCGAAATCCCACCTCCGCCAAACCCTAACCCTACCCTAGCCGCCGGCCATCCAAGCTCCACCCATTGCCTCCACAATTCAAACCTCCCTTCATTACTTTCCTTTCTCCACACAACCTCATTTTGGAAAGCTTTGATTTCAATTATTCAATCAATTTTGAAATTTGAAATCCTTTCTAAAATAGACAATCTATTTTAGGAAAGTTCCTTAAATCAAGTCCAAATCAATTTCAAATTGGATTGGATTTAAATCCTCTTCCTCAATTAAAGAACCTTGATTAGGCAAGCTTTAAACTCACCCTCCCTAACCCTAAACCTCCTCACCATTCCGCCGACCCCTCTCCCTATCTCTCTCTCTCTCCCACATTAATTCCCCTCCTTCTAGAGACATTAATTAAGTCTCTCATTAAGGAGTAATTTTCCCTCCTTTTCCCTTTACTTGAATTCAAATTTCAAAACCCAAATCCCCCCACTCAAATCTGAAATTCAAATTCAGATTTTGGAAAGAGGTTATCCCTTCTAGTCTTGGCCGAACCCCTACCTCTCCTTGCCACCACTTCTCTTGGCTTGAAGCTTCACCTAAGGAAGGAAAAGAGAAGCCACACCGCTTACCTTCTCCACACATCCCCAAACTCATCTACCCATGCATGGCGGATCCAGAACGTGAGCATGGGTTCGTCTACAACGAACAAGGCCAAGTTGATATCATCCATTCTCCGTTCTTCAACATCAATCCGGAGGTTGATCACACCGTGGAGAATACGTGGAAATGATTGTCTTCACCCTTGCCGCCGCCATCGACGAACAAATTTCTTCCGTCTAGTGGCAGATTGTTTCTAAAGCTTGACGACGGTAAATTAATCTTCCAAATCTTGTATCTTCCTAGTTGCTTTCAATTGTGGTTTTATTTTGATTCATAAAGATGTTAATTTCCCTTCGCTAAAACCTAGTGATTTAGAGAGTTGAGTGAGGGATCTTTCATAGTGACTAGTCTCATTATTAACTTAGGGATTTATCGTTGAAAACCTTTCATGTATGCAACGCTAGAGTAATTGGTTATTTTGTGATATTAACTTTTATGCATGTTACTTGGTCTAAGCTTGTTTCATTGTCCTTCGTGTTTTATTTCATCGTTTAAACAAATACAAATATTTAATTAATATTATTCTCTAAACTAAAGCGTGCAAAAATCCTTAATTAACATCATTTAGGCATTTAAGTCCTGCATCAACAACAACAAGTATGCAAGGGCCGCTGCACCGGCGTCCGGGTGCAGTGTTAAATAGGCAAGGGTTCCCACATCAAGGACAGATGTGGGCAAAGAAGCTAGTTTATGAAACCAAAATTAGGATAGAAACTTGGAATATAGGTTCCCTTACAAGAAAATTAATAAAATTAATATATAATATGATTCATAGGAAGATAAATATTCTGTGCATTCAGGAAACTAAATGGGTTGGAGAGAAGGTTAAGGAGATTGATAGTTTAGGATTTAAACTATGGTATTCGGGTAGGAGTCATACTAGAAATGATGTAGGTGTAATTATAGATAAGAGTTTGAAAGATAATATTATAAAAATTAATAGAATTGGAGATAGAATTATAGCTTTAAAGATTGTTGTTGATATTAAGATTGTTAATATTATAAGTGCTTATGCTCCTCAAGTAGGTTTGGATATGGGTTCAAAATTAAAATTTTAGAATGACTTAAGAAGAATTAATACAAAAGATACCTCTTGATGAAAGAGTTTTTATTGAGGGAGATTTAAATAAACATATTGGTAGAGAGGTAGATGATTTTGAAAGCATTCATAGTGGCCATGAGTTTGGAACGACAAATGATGGTGGTAAGATCATATTAGATTTTTCTTTAGTTTATGATTTTTTGATTGCTAATATCTTATTTAAGAAAAGAGATGAGCATCTCATCACTTATAAAAATGGATATAGTAAAACTCAGATTGATTATTTTCTTATAAGAAAATTAGATCGTTTAGATTGCAAAGATTGTAAAGTTATTCTGAGTGAAAATTTATGTACCCAACATTGATTATTAGTTTTGGATTTTAAGATAAAGGGGCATAAATTAAAAATAAAGTAAAACGATATTCTAAGATTAGATGGGGATATTTAAAGAATATTAACAATAATATTTTTGAGAGTAAGATTTTGGATCTTAAGATTTTGTCTGTGCATTAGGATGCTAATGTTATGTGGGAAAAAATAGCTAGTGATATTAAGAATATTGTAAAAGATGTGCTTGAATTATCAAAGGGGAAATCTCCTAATAGTAAAAATAGTCGGTGGTGGAATTCAAATGCAAGAAAAGATAAAAAATAAGAAGATTTGTTATAAAAATTGATTTAAATGTAAAAATTCTGATAATTGGGAGTAATAAAGATTTGTTCAAGTGAAGTGTATTAAGGATGAAGATCAAAAAATACTTTTCTTAGAAGATGATATTCAATAAATGTGGATGAGATATTTTGCTAAAATTTTTAATGAAGAATGTGAAAATACGATTGACTTAAGTGACCTTAGTACCCTAAATGAAAATAAAGATTTATGTTTTTATTGGCGTATTAGTAAAACTGAAGTTAGAGAGGTTTTAAAGAAAATGAAAGGTGGAAAAACTGTTGGACCTGATGATATACCAATAGAGATGTGGAAATGCTTAGGAGATGAAGGAATTTCTTGGCTTACTAAACTTTTTAATACTGTTTTGAAAATTAAAAATATGCCAGACGAGTGGAGAATGAGTGTGTTAATTCATATTTTTAAGAATAAAGGTGATGCACAAGATTGTGTGAATTATAGAGGAATTAAGTTAATGTGTCATACTTTAAAACTATGGGAGCGAGTTATGGAGCGTAGGTTGCGGCGTGATACTAATGTTTCTCAAAATCAATTTGGATTCATGCCGGGTAGATCTACTATGGAAGCCATACATTTATTGAGAGGTTTGATGGAGAAATATAGAGAGAATGAAGAGGATCTACATATGATATTTATTGATTTAGAGAAAGCATATGATAAAGTTCCAAGAGAAATGCTATGGAGAGTTCTTGAAAAGAAAGGAGTTAATAATGCTTATATTCAAATCATTAAAGATATGTATGTAGGATCTATTACTTGTGTTCAAACACAAGCTGGTTTGACTAAGTATTTTATTATTTCGGTTGGTTTACATCAAGGATCAGCCTTAAGCCCATATCTTTTTTGCTTTAGTCATGGATGTTCTCACTAGACATTTGCAAGAGGATGTACCTTGGTGTATGCTTTTTGCTGATGATATTCTTCTTGTTGATACGACTAGGGAGGGAGTTGAAGATAAACTTGAATTATGGAGGTCAACCTTAGAGTCTAAAGGTTTTCGCTTGAGTAGATCTAAAACGGAATATATGGAGTGTAATTTTAGTAGTAATAGACCTAGTGAGGGGATTGTGATTTTGGGCGATCAAGTTATTAATAAGAGTACACGTTTTAGATATCTTGGATCTAATGTTCAGAGTTATGGTGAAATAGATGAGGATATTATCAGCAGAATTCAAGTTGGATAGTTGAAGTAGAGGAATGCATCGGGCTTGTTGTGTGATAGAAAAGTCTCCGTTAAACTTAAGGGAAAATTCTATAAGATGGTGGTGAGACCTGCTATGCTTTATGGTGCTGAATGTTGGCCATTAAAAGAGAAGCATAATTCTAAGTTAAGTGTTGCAGAGATGAGGATGCTCAGGTGGATGAGTGGCTTTATCCTTAGAGATAGGATACGAAATGAGCATATACGTGAAAAGGTTGGAGTAGCTCCAGTGGAAGATAAGATTAGAGAGAGTTGGCTTAGATGGTTTGGTTACATAAAACGACGGCCTTCCGATGACCCGGTTAGGAAAGTAGAGGTATTAGATTTGACTTATGTTAAGAAAGGTAGAGGTAGACCTAAAAAGACTTGGTTAGAAAATATTAGAAATGATCTTTCTTTATTAGATTTAAACAAGAATTTGACTTTTAACAGGACACAATGGAGAAAAAAGATTCATGTAGCCGACGCCACGTAGTGGGACAAAGGCTTGATGTTGTTGTTGTTGTTGTAGTTCACACATCAAGAATCCTTGGATTAGTGAGCACTATTTATGAACTGCAAAATGCCCTAACTAATCACCTAATTACTGAAGCGACCCAGGCGTCAATGGACGGATCAATGTGTCACTAATGTAATGTAATTGAGCACCATCTGTGTGAATGGATTGAGCACTATCGACATCTTTTATGGTGCAGGATTCCAAGAATTTTGTAGTGAGATATAATAGTGCAATCAATGTATTGGCTGAACATCCATCCTATAAGATGGTGGTGAGACCTGCAATGCTTTATGGTGCCGAATGTTGGCCATTAAAAGAGAAGCATAATTCTAAGTTAAGTGTTGCAGAGATGAGAATGCTCAGGTGGATGAGTGGCTTTAACCTTAGAGATAGGATACGAAATGAGCATATTCGTGAAAAGGTTGGAGTAGCTCCAGTGGAAGATAAGATTAGAGAGAGTCGCCTTAGATGGTTTGGTCACGTAAAACGGCGGCCTCCCGATGACCCGGTTAGGAAAGTAGAGGTCTTAGATTTGACTTATGTTAAGAAAGGTAGAGGTAGACCTAAAAAGACTTGGTTAGAAAATATTAGAAATGATCTTTCTTTATTAGATTTAAACGAGAATTTGACTTTTAACAGGACACAATGGAGAAAAAGGATTCATGTAGCCGACCCCACGTAGTGGGATAAAAGCTTGATGTTGTTGTTGTAATGTATTGGCTGAACCTTTAGTACCAAATGCTATTTCAAGTTTTGTATTTTATGTAATAAGAACATTCCAAACAATTGCTAATGTTATCTACATGTCCTCCGAATGACATTGAGCCGAATAACCTCTAAGTAAAAAATGCTTAGATGTATAAATGCTCACAATATGTGGTATACTATTACTTTTGCAGATGCTCAAAATCTTGAGGCATAGATTCAAATCCTATTTTCTCATCAATTTGGTGTAATTCCCGTTTTGTGCAGTCTTTGATAACATTTCTTCCTTGTAAGGAAAAGAATGGTAGAGGGGAGATAGAACTATTGTTCTCTTAATGCTGGTCACGCGGAAGCCATCTTTACTTACATTGCCAGATTACAACTGAGATCACACATTGAATTTCTAATAGTAGTTCCATAATCTAATTAATTATAACTTGCTTCGGAGGAAATGAAACATAGTGCATAGTAGAATTTGGATTAACATTTGGAGCTTTACTATCATGATACTATTATAGTTTAAATTACTTAATGTGTTGGATGTTACTTAATATGCAATTCAATTGGGTGTTCTCAGGGTGGTAATATGATTAAAAAAATCCTGTATACTCTTTAACTTCATGAATTGGAAATATGATGCTCTATAGTAAAGAATTTAGTACTAGTTCTCTTGCAGGATGTATATCACTTGTTGTGAGGCCATATCAATCATCATTACTTGAAAGATTTTGTTTTATAAATTTAAATAATTCACTCAACTCTTCATAAAAAAATTAGGTCTTTCAATTCTAGATGTCATCAATTAAGGGGAACAAGAACCTTGTCAATCCAATAGAATGTCTTTCAGATTTGAGATTATATGATTTAACTATTTTTTTGATTTAAAAAAAAGACCTGCCATTCAACATTCAAAATCTACATAGAAATTTCTGTGAAAGAAACATTTTATTAATCATCATATGATTGGTTTTTGGCATTTATCGTAATACCCCCACTGGCCAACGGCGGAGCTACATTGGTGGCCCTGGGGGCATGGGTACGTATTGGCCCATTAAAAAGAATTATTCTTAAGCTAAAGCAGCTTATTGGGGAAATAAAACCAAATAAAATATTAACCAAACCTAAATCACAACAGCTCCTCACTGAATCACATAGCAAACTTTAATAAAATATTAACCTCTTTTTTAATTTTCCTTGTTAACCCCCCCACCCCCCCACCCCCATCTCTCCATTTATCAGAGATGTGTAAATAGCTTCATGACAAAAAGATAAAAATAAAAATGCAGGTGTATTGAAGCTTTCATATGGCCTAATTATTAATGCTTATTATGTGGAAGTAGCTAACATGGTAGAGCTGGTAAGTTGTTTGTTTTAATTAATTTAATTGTTTGTTTTCTCTTCCCCTTCATTCTCCTCCTGTTTCTTGAGTGGCATAAACTACTATTTTTTTTTATTCATTTGTTTCCTCCTCTCTCTCTATCATTGACTCAACCTTTTTTCCCTTTTAATTTCCTTCTCTCTCTTTCATAGGATTATATATATATATAAATTTTGAAAACTAAAAGTATTTTTATTTTAAAAGCTAAATTTTTAAAACTAATTTAGATGTTTTCCATGCAAACATCAGATTAATTTTTTTAAATTATTATCCAAATGATAAAGATGTAGTTAAACGTGATACTAATTAACCTTAGGTCTGCCAAAATCAACCCAACAATAAATGCCCACATAGGGGGGGTGGGGGGTTGTTTACATCAATTCTTCTCCGGTTGAGAGATCTCATCTTCTGGTTCAGTTTCAACTTGCTCTTCATCCTCATTTTCTAAATCATCCACTTTCTCTATATAATTGGTCTTAGGAGGGTTATTCTTCCTACAAGCTGCTGAAAAGTTCCCATATAAGCCACACTTGTAACATGGTCCTATTGGCTTTGGTCCTATCACACCCTTTCCTTTATCAACGGTTTGAGTTTTGTTAGGTTTTGTTCGCAAATTAGGATTTGAAGAAGATGCGCCAAAAGAGGTTTATGAAGTCTTAATTTTGATCCCACTAGATTGTCGAAGTTTAATTGATTCAATTGTCTTATTAGTGCCTCTTTGATGTTGTTTTTCAATCTTTAGCGCCATTTGATAAGCTTCATCGAGTTTAATAACACGATGTAAGTTCAATTGATCTTGAATAGTCCATTTTAATCCATTGATCGGTTCCCATATAAGCCACACTTGTAACATGGTCCTATTGGCTTTGGTCCTATCACACCTTTTCCTTTATCAACGGTTTGAGTTTCGTTAGGTTTTGTTCGCAAATTAGGATTTGAAGATGCGCCAAAAGAGGTTTATGAAGTCTTAATTTTGATCCCACTAGATTGTCGAAGCTTAATTGATTCAATTGTTTTATTAGTGACTCTTTGATGTTGTTTTTCAATCTTTAGCGCCATTCGATAAGCTTCTTCGAGTTTAATCACATGATGTAAGTTCAATTGATCTTGAATAGTCAATTTTAATCCATTGATGTATCGAGTTTGAATGAATCTGAAGAACGAACCATAACTCGATACATCAATGGATTAAAATGGACTATTCAAGATCAATTGAACTTACATCATGTTATTAAACTCGATGAAGCTTATCGAATGATGCTAAAGATTGAAAAACAACATCAAAGAGGCACTAATAAGACAATTGAATCAACTAAGCTTCAACAATCTAGTGGGATCAAAATTAAGACTTCACAAACCTCTTTTGGCGCATCTTCTTCAAATCCTAATTTGCGAACTAAACCTAACGAAACTCAAACCGTTGATAAAGGAAAGGGTGTGATAGGACCAAAGCCAATAGGACCATGTTACAAGATGGCTTAAATGGGCACCTTTCGGCAGCTTGTAGGAAGAATAACCCTCCTAGGACCAATTATATAGAGAAAGAGGATGATGTAAGCAAAAAAATTAGGAGGCCCCTAATTTTTTTGCTAGAAAAAACACAAAGCTCACTAGGAAAGAAAAATACCCAAAAGAGACAAGATACATCTAAACAAAATATAATTTTTATAAAGATGACTCTTACAAACTTTGACACTTATAAACTTATGAAATAAAAATCCTAAACTTGCATTCCTTGGATCGACAAGAAGGATACAATGAGGTGGTCACTTGCGGATTAGAAGAAATAGGTTAGAAGCCGAGAAGAAAGAGGAGAAGCTCGCAAGCTTTCCTAGAAGGGAAGGAGAAGAAGTGGACAAAGCTCGCAAGCTTTTCCAAACAAAACCCTCAGGTTTTAGTTTCCAAAAATAACATTTTTCACACACTTTTTCTATTACAAAACACCTTATTTTTATAGGCAAAAGAAAGGAATCCAAACAGCCCCAAAACTCATCAAATTTCAATGAAAAGAGGGGAAAACGAATGCCAAAAGTCTCCAACAGCAGCCCCATTATTTGGTACAGGAACCCAAGAGGCATCACCACAAAAGCCACGGCAAACCTCCCCCAAACAGCCATGGGAAAACCTCCCAGCCAAGAATCCAAAGAGGCAGCCCAAAAAACAAGACAGCCAGCTAATGAAACCATCCAGCAAGTCACGGGAAAACCCACCAACAGAAGGACCCGAAGAGGCAACAAGGGGAAACCAACCAGCAAAGCATGGGGAGAGCAAACAGCCACCAAAACCGAGAGGGTAAAGGAGAAACCGAGAAGACATAGGGGAAGGGAAAGAGACATAAGCCACTCCACCTTTTTCCTTTAATGAGCTTCGCAACTTTTTGCCTTTTTGAATTAATGAGCTAAACTTTAGCTCATCCAAACCATCACTCCAAAACAAGCTCAAAACCGAGAACAACCCAGGACCAAACCGACAGCAGCAGCAGCCCAAAGAACCCCTAATAAGTGTGATGTGGAGACCCCCCTTTGCCTACATCAGACTCCCCTTCTTGAAAAACTCATCTCCCGATGAGTTGTCTTTGAAATCAAACCATGTTTCCGCTGCGCTACTCTAATGATCTTGTTTTAATTTGTGCATTTTTTCTTCGTATGCCAAATCCTCAGCTTTGATCAATGCCTCAAATTTTATTTTGATCTCTTCTTGTTCTTGAACAAATTGACTATGGAGTTGTCTCTTCTTCTTTTCGAACTTTTCTCTGCTTAGGATCATCCTTTCTTGAAGTTTGTATATTTCATTTTGAAGTGGATCGGTTGAATCTCCTTGAGGTGGCATCCATCTGCTTGATACAACATTTTCTTCGTCTTTTTGATTTTTCATTTTTATAAAGAAAAGAAGACTCAACAAAAAACTAGACTCACACGACCAACCTAGGACACATTAACTTGACATCAAACTTGACAAACCGAAACAACAAGATTCATTTGACAACCTAGGACACAATACAACCAAACCTAGGACACCCTAACTTGCTATGATACCAATTTGATGTAAGCAAAAAAATTAGGACAAACCCTCAATTTTAGCTTTCCAAAAATTAGTTTTAGCTTTCCAAAAATAATATTTTTCACACACTTTTTCTATTACAAAACACCTTATTTTTATAGGCAAAAGAAAGGAATCCAAACAGCCCCAAAACTCTTCAAATTCCAATGAAAAGAGGGGAAAACGAATGCCAAAAGTCTCCAACAGCAGCCCCATTATTTGGTACAGGAACCCAAGAGACATCACCACAAAAGCCACGGCAAACCTCCCCCAAACAGCCATGGGAAAACCTCCCAGCCAAGAATCCAAAGAGGCAGCCCAAAAAACAAGACAACCAGCTAATGAAACCATCCAGCAAGTCACGGGAAAACCCACCAACAGAAGGACCCGAAGAGGCAACAAGGGGAAACCAACCAGCAAAGCATGGGGAGAGCAAATAGCCACCAAAACCGAGAGGGTAAAGGAGAAACCGAGAAGACATAGGGGAAGGGAAAGAGACACAAGCCACTCCACCTTTTTCCTTTAATGAGCTTCGCAACTTTTTACCTTTTTGAATTAATGAGCTAAACTTTAGCTCATCCAAACCATCACTCCAAAACAAGCTCAAAACCGAGAACAACCCAAGACCAAACCGACAGCAGCAGCAGCCCAAAGAACCCCTAATAAGTGTGATGTGGAGACCCCCCCTTTGCCTACATTAGAGGATGATTTAGAAAATGAGGAGGAAGTTGAATCTGAACCAGAAGATGAGACCTCTCAACCGGAGAAGAATTGATGTAAACAACCCTCCCCCCCCGCCCCCCTCTATGTGGGCATTTATTGTTGGGCTGATTTGGGGGGGGGGGGGTGGATGGGCTGCTGTCTGCTTGGCCTTGGCTGTTCGGTTCCAGCTCCATGGCTTTCACGGTTTCTTTGCTTTGGCTGTTCGGTTCTTGCTCCCTGGCTTTCCCGGTTCCCTTTGTTGTGGCTGTTCGGTTTCTGCTCCTTGGCTTTCCCGGTTCCCTTTGCTGTAGCTGTTCGGGTGGGGGTTCAACCGTGCCTTTATTGCTATTTTTTCCTCCCCTTTTTGTTGGTTGTAGTGGGCGGCTGAAAATAGTTGTTGGTCTCCTTTTCTTTCCTATTTAAATAGGTGTTTTGCTGCTGTTTTAAAAAAGGTTTGATGATAATTTTTTGGAATGAAAACCTGAGGGTTTTGTGATTGCTTGCGAGCTTTCTTCTTCTTCTTCTTCTTACAATTCGTCTTGGACTTCCTACCTACTTTTTCTCTCCACGGTTACCACCCCAAATGTATCTTTCTTCTCAAAATTACTATAAGTTTTAAAGTGTCTTGTGAGTTGTAGCGTCGTTGAGTCATGTTTGTCGTTTACAATTATCTATAAAATGTTGTCTTGTTTTTTTTAAGTTGTAATGTGTCTTCGTTTTTTTTAATCATATTGTTGTCTTATAAAAGGAAGACAAGTCTATTTTTTGCAAATTTGTATTTGCATCACCTAGTGTATCCTTTTTGTTGATGATATTCTTCTTGTTGATAAGACTAGAGAGGGAGTTGAAAGAAAACTTGAATTATGGAGGTTGACCTTGGTGTCCAAATATTTTCGTTTGAGTAGATCTAAAAACGAATATATGGAGTGTAATTTTAGTAGTAATAGATCTAGTGTGGGGATCGGGACTTTGGGCGATCAAATTATTAACAAGAGTACTTGTTTTAGATATCTCGGATCCATTATTCAAAATGATAGATGGAGATATTATAAGTAGAATTCAAGTTGGATGGTTGAAGTGAAGGAATGCATTGGGCCTGTTGTGTGATAGAAATGTACTCCTCAAACTTAAAAGAAAATTCTATAAGATGGTGGTGAGATTTGCAATGCTTTATGGCGCAGAATGTTGGCCATTAAAAGAGAAGTATAAAGTTAAGTGTTGTAGAGATGAGGATGCTCAGGTGGATGAGTGATTTTGCACTTAGAGATAGAATGCGAAACAAGTATGTACATGAAAGGGTTGGAGTAGCTCTAGTGGTAGATAAGATTAGCGACTGTCTCTTTAGATGTTTTGGACACAAAACATTGGCCTTTCGATGACATGATTAGGAGAACAAATGTATTGGATTTGACCTATGTTAAGAAAGGTAGAAGTAGACCTAAAAAGTATTGTCTAGAAAATATTAGAAATGACATTTTTTTATTAAATTTAAATGAGAATTTGACTCTTAACAGCTCACAATGGAGAAAAATGATTCATATAGCCGACCCCACATAGTGGGATAAAGACTTGATATTGTTGTTTTTGTTGTTGTAAGTTTTACTTTATTATATAATTTATCTTCTTATATTAACAACTATAACAATTTTTTTTTTCAAACCACCAATGTCACTCCCACGTCCGGATGAAAAAGTTTGAGGGTATTTTTAAAGTAGAAAATTGTGCCATACAAAAAAAAAAAAAAAAAATGCTAGCTCCGCCATTGAATACCCTTGTCTCAGTACTAAGGTAATTGAACATGGATTTTATGGAGTTTCATGCTACCAAAGATATCCTTTATGAGTCTAAAATGTTTGACCCCTTATTTTCGACAACACTAGTCTTACTGCTAGCTTTGTTTGACAGCCATAAAGGTGTTCGACCATGAAATGGGGTTTGGGTGGAGCATAGTTGTTCATTTGAGTGACTCATTTCTATTTCTCCATTATATCCTATGATCAAGATGATTGGCTGAATTTTGTGAAACAATTACTTTGCTTTACGTCACTTCTATCCAAGTTATTATCTTCAATTACAACTATGAGGCTCATGCATGTTGGAACGCGTAGACTCTGTGCATGCATAAGAACATTTGTTAGGTGTTTTGTTGTCCAATTGATATTTTGACAACAAAACTTGTATTGAGTTTTCTTGGAAAAGGAGTGCAGATACAATTGAGTTGAATGGCTAGATTTTCATTCTGGTTTTGGTCAATAACAAGATTCTATAAAAATTCTTTAACTTTTTAGCGAATCCAAGAGTGAATAAAGTTATTGCTCAGAAGAGCTTGAATGTTATGATCTCTTTACCAACCCTCAGATGCAAGGGCTATCTTTTGTATTTTTTGGTTTGTCGAGATGAGTTAGGTTTTCTATTTTCTTATTGAGACTGTGTATGGTTATCCATGCACTTAGAAGGATTATATGGATATTCTCAGATGAAGCTCATTTTCTTTGTGATTGCTTGTTGAAGGGACAAGGATATTAGATATACATAATATTAGAATGCTAGGTAAAACTCTCAGACATCTTGGTTTTTGAAAGCTTGATGTAATTGTTATTGGTTCAAAGTTTCTAGTTCACTTTTTCTGAGAAGCATTTGTTGTCCTTTGTGTGTGTGTTTATGGTCGGTTCGAGCACGATGTAAACAACAAATTCTGGACGATGTCACGCAAAGTCTCTCAAAACATCATCTGATGCATGTGAAATGTTGAAATTATCAAGAAAAGACATCCAATATTATTGGGTTACTGCACGAAGGCGCAAAATTTACCTATTTATGAGGCAATGAAATGCAAATCGAGATGCATGAGGAATGAGAGATTGCACGAGACGCTGATTCACTTTCAATTTGTCCTCTTGTATGTTATTTTAATAAATTTTTTAAAAATAATGATAAATAAATAAATAAATAAATATAGATAATCTTATCAATTTCCTTTCCCTACTCTACATTGTTGCCATTTGTCTCATCTCCTTCCTATAGAAGGAAAGGATAATAATAAAAAGAAATTTAATCTTATAGCTCCTCTTAGTTTTTTCACTTATATGAAGCATCGGCCTCACACGCCTCCTCACATAGACCCACTTCGTTCCTTGCTCTTTGCTACATGAAAGCCACCAAGGCCTACTTCCTCTCTGTGCCACATGCATCTTATCTCCTCTCAGCCCTTTACTCCAACTAACGTTGCCACTATCCCTCTTCAAATCCCATCATCGTGGTCTGCCAGCCAATCACCGAACCGTTGACTTCACCTCTGTAGCCATACCAATGTCGGCTAGCTCCCCAAAGCGCCGCTTTCCTTAGAGCCGCTATACCTTTGACCTCGCCTGTCACCCCCTCTGCTCCTCACTTTTAGAACCCCATCAAAGCTCCCACACCCAACACTTGGTCGACCTCCACCTCTCTTTCCTCTCTTCAACTCTCAGCACCTCTCTCCAATCCTCTCTCTAAACCTCTCTTTCCTCTTTTTCTCTCCAAACAAAGAGGAAAAATTCTCTTTCTCCCTCTAAACCCTCCTCTGTTTCTCACTCTAACTCTTGCCACCTTCGGTCTCTCTTTCTCTCTCTAACTGATGAGGACATCCGACGGTGGACGCTAATCAAAAGAAAAGACGAAGATCGACGACCGAGATCACTCCATTTTTATCTTAGTTTATTAATTGTATTTTTTATTTTAATTATGCATTTTCCTTTTTTTACCCTTATTTAAGAGTTTTGTCTTATGTAAGCCCAATGGGCAAAGTTGTCTTTTTAGTTTCTTTTATTTTAAGGCCTATATATAGAGGCCCTTGCTCTTATATTAGGTATGATAGAGTTTTAATAAAAAAATTTTGTTCTACACTTTTGTTCTTTGGGGAGAACATTAGTGAGAATCTCTATGGAGGGAATCGTGGTTTCCACAAGCCGCAGGATGGGTCCGGGCTCGTGGCTTGAAGTCCCTTGGTGAAGGGCCTCGTATCACCCGTCAGTCTTCGGAAGAGTCCAAGGCTTGCGGTTCTATCCTTTTTTTCTTTGCTTTGTTTTCTCCTTATTTTCCTAATCGCCACCTCCTCAACCAAGTCACCACTTCCCTTAGCCCTCTCATCATAATTTCCTTCTTTCCTCCATTGGCTCCCACAATTTCATCTTGTATTCAAAACCTTCCTATTATATACATCTTAATTTGGTAATGAATTCGAATTCAAAATTCAAATTAGTTTGAATTTGAATTTGTTTCATAAATTAGGATTCTTATTTTAGGAAAATTGTTTAAATTAGGTCCAATTAAATTTGTGATTGGATTTGATTTAATTTCTTCTCATCAATTAAAGAGCTTTGATTAGGCAAGCCATAAAGTCCCTTACCTAATCCCTCTCTCCCTCTTAAAGCCACCGACCACCTAACCCTAACCTAATTCCTAACCTAGCTGCCGACCTCTTTTCCCCAATCCCCCTTTGCCTCAAAATTCGAATTCCTATTCAAGACTTTCCTTTTATTAAACGCCTTAATTTAGGAAAGTTTTCAAATTCAATTCAATTTAAATTTGAAATCCTTTCCTAAAATAAGTTCAATTTCATTTGGAAACTTCTCTAATATTCTCAAATCTGAAATTAATTCAGATTTAAATCAATCACCACATTCAATGAAACCTGGACACCCTCTCTCCTTTCCCTCTCTAGGCCGGCCCCTCTTCTCTCTCTCCAATCCGTTTAATTCCCATTAATTGCCCCCCTCTTGGAGCCTTAATTCATCCTTAATTAAATGAATAATTTTCTTTTCCATTTAATTTGAAATCCCAAATTTCAAATGACCCCTTCCCCCACACCGTTCTACATCACTAACATAGAGAGTTCTCTTTCCTCTTCCCTGTCTCTCTCTTACTAGCCTCCTCTCCTCTCTCTCTCTCTCTCTCTCTATATATATATATATAAGAAAAACTGAAAAAAAGAGAAATAAAAAAAAGGAAAAAGAAGGAGAATAAGGAAAAGAAATAAAAAAATTTGTGTTTTTGCTCTCGTCGTAATTTTCTCATTGCCATGCAATTGTTGCCGGTCTTGTGCCAATGAATAATTCAAAAATTTCATCATTAAATACTCATCCGCATTGTTTTAACGTGGTAGGAAATTTGTGAATAAGTAGATGTGGGCATTGTATCACCATGACGGGGAAATTTTGTGAAATAAGTGCACATGCCCATTATTTCTTGTTGTCTAAGGTATAATTCGAAAATCTCAAAATTTTGTAATCGTTTGTGTTGTTCCATTGCAGTGGGGAAATTTGTGAATTAAGTATGTGCACATTGTTCCAACGTGGTGGGAAAATTTGTGAAATAAGTACATGTGCGTGTTGTCCCAAAGCGATGGGAAAATTTTTAGTTTTACTCGTGCAAGTGATGAAGACCTATACATGTTTTTTTAAGCGCGGTGGAGTAGAAGACTATCATTTGCAGTGTCGCATGATATTGACCATCACCCTTTTTAAAGTATGCTGTGAAGGTCTAGCACTCCCGATGATGCTCAGTTTGTGGTGAGAGATATCAATAAGTTGCTAAAATTCAAGTTGAAAGGACTCATTGGGAACAAAACACTAATAACTCATTAAAGAAGGCATACAATCACAATAATAGGACAATTGCCACAAAATGAGAATGAGCACTAGGTTGAAAAGGGACCTATGGGGGACTTGTGATGAATGAATTTGCTTGCCTACGGGTGTGAACAAAACCTCTCTATCTGTCTCCTAGAGAAAATTCGGTCCCATGCCACTAAATATTAAATACAAAAGGCAAAATATCATCTTATAATACGCTTAAAAGATTCTTGATCTCCTTCTATGCCATTGAATCCGCAACACACACATGCAAGCGAACATTAGGTGTACATTAGACTTCAAAAAGAAGCTTTGTGTGCGTTTAAACAACAAACACCAATGCAAGCTATCAAATACAGATATTTTAAGATCTCGCATGCATCAAAATGTGATTATAAAATTTTGGTGCGCCCCTTTGTGAAGCATTCACTTATTTCAAGAAGAGTGCCATTTTCTTGAGAAAGATGCAATTACTTTGAGGAGCACATAACCATTTCAAAAGCAAAAAAATGCAATAAGCAAAGTGCATTGAAAAGCTTGTGAATATGCTATGTAAATGCATAAAAAACATGCAAATGCATTGTGTGTAGATGCATTAAAAAGTATGCATGCATTTAAAAGAAAAGTTAAAAGTTCTTTGCATGTGCTCAGTAACTTGTGATAAAATCTCGAATACTAAGTCTGAGAATGTCGCACGAGATTAAAAAAAAGTTGAACAAAAATACATTTTTTGAACAAAAATATATTCTTTTGAACTAAAATTCCTGTATGTGCTACGTCAACTTGTTAAACCCCTGAAAATAAAGTCTTAGAATACTATGTGGGGTTAAAAGCAAGTTGAACTAAAATCCTTCTTTTAAATTGAAATATCTATATCTACTTCGATAATATGCTAAATATTGAAGCACAAAGTTTGAGAATGCTTCGTGGGTCAAGAATAACTTCAATTAATCTCTTCTCGCTTTAAAGGCTATCACTCTACAAAGCTTTTGCAATCACTTTAAATTTGCAAAGTTCTTTAAAAAAATTCTAGTTCACTCGTATGCAATTTGAACGATACACTGTACTCCTTAATTTGAGGTCTTAGAATGCAGCGCTGGTTAAAAATGAAATGAGTGCAATTAGACTCGATCCTCTACAAGCAAGTTGTCAGAGTCGATAATGTCAAAATAACAATATGAAAATATTCAAATACTCTAATGATGGCTGCGTTAATAGAAAATATCACCTAGGGGGGATCTTACTCTCAAAATGCTCTCGCTCCCAAATTTCAAAGATAATAGTTCAGGGCTTAAACGTTAATGAAGTTTAAAAATTCAATACTTGTAAAATCTAAAACAATATTCTAATTGATGTCCACCCCTTATGACTTAATGTAAAATCCAGCCACTCTTCACAACCGTTTGTCGAGTGTGATAAATTTAATAGTAATTTTTGTTCATAAAAAGGGCAATGTCTTGTTGAGCATATTGCTACAATTCGTTCTTAAATGATCTCTTGCTAGTAAGGATGTTGCATATATCATCTAACTGGTTGTTTTTTCACCAAATTGCATTATAGACAAATGGTTATTGATCAGTGCCCTCAAATTGGGTGCATTTTTTGTGAAATGATACTATTAAATTTTGGCCACGACCAAAGTCCGCATGTTTCCCAATGGCTAAAAATTATTGAGCAATAAATCATTTGACATTTGATCAGGCACAAAGTCCTTTGTTAGTTAAGGTCGATTTTAATTTGTCTCTTTAGACAAACATCCATTCCATGTGTAAGAGATCCATTCCATGTGTAAGAGATACCATTTGACGAATTAGCCATGGTTGCCAATAATGATCCTTGAGTCAGGTTGGATCAATTATGTCATTTGATTAAGTAAAATAAGGATTATGACAACCCAGGATGATGAAAACCATAAGGTTTTGATCGAGTTAGTCATCATTCCTCCACCATCTGTTTTAAATGTTGGATGGTAAATTTTAAATCTCAATATCAAGTTTGTTGCTATTATACACATGGTATTTAATGCCTATCTAATGATTTGCCTTAATTAAAAGTTTTTTCTTGCCTCCAGGAATGGTAGGTAATTCATCCATGGGGGCTTGCTCTTATGAGAAATCTGTAACTAGATTATAAAGTCCTTGTAAAATAAGGGGGAAATCGCTGAGTAATATCTTATCTTAAATCTAATCAGACTTCTGAAAATTGACCTGGAACGCCTCTTTAAACTCTCATAGTGAGAGGCCAGGGGAATGAATTTACAGAGCCCACAACACTAATTATATTTCTTTATACAAATTGTGCTTGTAGCTTTATTTCAATTCGTAAGTTTCCACTACTGGTCTAGCATGTAGTACTTGGATTTAATGCGACCTGAAATGGCATTTATTGTACTTTATGCCCAATCATTTTGGGTATCATATCAAGAGAGTCCATTCTCCTTTCATAGGTTAGTGGTCCTGTGGCCCGTCCAGTTCAGAATTTTGTTGAGAACATGAAGTAAATCACAAGCACAAGTGTTAAAGAACCAATAGTTTCATAAAGGCCAACTTAATCTTCTTTCCTAGATATACTAAAAAGGGAGTTCATGGGGAACCCAAACTCTATCCATCATCATTCATATATGATATTTACTAGTACAATTAGGTGAGGCTGCATATCTCTCAGATGAGGACCTTCACTAAGCTTTTCCCTAAGTGAGGAGAGCCTTGCAGCAAGGTGCCAGATACTGAGCCAAGCCACTTGCTTTGATTAGAAATATGTCAAACAAAGATGATAATTTTTAATGGTGAAACTTGGGGTATGTAAGAAGAACATAAACAATTGGAGAAATAATGATGCATTGTTTGAGGATTCCTATTTTAGGAAACATTAAATGTTTCTATATGCACATCCTTTCAGATGGTTACATCCACAAAAGACCCTTATGAAAATTCCTTATTGAAAAGGAGAGGTGTAGTTTAATGATAGTGCGAGAAGCTAATTGATTACTATTTGAAGCTTCAAGTACTTGCATTTTATGTTCAGGAGTATTATGGACTTTTCACTAAATGATTTTTGTTTCAAAGTCCAACTTTGACCTAGGAAACTCATGTGATCTAGTGGCTCTTAACTAAGGTAGAAAAAAATTGTTGCAGAGGTAGTTTTTCTCTCCTCATCAGACTTTTTTTTTCTCCATTTGCCAGTTGGTGATATGGATGCATTTAGCTCAAAAATAGTTTGAAAATTTGATTTGTTTTTTGACTTGATTGAGCTAAGATTGAAGTCAACAAACTAGGGGTGTAAATGAGTCGAGCTGAGCTCGAGACTCCCCTTGCTTGAGCTTGATTAATTAATCGAGTTCAAGCTTGAGCTCGAGCTTTATTCTATGAGTTTGAATTGGCTCATGTGATGACTCATTTATTTTGAAAAAGGGAAAATGATTATTTCAATTTTTTAATAAAATAGTTAAAAAGAAGAGAAATTAGATGAAAAATAATAAAGAATTACTTATTATAAGAAAGTGAGATATAATTTTTAAATTTTTTAACAATTTTGTACTTAAAATCCTTAATGCTAATATATTTTAAGTATATTTTATATTGATATTTTTTAAATGAGCTGGCTTGCGAGCTAACGAGTCGAGTCAGGGCTGGCTCAAGCTTGGCTCATTAGCTTATTGAGCTCAGCTCACGAGCCATTTATCGAGTCGAAGCCGAGCCAACTCACGTGTTGGTTTAACTCACACCCCTACAACGAGCTATCTAACGAGCAAAGCCCGACTTTGATGGATCTTGGATTGTACTCTGTCTATCTTACCATTCCATCATTAATTTTATCTGTGAGTAACTATTTGAATTAATATTTAACTATCACAACATGTATATCATTTTTTTTAAAGTTAAATTCAACTTTAAAACGATTAGTAGTACTTATTTCTAT
The DNA here is from genome assembly GCA_019925795.1 of Dendrobium chrysotoxum. NCBI lineage: Eukaryota > Viridiplantae > Streptophyta > Magnoliopsida > Asparagales > Orchidaceae > Dendrobium > Dendrobium chrysotoxum. The sequence continues at coordinate 59,396,719 of CM034309.1, forward strand.
GAAACGATGTATGTTAACTATTTTATATAATGACATTACATATATATATGATACATAATTTTTTCTTGAACTTTTAATTATACTTTATTTCTATTTTAATTTACTTTGTTTTTTTTTCTAATCTTTAATCATTTTAGCTAAAGTCAAGTCCTTGCAATGCAACTTATAATTTCATTGTTTTTATTTCTACCATCCGCACAATGGAGGGGGATCTATTATATCTATAAAACCATGGTATTAAATCTTAATATGAAAAACTGTCACCAATTCTTCTATGTTTAAACCTTGCAGGTTGGTTGGATTGCCCTCCATTTGGTCAGTGCTTAGAAGGAAGTATTGTTCCTTCAAAAGTTCCTTTGGATGAAACCTATAATGATGCAGTTATTCCTGGAAGAAGATATTCTTCAAAGCAAGTGATTAACGGCCAAAGAAGATTTGGTCGTGAAGTTAGTATACCATATAATTTCACTAATTTTGATGGTTTTCTTTGACTAAGGACAGATGAATATTTTTTCTGCTATGGTTTTCATGAAAATAAGTTTTGCATGTTTCTGTAAGCAACTCTTTACATTTGAGGTATGATTTAGTTGTTTGGTGGTCCGTAGGTAGAATGATTTTATACTGCCATGTGTAGCATTGTATTTTATTGCTACATATAGTTGGTTTTCCCTTCTATATTTGTGATCATAAAGATTTCCCTTAATGATTAAGAGGAGAAGATCAGCTTTAGGTTGGATTTTGGTTCCTAAATTGTTCAACTATCATAATTTGTCACTATCCCCATTTTCTATTCTTTGAGAAATACCAATAGAAGTTTTATGTTTTTGTGCTGACAGTCACTGAACTGTACTAATTTCTGCTATTCAAATCCTTGAAGTTCGTTGTCACATACTTCTCAAAGATGAATCTTGCACTTTTCTGTCTTTTATCCCAAGAAAAGTTTATGTTAAAATGTGCCTCTTATTTTATTCTTAGGAAGGGTTCTTTCTTTTAGATTTGGCATAATTAGTCATCATTATTGTCAATGTTCTCATCAATGTCATGATGTTCATCCCATAATAATATTTTAAATCGCCTTTGAAAAAAAAAATGAAAATAATATGTGATGAATTAGCTTGCAATTTAATTTATGAATGAGGTTTTTAACATTTGAAACTTTTGAAGAGAACACTCAGATAAGTAGTGGCTTTTACTCTTTCCAGGCTTATGTTTTTTTGGTTATGTGCATGCCACTGAAGGGCATGACCAAGAATTGAATGTGGTGCACCTGTTTAGTTTTTGCACAAATGCTCAAGTTGCTTTGAATTTGTTGAATTTCTGAGAAATAAAATCATCATTTTATATGATCAGTTTACATGCATGGCTATAAAATTGCTGTTAATTATTTACATATTAGAACATAAAGTTATGAATCAGTGTTACATGAAAAATATGTCGTGAATGGAAAACATGGCTAGTCCTGTAATAATTTATGCTTTTGATGTGTTAACCATGTTTTGTAATGCCTTCGAAAGTGTAATGTTTATGCATTTAGAAAATTTAAGTGCAAGTTTTAACTACTGATCGTGAAACAAACTTACATTTCTTGCATTGGGTTTTGGACATCTGTAAATATAACTGAGCAAACAGCTAATATACCAAGTGATCTTATATGTTAGATTTACAGATCTAATTAAATATTATGATTAATCATCGCAAATGACTAGGTTACAAAAACATATTTGGATTGCGTTTCTATTACTTGGAAGACATGATTTATTTTCCCAAGATTGTTTCAATCATAAATTGTTAGGTCTACATTTTTTGGCTTTATAAATGATACCGTACCTTAATAAGACTTCCAAGTGGCTTTTTGTAGCTGTACAGTGTTGATATGTTGCCTTTGTCGCAGCTGTTGTTTCACCGAAAAGTTAAGTAGATCTATTTTCCATTTATTTGAAAGTTACAAAAGTAAAACGCCATGGTACTGTTTATGTTAAAGATTCCTTCACGAGGAACCGACTTCGGAGTTCTAGTATATGAGAATGGTGTATGTCTACATCTTCTCTCGTGAAAAATATCTATTTTTATTGAGCTTATATGAAAGCACGTGCAACAACAAGTGCTCATGAAGTGAAATTTTTGATGTTCTTTTAGACGTGTATAATTCTCTAGTTTTAAGTCAATTTGTTTTTTTCCTTTCTAAATATCAGTTGATGAAAGGAATGCGAGGTTTACAGTGTTTACGGTTACTAACATTCCCATTTATTTTTTAAACAAATTGTGATGCAGTGCATGTGATCTACCTCAGTCCTTATTATGAATCCTTAGGGTTTTAGTATTATTTAATGTGTTAGGTCATCATCTTTATTTAATATTAAGTTACTTTATATGTGTTTTAGTTGCGTTTATCATTTAGGAGTTGTTTTGTATTTTTCTATTTTGCAAGGGTAGTTTTTATTTTTATTTTAGTACTTTATTTAATCTACTACCTAGCAAGGTTTTAAAAATCGAATCGGATCAGCCGGTCCGACTGGTTCAACCTTGAACCGGTCACAAGGCTGGTCCGATCTACTCTGAAAATAACTTCTGCATCAAACCAGATTGAACTGCTCGGTGAACTAGTCTCGGTTCCTTTGAACCGGCCAGTTCAATTGCCACATTATTTAATTAAATAAATTTATTATATTACATATTAAATATTAAATAATATTCGTAATTAAATAAAATAATTTATATATAAAATATTTAATTTTAAATTTGCATGAAATTCTTAATATATTTATTTTCCCCAAAGCATCATGAAACATCTTAACATGGCCCCACCACTCCATGTGAGTTCTTAACACATGAAAACCCAACAAGCTATGTAAACAATAGCAATAAAAAGTTTCCAAATGATGTGGGACTAAATAGATGAGTTGGGGTTTTTGAAGCTCACAACATATATATTAATATTTTTAAACATATATTTTAATTAATTATCATAATGTTAATAATATTTAGTTTTTAATTAATAATAATTTATGTATTCATTATAAAAAATAAATTTTATCTATTTATTAATGATTAATTATTTAACATAAACAATTTTTAGATGTAAATTTACAAAATAAATTTGGTATGTAACCTATAGATGTAAAATATATTTAAAGATATAACATAAATTAATAATAATTTATATGTGAATTAAATTTATGTTAAATGTGAATCAAATTTAAAAATGAAATGTGATTAAATTTAAAATTATAAAAATTATTGATTGTTTTTCTTCACAAATTTACGTTATTGCATGATTATTATACCCTCATTATTTCATTTTAATAAAATTAAAATAATTTTTTATATTTATTATGTCATCCAGTTCAACCCCGGCGAACCATTGAACCTTGAACCTCTCCTTCTTTCAGTTCAATGCCCGGTCTGGTTTTCACAATTTTGCTACCTAGCATCATATAATTGAAATGCTTATTATAGAAAATAAAGTTTTTTGACATCTTCAATGAGGATTGAATGCTCTTTTCTTGATCGTAGGGTTCTATCTCAATTCTTTTTTTTTTTAATCCTGTATACCTCCTACCTCACCACCTTTGGGGTATCCATTCTTGTAATTTTCTCAATTTCCTTATTCTTTTCATCTCCTTGTTTATCCCTTTACGTTGGTCTATTTTTTTTTATCAATAATCAAATATCAAGAATCCACTACAATATCCACTTTTGGTGCAGTGGACAAAGCATCTTCTTTAATTTTCATATGAATGGAGGGATATTTTCAACCTAGATGACAATTTTTTCTTTTGACCTCAGCTATGATGGCTAACAAACGGATTTATTTGGTTTGCATAAAAAGTCAATATTTGTTAGGTCCTTTATGAAACATAGCTTTTAAATTCTTAACTAGTCAAAGCAATCTAATGTATAAAAAATGACAATCTTACTAATGATTGATCGTTTGTTTCTATCAAACCATCTTCATTTGATATAAGTTTTTTTGTAAACAAGCTATATAATCATAATCAAATGGTTACAACTTTAAGAACAATAAAATTGAGACAGGAAATTTAGAATGTTATTTGGTTTTCATAAAGATTGTCACATATGTGAGAAAAAACATACAACCATGTTTCAAGTATACTGGACTAAAAAAATGTGATATAATTATAAAGAAAAAAAAAATCTAAAGTGCTCTTCTGTTAGCTTACGAAGTATATTTGAACTCATAAAATATGAAGAATATTTGATTAGGAATTGCTTTTAAGAGATTTTAAAGTAGGGTTGCGTCTTGATTAAAGCGTAAAATATTTTATGGGTTGGTTCTAGATCTAGAATATAACCAAGGTGCTCCAATAGATACAGGATTAATGATGGCTTGAGATTTCTCTTCCTCGAGGCTAATGACATATCATGGAATTCCCATTAAAATTTTGAACTCTTTTTTTCCTTGGACTTAAAGCCTCAACTTCTAAGACTAGTTTATACTGTAGGGCTTGCTATTTTATGGAGATGACTGGGCAAGATGGAAGATGCCGTGTTTTTCCATGAAATTTCTTGGCCAAATTTGGTGCAGGAATTAGAAGTTCATGCATGCAACATGGAGAAATGATACGAAAGTTATCAAACATGCCATTTCTCATATAAAATTATGCTGTTGTAAGAGCAATCAATTTAAGGAAGCAACGATATAGTAAGTGTATGTATAAATAGTAAGAAAATGTAGGAAGCAATAATATTTGAAAGTGTTATGAAAGGAGAATGCTATGGTTGATATATAGCAAAATTAGGAAGGATAAATTGAGGAATAATTAAGAGTGACTTTTATTGAAGATCTGGTTGCATGTGCATGTACACCTAAGGGTCGAAATATTCATATCAGACAATAGATAAAATTAGCGTTTAAGGATTTTGAAATAGGTAAAGTTGAGTTATAGAAGTTGTTCAAATTGATTTGCAATGAATATGTTTAACATCTCACGCATCACTTAGCACGAACAAATTAAAAATGACGATTGATAAAGCCAAACACAAATAATTGCAATGAGGCTAATGATGATGGTGATAGAATGAGCAGCGGTAAATTATGTTAGAAAAAAAAAAAAACAAAACTACATATTTGTTTGGTATGTCTATGATATTATATATTGAATGTTGAACATATTGTAAAGATCTAAAAAAATGGTTTTTGATAAATATTTTATTATTATTATTTTTTTAAAATGTTGGGTAGAAAATAAAAAAAATGATGAAAAAATTTATGCCATTTGCTCAGAAATGTTAAGCGTTAACATCTCTCTTTTTATAGAAATTATAAAAGGTTTGTTATGTTTAATAATTTGTTTGTATTATTTTATTTGTCAGTCAGAAAAATTGTTGACATCTGAATAGAAGTTCAGAATAAGTTGATTTGATTTTTTTTGCTTGACCAAATTTCAATTCTTTTTTATATAGTAGCAATTTTTTTTAGCATGTTCGTTTATATAGCTGAGGGGAACAAGAGGAAGAGGAAGTAAGGAGTAGAGGAAGCAAAGTTGTCAATTGGATTTTGATTGATCCTGCCCAACTTCATCCATATGCAAGAACCTCAAGTTATAGCAGTTTAGGAGCCTAATGGCTATGAAAATATAATAAATTGGCTGCTAAACTTTAAAAAAACACACAATTTTGTAATGCCCTTCAGAAAATCCATAAATAATTTGAAAACTGAACTTATGTAATTGAGACAATTAATGCTAAGGATGCACTATGAATTTATTCATTTGATTCGTTGGGAATTTATTCATTCTAGAACAAATTACCGGGAAGACTCAGAAGAGTTTTGGCCCTCTGATATGAATTAGGGAAATTGTTAAAAAGTAATAGTTTTGACTTCTTGATGTGGTCCTTATCTGACGCATAAATCCTTTTGAAAACCTTAAAAATACTAGTTGTTTGACAATAAATGCTTAGAATTTTTATAGAAATTGTCAGTGTGCTTCTTAGTGTTACAGTCCTCCGCAAGCTTAAAAACATTATCTAGGCGATTGCCATTTGTGTTTTGACCCTTTTGGTATACCGTGCAGAAAGGACTTAATGAATTTTGATAGTTCTTTATTTCAATGAGCAGGTTTTATGATCCTCCGTTTTCAATAAATTTTGTGAAATTTGGCTTTTTTTTAGTGTTGAAAATTCAGTGACACTGATAACAATAATTTGCTTGACCGGTAACATGAATTTGTTTGGCTCTAACATTTTTTGTTTCAATGGAAAAATATGAATGATCTCCTTGTTCCTTCACATTTGAAAGCTTAAGTATACATGGCTGCTATTATAATTGTGGAAGTACACATATTCTACGTGAAATGCATTTCTATGTTGATACTTTTCCGTGTGCATGCAATTTTGTCAAAACTGTTTAAAATTAATCGTATTATCTGAGCTTGACGTCTTGACAGCTTGGTTTGGTCGTGGATTTGACAAATACAACCCGATATTATTCTCCATTAGAATATACAAGGCTGGGCATTAAGTATATTAAGGTGAGAGAAAACGGGGTTTTTGATTCTATTAATAATTTTGTCATGTTTAGACAATAGTTGGCTTTAAAGATTAACTATTACAGATTGCATGCAAGGGACGTGATGCTGTGCCAGATAACGAGTCTGTGAATAAATTTGTTTATGAGGTAACTTTTGTTGAGTTTTGGTCAGCATATTTGGAACACATTCATGCTAAACTTCTTAAGCTTGATTGCATTTTTGTGTTGTATGTTATCTTTTACCTTTATATGCTGATGGTATCTAATTGTCCTTTATGGATTTTTGTACTGAGAGTTATGGAGCTGTGCATCTTAACGATAATAATAAATTTTGACATAATCAACATAGTGAAGTTGAGAAAAAATGTTTGATCTCATGCAAAAATTAGAGAAATATGTGTTTTTTTTAACAATGAAATTTTAGAACTAGTAGTGAAGAAGTATTATATCGGATTACTATTAAGAAAGAAAAAGAAAATACATCAAGTTAAGTTAATATAAAGCATAGAGAGTAATGACAACCGTAGAAGGGATCATGCAAATATACAAACGCCATGAAAGTCTAGAATGCCAAAATTATCAGGGGAATTATTACATGTCATTTGGAATCTAATAAATCTGGGAGAATGGAGAAATACCTTCTTCCAATCAGTGCCTTGATGAGAAAAATACTAGCTGAAAATTTTCATCTGTTAAATCAACAAAACTTTTGATAAATTCGTGAGATTGAAATGAACTAGAAGTATCATAACCCTCCACGTCAAAACAACAAATTCTTGCATTGATGAGTATGCTTGTAGTATCACATGGAGAAGAAACCGTTGGAGTAGCAGTAGGATTTATAATAGGTTGACAAATGTCTTACCCAGACATGGCTTTAGATAAATTAGAGCTCCCAACTTCCAAAACTAGAGGAAGAGGCTACCAATCAATAATGCATCAATAATAAATGAAGACACTAACACATGAGATGAATCTAGAGTAATATCTTGGTCATGAGAACACCCAACATGGAGACTTCCTTTGATCACGAGTATTTACAGTCCAGTTATTCTATGCCCATATGTTGATTATGAGTGCTAACTTCCGTAGAAGAAACCTTAGAGGATGATTTCCTTAATTCCCAATGGGCCTTGAAGCAATAGAATATGCCTTCTATTATACCTTGTTAAAGGATCTATGTAGGTTGGCTAAAGGAACTTGTGTTATTTATAGCTTTGAAACCTATAGGTGGTAAGATAGACAATGCTTATAGGTTCGATGCCCATTCCTTGCATTTTCATGTTTTTAGGTGGCTGTCAATTGCCAATTGAAGGGTTAGATTAGATTATGGGAATACATCACGTGTTTGTATGGTACTTTTTGAGGATGAGGAGACGAAGAAGCTCCTTTTGCGCTCAAATATCATGAATCAATAGCCAACTTCCATAGGTGAAATGTTTTTAATAAAAGAGGTTTGGGAACTGTGAGTAGGTTTTTGGTATGGGGTCACATTGGTAAGTGGGTTATGTTGGAGAGGGGATTAAAAATATTGGCACTGATTATATTTGTTATTCTTGAATAATTCAAAATATCTGAGTGTCAGACCCTTTTGATGGGCTTTTTGATATTTTTTTTTTGTGCATTGGTATCACGTGCACTTCTGATATTTTTTCTCTTCACTATTTGAATAGATAATACTTAGTGTTTAAACTGGAGTATTAACATGTTTTGTTATCAATTCCTTTTAATTTTTCTATTTGTTTTTTTATTATTATAATTTTAGATTTATTACGTGACGTGTTCTATTGACAGCTTGTTCTAGTGACTCTTGCTCATCTATTGATGATTGCTATTTCATCTTTGTTTTAATTTTTTTTCTAGGTCATGCAGTTTATTGGCCGCCAAAAGCATTCTCGTAAAGCTGTACTTGTTCATTGCACTCATGGCCATAATCGCACTGGCTTTATGATTGTCCATTATCTTATACGCACTAAATTGTGTTCTGTTACTGAGGTATGCTGTTAATTTTCAGATTTAAATATTATGTATTTATGAGCTCGGTAGTTATGTGATCAATACAACTTAGTTTCTGCTGCTGGTTTTATCCTTTGCAGGCACTTGATCTATTTAAGGTGGCACGTCCTCCAGGAATCTATAAAAGGGATTATATAGAGGCATTGTATTCTTTTTATCATGAATGCCCTGAAAAATTGGTTTGCCCTCCCACTCCTGATTGGAAAAGATCTTCTGATCTTGATTTGAATGGCGAAGCTGTTCAGGATCAAGATGATGAGGAAGATGGTGATAATATTGGTCTTTTACATGTAAGTTTTGAATGATATGTTGTGTTTTCCTTAAATCTTATGTTCAATTCACGGTTAAAGCATCGACTTAGTTTGTGTATTTAGTACAACGTAATAATTGGAATAGTTGGGTGGTCAAGTAGGATATGGTAGAGTGCTTTTAATTGCAAACTTTATATTCTTCTCAATTATTTTTACTATGTTATAGCTATCATATTTGTTCATGCGTTATAACTATCATCACTTTTTATATCTATATATAACTACTTTTTTACATTTGTATTTCTCCCTGAAAGTTTCATAATTCTTGCGATTTTATAGTGTAATTATCTTGAAGTTTGCTTCTTTTTTAAACTCAAAGAATTTAATGCCACATAGTTAAATGCAAGTTATATGATGTAGAACTATGTGCGTAGGTTGATGTTTAATTAGGAAATTACACGCTTTATGAAGAGTAAGAACAATTATTCAACTTCTAGTGATTTTAATTGAAGGATTGAAAACAACAAAGAGACGATTAGATTAGACAATTGGTTACACGATAATCGTTAGGGGCACAAAATAATCAGTTCAAATCAAGCTTTGCATTACATGGATGTTTTCAAAGGAAATCCCTAGATTAACAGTTAGACTAGTCACTATTTGGATCCCTCACTCACACTCTTAATAATAATTGGTTAGGCGGAGAAAGCTTGCATAATCTTTATGATGCCACAATTGAGGAAGACTTCGAAGGAATAAGATTCGGGAGAGAGTTCACCTTCGTCAAGATTCGGAAGAGAGTTGCCACTGAACGGGAGGTTGACGTTGATCAATAGCGGTTCAAGGGAGAAGAGGATTCGTTCCACGTATTCTTTGATGGAGTGGTCGTTCTCAAGATCTATGTCGAAGAACAGAGATCGGAGAATGCTGATTAATCCTTGATCGTAAAAAACGAAGCCGTGATCATGTTACGGATCAGCCATACATGAGTGGACAACAAATTATGGAGTGTTGGAATTTCTGGACAGCAAACAAGGGATTTCCGGACAGCGGGACAACAAGTGGCCTTTTCTAAAATTTCTGGACAGCAATCTTGTGTGGTTGAAATCTTCGATTAGCCGATGTTAGGGTGAGGAAACTAGGTAGTTGACTATGGAAATATAGGGGCAGCAATTAGTAAACATTGGAGGAGTGGCCTAGGTTTGTGGCCGGCCATGGGGAGGGAATTTTTTGCCTCTATTTGGAGAGTTGATTAAGGAAGGGCAACAATCAATAAAATCTGAAATTAATTCCAGCAATTAGGAGAAATCTGGAATTAATTTCTTGCTTAGGTGGCTTGTGGGATTAAAGCAAGAATCAATTGAAATTGATTAGAATTTAATGGCTGTAGTAATTGTGTGATTGATTGGAGATAATTAAATGGAAAGAGCAAATGGGGAAGGAGGGGAGAGAGAAGGGGCGATGGCTAGCTTGAGTGGGGGAGTTGATTTGGGACGAGACTTGCCAAACATGAATATTAATTAAGGAAAGAGGAATTATGGGATGATTGGGAAACTTTCCTAAGATAAATCACCTTATTTTAGGAAAGGAGTTTTAAATTCAAATAAATTGGAATATGAATTTAAAAACCTTCCTAATTTAAAATGCGTTATAAACGGAAAGTATCAATTTGGGATTTGAAATTTAGAGGCAAGGGAGGGGTTGGTGTGGCCGACGGCTAGGAGGAGGGGGTGGGGATTAGGGCCGACGGCTAGGAGGAGGGGGTGGGGATTAGGGCCGACGGCTAGGAGGGGGTTTGGGGGACTTTGGTCGGCGGTTAGGATGGGAAGAGGGAGATTTGGGACCGGCGGCTAAGAGGAGGATAGGGAGGCCGATGGCTAGGAGGAGGATAGGGAGGCTGGCGGCTAGGGCAAAAGGAGGGAGGGGCTGGCGGCTAAGGAAGAAATCAAGGAGAAGTTAGAGAAGAGAAGAACCACGAGCCCGAACGCTTCCTGCGACTGATGGGTAGCACATTGCCCCCACCTAGGGACTGGCACTTGGAGAGTTCTCACAACTCTCCAAGAAAACAAAGTGCAGAAATTTCTTTTCATAATATTCATCATCGTCCCTCTAAATAAGAGGGGCTATAAATATGCATATACAAAAGAAAATCTAAATGACAAAAGTGACCCCTGGGGTCACATGAACCTACTTCCTCAAGTGAGGGTAAAATCGGAAAATATACAATAATAAATCAAATACAAATAATATCTCAGAAATAAAGCGGTGTAATCGTGGCCATAGATTTCCACCTCTTCTCTGATAAACTCTCCACTGTCTGATGTCCTCATCATTATATAATACGTTTGATAATAAGGAAAAATGAGATTTATAAAATAGCTAAGATATGAGATAAAAGTCAAGTGAGATGCATTAATAGTGAAGATAATGAGATTTGGTTAAATTTAATAACAAAGATATCAAGAAAATTTGAAAATATTACTTAGAGAAATTACTAAATGAGAACCTAAAAAAAGAATGAATTTTTAAAGTGTACAATGAACAATATTGTAAATTATATTATAGATTGATTTAAAAAAGTGAAGTAGAGATTACTTCGAAAAAGGCATTTGAAAGTAAAACGTATATATGCGTTACTATTGAGATTTGGAGAGTTACGAGGAATATTGTGGTGATTTGATTAGCAAATCCTTAATATAGAATTTTGAAGATTAATAATGGAAAATGATTGGAGAATTATTTTGTTATCAATATTTAAGAATAAGGTTGACCATTAAGGTTATGCTATAATTACAGAGGAATTAAACTAATGAGTTATATAAAGTCAAGCTATTGTAGAGGTTAATGCATCCTAAGATTAGATTTTTTTATTATTTTGGAGAATCAATGTAATTTCGTGCAAGGAGGATCTATTATGGAAGTGATTTTTGTGTTAGAAAATTAATGAGAAAATATAGAACCAAATAAATGATTTTGATATGATTTTTATTGATTGTGGGAAATCATTTGATTTACTATCATGACTATTGAATTGTTGTGCTTTAAGCAGGGTTTAAAATTGCGCAATCAAAAAGTTGCGTTAAGTCAAAATAAATATTGAAAGTGATTTTTTATATAATATATAAATAGTATGTTAAAGGATGATATGTTAACTTTCTATTGAATTATGAAGTAACAAATTAACATATATATAAAATAAAAAATTGCACAAGACGTAAAGTAACAAGTGATAAATTACGTGAAATAGAATTGAAATTCAAAGAGCAAAATAATATTAAATATAGGAATGACATAAAAGTATCATATAATATTAAGTTCAACTCCAAATTTCTTCTTTCTCAGTTCTTTACTCATCCACTTTTAATTCCTAAAATAAAATAATTAACAAAAACATAGAAATCATCTGCACTGTCGTCACCGAGGGGTTTTTATTTGAGTCGTCATCATAACAAATTGGTTTCTACCCTGTCTCAACCTATGGAGTCTATTGCCTCCCAATTTGCTTGTTCTTCATTTATTTTATTCATCTTCCTCTTTTATAAATATTTTTCATTAACATAAAGATGATATTAATACTCTTAAATTTTTAGAAAAGATGGTGGTGGTGTGTGGGTTTCAAGTGATCTCCGGCGGCGGCTACGACGATGGCGACTATGGAGAAAACGGAGGACTGAAGGTCATAGCAGTCAAGAGGAAGTTGTGGCGGCTTGGGGATGCATTAAAGTGTGATTTGTTCGGGACTTTAGTTTATAATTTAGGTAAGTTTTAATATAAAAAATATATAAATAGAGTTTGGGGTAAGCCTCACATCAGTGAGGTGTGGTGTGCCTAAAGGAGGGCATCAACCTAGCTGAAGCGTAAGCCTCATAAAAAAATTTTGAGGCGTAAGCCTCGATGCATTTTTCACTGGCATTGTGCTGAGGCGGGCCTCAAGGTGAGCCTCATATTGCACAGTTTTAAGCAAGAAAAGTTTGCTCCAATGTTAAAGATATATTGATGCTATTAAAGATATTCATATGAAATATCGACTAGTATTAGAATTATCTGTGTAGTGACTTGAGTTTTCAGCCAGTCAGCCATGGTAGATTTATTTAAAGGATTAAAATATTACGTCCATATCTTTTTGTATTGGTTATAGAGATGCTTTCAAAGGATATTCAAAGCAAGGTGCCTTGGTGCATATTTTTTGTTGATGATATTGTTTTTATTAGTGAGACATCCATTTAAATAAGTGGGAAATTATATTAATGGATTAAATGTTTTGAAGATAGCGGCTTGTAAGTGAAGTGAGGCGTAAGTCTCAAGACATTTTGAGGTGTAAGTCTCAAAATTAAAAAAAAAATGCACAAAGTGAAAATGAAGGCTAAAAGCTATTTTTTTTGTACAATAATCAAATAGTATGTTAAAGAATGACACATTAACTCTTTATTAAATTATGAAGTAGTAGATTGACATGCAAATGAAGAAAAAATTGCATAAGACATAAATTGACAATTGATAAATTGCATTAAATAGAGTTAAAATCCAAACTTGACTAGCAAAATAACAAAACAAAATAAAAAGTAGGATGTTCATAGAAGTATCATATAACTCTAAGTCATGAAGTTCAACAACAAATAAATTTTTTTTATTCAACTCCCTACTCATCCACATTACATTCCCTAAAAAAATATAAATAGTATAACAATTTAGAAGTCATATGTGCTGTCATTATTGAGGGGATCTTTATTTAAATCATCATTGTAGCAAATTGCTGTCTCCCCTGCCTCTATCACCTGTGGAGTCCAATGCCTCCAATCTGCTTCTTTTTTATCTATTTCAGTCATCTTTCTCTTCCATAATTATTTTTCATCAATATAAATATGAGCGTAATACTTCAAAGTAAATAAGCTTTAATAAAATAAAATTCTTTCTATATACCTTTTTTGTTTAGTTCTTTTTGTGGTTGGATTGTGGTGGATGCAAATGCTCAATTTCTATCACTATCAATGAAATTAACGTTTAAATATTTTTTCTCATAATTTACATGGTATTATATCCACTTTATTATCTACAAATCACTCATCATCTGATGCCATGTCCTCATAATCCAAAGGGTCTTTGTCATTTTTCAACACTCTCTTCTTCAAGTTCCTGTATTTAAGTCTCTTGTTGTATATGATGTACACTAAGGAATTCATCCGTAAGGTTGTCAGTCGATTTCTCCTCTTCATGTGCACTCGATTGTACGTGCTCCAGTTGTATTCACGTCCAAGTGAAGAGCATATTGATTCCAAACCCTTAACATCGAAATGTTATAGTTTTGAAATGTTGCCATTAAATTGTATTCTCCTCTCAATTAAGATTTAATTAAATGAGTATGGTAAGTAAGAAATAATCATTTTGATATATAAAATCTTATGGTACATTAAATCGATGAATCAAATTACCTGGAGATTGCTTGGAAATAGTGTCCTTTGCATGTTGAAATCCAAACAAGCCTCCGTTATTCCTGAAAGGTATCAATTATATGTCAGCATTTGCTCTCTCATATAAATCAGCTATAAGCCTCTCCATGCTTTGGTATAATCCTATTTTTATCTTATGATTCGCTAACCTATTTTCTACATATTGATACTGAAAGTTCAGATAATAGCCTGTTGTATGCAAGTGCTGATGAAGCTGTAGCTCCCATCTTTCATCAATAATATTCCTAATTTCTCTTTAGCTTCCCTCTTCTTCTTCTAAGTTGCAGGAAATCATCTATTTTGCTTCATCCATAGCATTATATATGAAATCCATAGCAGAATTCTTCTCAGCATTTACCATCCTCAAAATTTGCACCAGTGGCCTAGTGGTTGTAATAGCATACATCACACTTTACCAAAATCTATCATTTAAAATAATTTTCCTAACTTTTTTCCCCTTAGATTTTCTTGTCCAAACATAACTCAACCATTGTGGTGAGGTAAACATAGCTTCCAAAGGCCGCCTCTCCTCCAATATGCTTTGCAAGGTCAAATAGGTAGTGACAAATTCTATTGCTGCATGCTTCTCATAAGTGCCAAAATTCAAGAATGGTTTTCTATAAATTTACTTATGTTTTTTTATTTTTGTTAGTGTATTCTTATGTTGTGACAACTCCCCAAGTTTCTCATGGATTAGGTCAATACAATGTACAACGCAATGAGTCCAATATAAATGTTTTTTTTCTCCATGAGTTTTTCCTTTGCAACTTGTAAGCACTGGCATTATCTGTTATTACCTGAACCACCTAGTGCTCCCCAATCTCCTGAATAATACCGTCAAGCATTCTGAAAAGAAAGTCAAGATCTTTTATTTGATCAGATGCATTAATGGACTTCAAGAACACTGTACCGTAAGGGTTATTGATCAAGCTTTTGCTTTTTATATCTTACCATCTATCAGACATGATAGGAACCTCTATCTGGCTCTAAGTTCTTTTAATTTACTCAATACTTTTCTTAGTGTTTGCCAACTTGTTTAAATTACATGTCCTCAAATCATATATGGATGGAGGTCTCAACCCTCGCCTATAGACTCCAATTGAACGGATCATGTTGTAGTAAGAAGGAGATGTTGCAGCGTTAAACGGGATAGCATTGTATTTGCCATGTACTAATCCATGGGTCCTCTTGCACCCGTATAGGACATGTGTTGCAATGAAGAAGATCAATCCTGACCACGATGCTTGCTTCCATAGTATGAGTCAATGTCAATTCTATCATCAAATTGTTTGTGTTATGTGCTTTGACATTACTGGCTTATTCATGTATGCTTTAATGCCCTCCCTTACAATATGAGGTACTCTGGCTTAAGGTGCCATATTCTTGTGTGATTCGGATAGGTGTTTTTTCATCCAAGTGACAACACCCTTCACCACCTTCTCACAATAATTACATTTCAAATACATATACATCTTGTTGCTGCCACCCACATCAACTTGATTGCTAAATTTTCATGCTGGGTCCTTCCTATGACCCGACGTGGTTTTGCTTTGTCTCGAATCATCTTCTACAGAACTCTACAATAACAAGTCGAGAAAAAAATTCTAGTAATAAAAATGAGTCGAAACAAATTAATTAAAATGTATAATATATGTCAGCTTATGTCATTTGAAGGTTACATGAATGGTCAAATTGTAATAGTTGATCCTCTTTTAAATTCACATGCTCGATGTAATTTCAACTGATCAACATGTATTGTATTTCAAAACATGACTTCACCTCACTCATCATCATCAAAGGCATGCAGGATCGACAAATTTATTGTATATGTAACTTAAATATAAATTATTCACTTGCTATAGAGGAAAAAATTATGAAAGATCTGAATTTAAAAGATATGAAAAGCCACTTCATATCAATTCCTAATAATATATCAATCAAAAGCTAAATTAAAAATAAACAAATACAAGCACGGAAAAGATAACAAAGATTTGAATTTATCCTTTGAGATTCCCCCCTAAAGTAATAACATACTCAAGTGGTTTTACCTTTGCGTTGAGCACCTGTTGCGGCTTTCAATCTGACAACAATAATGATGTCATCGAACAAAGCAATGAAGCTTCGAACGACTCTTTCGAAACTCTACTTCACGTGAAGTCGAAGCAGCAACATTGGAGGAAAAGCAAACTGTAGGCAGGCCTAGGGCTATACAATGAGGGAATGCAGGCGAAGTCGTATCGAAATGAAGAGGCAATTTAGTTTAGGCTAAGTTTTTATTTAAAAATAAAATAAAATTGGTGAGGCAAGGCACGCCTCAACCAATTGAGGTGTATGCCTCACATTTTAAGCTCGAGGCATGCGCCTTAAGCATTTTGGTCGAAATTGTGCTGAGCGGCATCTCGCATTGTACAATTTTAAACAATGGTATTTGTTGATACCATAGATGAGAGTGTTGGATGGATGCTAACATCAATCAAACTAGCAACAACTTAGGAAGGCTTGAACTAAAAAATAGAAACAAGAAGGGGTTTCAAAGCTTGATTACAATCTACAGGTGCAATGCGAAGGGAAGAACATTTGACAAGTTGGTAGATTGAATTTGATTATTTGTATTTATTACATATAAATCTTGTGATCCCATGTTATAATCAGTAGCACTTTCCTCAACATTAGGGCCCTTAGAAGATGATTTTTTGAATTTAGGATGAGCCTTGAAGCAAGCAGAATATTCTTGGCCAAATATCTTGCAAGATCGACAATGGGTGGGTAAGCTGCAAAATTTTCTTTTGCAAATAACCATATGAAGAAGTTCCAATCCAATTCTCTCTTTCTGTAGGAGTATAAACTGAAATTCCAACAAGAACTCTGTCCAAAAATGACCTTGAGAGTTTGGCGGTGGTAACATTCACTTGTTTTTTGTTTGCCCCAAAAAAAAAAACCCAAGTGAGCATAATGTTGATTGGTTAGTGAAGTGAATATGAGGACAAAGTAAAACTACCCTTAATAGGGTAATATGAAGCTCCTCAGAAGTTTCAAAGTATGAAAACCGCTTCATCGTGTACTATAGATGTCTGTCCACATAATATGATCTATACGAAAATTGTTTAGAATAATCTGTTTTCGAAGATGGATTGATAATCACATGATGAGGGTTAAGAATTCCAACATAAAAATTACCAATCAAATGTAAATTAGTCATGAGTATGTGGATTATCTCCACTCTAGGGCAGCCAAAGGCAAATTTACCAACTAAAAATGAAAATTTTATCGCCAAATCAGTAATCTTAGTTTCATAAAATGAGAATGGATTAACCTTGAAAGGTGGTAGATGACTTATGTTGAGAAGGATATGGATTTTGTCGAAAGAATATTGGAACTCTATTAGGAGCCGATTGCAAGGAACCCTTCCTCAAATAACATTAATGAATAAAGAGAGAATAATAGGGTTAAGAGGAGGACAATCACCGAAAGAAAGTGGGAATATAGGCTCGACAGGAGGAACATCAAGGATAGGATTAAGAATAATGGTGGAGTTATTGATCCACTTCAACTTTGGGATATGATGATGATGATGATGATGATGATGATGATGATAAGGTCAAATGGATCCACCATCCAAAGACAGTGTAGTAATGGCAAAAATTGAAATAAGAGGTAGAGGGGTGAATGCCATCTTGGGTTCATGGATTGACTGAAGGTCTTCTCGATGACAATCACAATATATGGAGAGGGCATGACATATGCTCCAACCCTAAAAATTGAGATGCTTATTAAAGAATGATGGAGAGGTGTAGGAAGAGGTGAAGCACGAGGCGAATCCTTGATTTCAACGCTATAAATCTTTGAGAATAAGGGCAAAGATTAAAGAGAAGCACAAGTATTGGTAGGGATGTTGAGCTCTACAGAGTTAGGTGAGTGTGATTGAGACGTGGCGGCACGATGGTGCGACGACGTTAGGTGAGTTAGGGCTTTGAAGGGTGGGGAGTGGCCTTAAGTGATTTGCATATGAATGGGCCTTTCAAAGTAAAAGCCTTCATTCAGCATATTGTATTACTCAAATTTTATATTTATTAAGCTATGGACTTGATGTTTGGAGGGTTGTGATGAGATGGGGACTTTTGCTTTAAAATTTGATATTCTTATGGTTCCCAAATGGGTGTAATATGCCAACACATCCTATGAAACTAGAAGAAGATCACTTAAAGAAGACAACTCCTCTTTTAGCAGGGGAAAGATAGATTTGTGGATGGTGTTTGGTTTTTGGATGATTAATTATTAAAAGTTCTAATACTATTATGTAAACAATAGCTATAATAGTATGACGTTTTTGCTTATTACAGAAAGCATTGGCCTACATATTATTTTTTAGATGAAATTTTAGTATTAGTAGAAATATTTTCATTTATTCATTGTCAAAAAAAAAGAAAAAAAGAAAAAAAAGAAATGATCGAATCCTCTTCAATTTACCCCATCCAGCAATCCATATTGTCCTTGGCTGTTATTTCTATTTCATAACAAAAAAGACAACACCACTTAGCTGAAGAGCACATGGCGTTGATAAAATTGTTTACGAAGGATAATGATTCAAGCAATCTAACTTAAAATTTTAGGTTGCATGTTATTTAACTTATTTATCGCTTTCTGCTCAAGCATGTCTCATGACTTTAATGTTGTATTTGCAAATATCGTTTTATAATGTAATAGTTATTGTAATTTTTTTTGTGTTTCTTTTTTAAGTTTAGCATGTTTTGTCTCCTATTATAGCTTATCATATTTTTATTTTATTTTGTACTTTATCTAGTGTTTGCATGTTTGAATGGATGCCATTTTAAAGACTAAATCCTTGCACCTGGGGATATTGTTAGTAGAATTCAAGTTGGATGGTTGAAGTGGAGGAATGCATTGATTTAATAAAATGATAGTGAGCAATGCTTTATGGTATAGAATGTCGGTCATTAAATGAGAAACATAAAACTAAATTAAGTGTTGCAAATATGAGGATGCTTAGGTAGATGAGTGACTGTTCACTTAGACTGAAACGAGTATATACATGAAAGGGTTGGAGTAGCTCCAGTGACAGATAAGATTAAAGAGAGTTGCCTAAGATGATTTGGTCACATAAAACATTGGCCTTTTGATGATCTTGTTAGGAGAGTATTAGATCCGACCTATATTAAGAAATGTTGAGTTAGACATAAATAGACTTAATTAGAAAGTATTAAAAATGATATTTTTTTATTACATTTAAATGAGAATTTGACTCTTAATAGGACATAATGAAGAAAAAAGATTCAGGTACACGATGCCATTTAGTGGGATAAAGGCTTGTTGTTGTTGTTATATATATATATAGTTTTTGAAAGGTTTTTGCTATAGAACTCTTGAGGGACTGTATCTAATATGAAACCTTTATTGTGCCTTTATTGTGCTTACTAATTTCGACCTTCTATATGTTTCGATTTAAGTGATTAGATTATTATTTATAAACTTAAATTTAGTTGACAGTTTTTTATGGATTGTAGGGAAGAGCCACTAAGATATCATTGTAGCCTAGTTGAGCGTACAGACGAACCATGTAAGTTATTGTGGGGTCGGGTTCACTTCCACAGTAAATCTTGGGTGTTGTGTATAGTAAGGGAGGGTATCCATTCATATGGTCACGAAGGATAGTGTGCATGGTCATTTGTTGCATTCATGTTTCTATGGGCTACAAATATGCTGGATTTAGGGCTCCGAACTAGCATGTTTATTAATATAGCAGTTCTAAAGGATTTACAACTGAAGTAAAATCGAATCATTCAAGAGGTAAGATTTTGGGTAAGTTTAAAGGTCTTGTATGAAATTATTCTTTTTAGAGGAATGACATCTATATATTTTAGTAAATCAGCCATTTTGTTAATCGTCATTTATTTGCTGGTGGAAAGGACCCATGTTAACCTTTAAGGACAGTTAGGCTTATTTTCTATACTTATTTGTTCAAGTGTAAATTGATCTAATGATGTTGAGATAATATATCACAACAATCAAATATCAAGCATAAACATGAAGTTCAGTTTCGTGAAGTTAAATATCAAGCATGTGGACACAGTGAAGGTTTGGATCTCCATCCTCTATTAGTATATTCGACCACCTCCTTCAAAAAGCTATAATGTGATGATCATGATCAATTAGGGTGTATTAGCATATGGTCGACTCCTCTCTTCAAGGAACTCAACATTTGCTTAATTATAAGAGTACTTCACTGTTCATACGAGTCATGACCAAAGCAATAATTGATATAATTAAGACAATTCTCCTTCCTTATAAGTCATGGATGGAACTAGCTTGGAATATAATGCATTGTGTGCTTTAGTTTATTGCTGCTCCATTTCCTTTCTTGTAATAGCTGGCCCCTCCAAGTTATGAGTTCATGAGGTGTATTTTTATTGGCTTTTAACTTTCCATTTTGGCTTATTTAAGCCCCTCCCTTCCTTAGGTTATGTATCTTTCTATTAAAGTAAGTGTCATTTTGGTGAAGTCAATGATTTAAGTAATAAAATTTGTGTGTTTGTTTTGAACTCCTTGAAGATGGTTCAATGATTATATCCTTCTCCTTGAAGTCTTTTGGTGGGGCCTTCAAAGACCTTTGTCATTACTAGTTCTAGGGTGTGGTTACAAAGTAATTCATCTTTGTGATTCTTTGTAGTAGTTTTGTGGGGTTACAAAGTATCATAGCCACCCCCCTCGTCTTTTTTTCCATTGCAACCATCTCTGTCTTCACTAGAAGCTCTCACAAGCCTTTTTACCCACACTTGCCAACCATTTAGAATCCTCATAAAATCCATTACGTCCATCAAAATATCATAATTCCACCCCACCATCAAAATATTGTAAAACCCGACCACAATACTCTTTCACCTAAATGAGCATCACAGTGAAAAGTTCAATGTGAAATTGATCCATTAGCATTTACAAACTCACTTCCAACTGGCTCTTTTTTGCACCTACAACCAAATATAAAAAATCTTAACTTTTCTGTTCGAGCCTAACCTTGGTTCAGCATCAGTGCCTATGTGTAAGCTTTTTTCGTTCATGTTACACCTAGAGTTCTATTGCTTTATATTGAGTAATCATGTTGCTTTGTCTGGGTTCTAATTGGTAATTCTTAGATGAATTTTTACATTTCTTTCCTCTTCTGTGTTTCATTCATTCCTTAGTGTAAGTTTTTCCCTACTTTGATTTTATTATCGTCTTTTATTTCAGCCTGTATTTGGAATCAGCATTGTGGGTTCTTTTTTTTTTTTGGTGTTATTGATTATATTGCCTTTTTTTAAATCACAAGTTATTCACTGCATTTTCTGCCACTTTATTTGTATTTTCAATCTTCACCATGCATCTCTATTATCATTTTGGTTTGTTTATTCTTTGAGGGGTATAAATCATAATCTCGTTTCATGTTAAAATTTTTTTACTATCAACTATTTGGTTGATTGGTAGTGTTCGATCTCTCAATTTGAGGTATAAGATTTAAATCATAAAAAAAAGAACTATTTTTAGGCTTGAATTGTAACTGATAAAGGTATTGTGATTTAACAGTTCTGCTCTTTCATTTGTCAAATTCTTTATTATGTTCAATCTTCTTTTTAATAATTCTTGAGGCTACTTAACGTTGATGGAAATATTCTCAGGCACACATATCTTAAGGCTTAATGCCTGATCAATCATATCATCACCATAGCCCAATTATGTTGCATTGGCTTTTTGAATCCTTTGCCATTATTTAATTTATATTTATTTATTTATTTTCTTTGTGTAATCCATTTAAGTTGAACCTTAAAGTTCAATTTCACTCGGTAAGTTTCAAGATTAGATATATATGAAGAAAAAATGAAGATGAATTACTTTCTAAGGTTTAAGTTATGAATTATTAGTTTATGCATTTGTCTATTTTGCCTTGCTTCCTTAGTTATGCATGAAACTTTTTATGGCTGTTTAAGCAGTGATTTGGTTGCTATCTTCTCTTATTTGGATTATACTTTGTGTTGTCAGGAGCAGCATATGGAGAACGGTCCTATAACTAACGATGATGTTTTAGGGGATGCAGTATGTTATGATGAGCAAGAGTTTTTGCGCCAAAAATGCTACTCTCTGTTTGAATTGTCTCCCACCGTATGGTTTCTGCCGATGATTCGTATTACTAGTTGATGACACACATTCTTCAAGTCATTTCGACTGCATTTTTTTAAAAATACCAACATTTGTTGGTTTCTGGATTGTTCAGCTATGTGGATTAATTTTCATGACATTCTGATCTTCAACTTATCTTTATTAAAATGAAAATCTGTAAATTGAATTCAATGTTTTTAAAAGAAGAAATTATGGGTTTATTTTTTAAATGTCAAATCCTCCTGTTTACGTTGTCTTATTCTGTAGGATATTTGTCATTATATTTTACATGGACAGATTTAATATTTGAAATTTATGTTGTTATTGTCTTTTTTAGGGGAAGGGAACTTCACAATTTCCAGGATCTCATCCTGTGTCTCTGAATAGGTATACTTTGTTTCCCTCTCTTTTACTTGTAATTTTTATCAATCTTAGTACCCTTTGCTTGATTTGAACCATGCTATTTGTCCTTGAGTAATTGTAGACCTTATTTGTGTGTAAACCTTGGTGGAGGTATGATTAAGATCTAGTTTCAATGATTTATGTGCACTCATTATGGCGTGGAGTTCAAGTTTGATTTAGACTTAGCTTAAAGACTTCCCAAACACCCCCCCCACCCCACCCACACCACACACAAGGAAGTAAAAAAAAGTGTAAGGTTGCATGCAGTGCCAAGAAAACCATCCAAGGTTGATTTATTTGACAATTTGCACTAGATTGATTGTACGCCTATGCTGTTTTTTGTTGATACTCTTTTCCTTTCCTCCTTACTAGCACTATTGTTTTGGGATAACTAACTATTTAATTCCACTTTGGGGCTGGGGTGTTTTTTTAGATGTTTAACTGTTGTTTGTGGTAGTTTGGTGCGTTGGTTCTGCATGGGAAGAATGGACTGCTTGGAACGTTTCCTCATTGACTTGCTTTTGCATATTTTTGGGAAGGGAAACTTTCTAGGAACCATTTGCCACTTCTTTGATCTTGGTTTTGTCATCTTAAAAATTAGAGGGGAAGACCAAGGCGTGTGCCTTGAACTTTCACAATGAAGCTAAAGCCTAGGGGGATTTTTTGTGCGCCTTAGATCAAGGCGTGTGCCTTGAACTTTTTTTCAACAATGATAAAAAAGAATAATCCTTTTAAAATTTAAATTAAAGAGGTAAAGTGAAAGTGAATAAGATCAAAATGAATGATGAGGACTTCAATCAGAGATTTCGACACGTGTACCGTCGACAGGGACGACGATCGACGGCCACGATTCATAGTCTTTATTTTTGATGTATTTTTTCAATTTATTTATTTATGTCATTTCAGTTTCTTAGTTTGCCCCTATGGGGTATTGAGTCTCTATTGTAGCCTGAGGGCATTAGCGTCTTTTTCCCTTTTGTTAGTTTAGGGCCTATATATGAAGGTCTCCATGCTTTGTATTCGCTTAATGATGAATTATGAATGAAATTTCAGATTTCTTTGCTTGATCTCTAAGTGAGTTCTTGAGAGGAGAAACCCTAGGTGGGTGAAGCAACACCCGTCAATCTTGGTGGATTCCGAGGTTCGCGGTTCTACGATCTTTCTTTTCCCCTACATCAATCCCTCCCCTAACCCCACCCGTCGGCCTCCTTGGGCCGCCCAAGCCGCCGGCCTCCAACCACCCGACCACCGCCTCTTTTTCCCCCCACCACCAACTC
Source organism: Dendrobium chrysotoxum (assembly GCA_019925795.1). Lineage (NCBI taxonomy): Eukaryota > Viridiplantae > Streptophyta > Magnoliopsida > Asparagales > Orchidaceae > Dendrobium > Dendrobium chrysotoxum. Next base: position 59,420,747 of record CM034309.1, read on the forward strand.
CTCTCCTCCCTCCTAGCCGCAGGCCCCCCTCCCCTCCATTGCTCAAAATCTGAAATTGAAATTTCAATTAGCCTTTATTTTCTTACCTAAAATAGATTTTAGTAATTTAGGAAAGCTTCCTAATTGAAATTCAATTAAATAATTGAATTCAACTTCTTTCCTATTGCTAGAATTTAAATTAGGTAACCTCCCTAATTTAGATTAAATATGAATTTAAATTCAGATTTAATTCCAACCCTTATTTATTCTTTGGGGGCCCACCTACTTAATTAAATTCCCCTCTCTCCTATCTCTATATGGCCGGCCACCTTAACCCCTTCCTCTCTCTCCCAATTTAATTCCAATCCCCCACTAAATCAGCCCCCCAATCCTCTCCAAATTGCAGCCCCTAGCCCTCCTTAGATTAATTTGAATTTTCAAATTAAATCCCTCCCAAACCCACTAAAATTGAAGGAATTTCAGATTTTTGTTATCACCCCTTGGCCTCCCAACCCTAGCCGCCCCTCTCCCTCAAGATTTCCCAAGCCACCATCCCCTTTTCCCCTCTCCTCTTAATTCACTAGGTATGGCGGATCCCAATTGGGACTATGGATTGGTGCATGACGATCGAGATCAAATCAACATCCTCCAATCATCTTTCTTTGACGTGTGTTTTGACTTTGACGATACAATTGAAGATTACATCAACCGCATCCAATACACCTTAGTTGACGTGATCGACGAACAAAGATCAAAGGGACGTTGGGTCATCATCGGTCGACCATCTTACTCCACAACTCCGGCTACTTATCCGTCGACTACTACCCTACGCATTATTTGCCTTCTAGTGGCTTCACTAAGTGTGCTTGCAACTTTCACCCGCTAACCTCCACTTTCAAGAGATTGAGTGAGGGATCTCAAGGTGAATTATCTAGATCTTAAACTTGGGGCTTTTGTTACATTTGCTATTTGCATTACCTACTAGTTATTGGTTGTTATTTTGCCAAGTCCTACTAATCTCAATCCGTAACCAATTGCTATTACTTAATCTTTCATGCTATATTTTTAAACTTTCACTTGAGCAAACAAAGGTTTATAGATAGCCAAGCGAAGTTCACCACTTCTATTAATATCTTAATTGCAATTCTTGTTTCATCGCACTTAGTTTTACATCATCTTGGTATCAGAGCATGGTAGGCATGCATAACACGTACTAGAAGTCGTCCTAGGGTTTTGTCTAACCTTAGTCTTTATTATTGCATGCACATCATCATTCATATAATTTTAGGGTTTTGTCTAACCTTAGTCTTTATTATTGCATGCACATCATCATTCATATAATTTTAATCCATTGTTATGCTTGCTGTCAACGCGTTTCCTGCACTCATTTAATGAACTTTAGGTTAGTTTCTTAAGTGTTTTAGTGCTGTCCTCAACCCTACGACTCTCTTAAGTCCTTAGGCTACTCACACCACTAGTATAGTTTGCTGTCCACATTGTTCCTGCACCAATTAGTGGCCTTTAGGTGAGTCTAAACTAGTGTCTAAGCTGCTGTCCACACTCTAGAAACCTTCCAAAACCCTTAGACAACTTAGGTCGTTGCTGTAGTTCGTTGTCTTGGTCATTTCAGCATCATTTAGAGGCGTTAGGAGCATATTAACCTAGTGTCTAGGTGCTGTCCTTTACTCCGTTATGTGCCCTAGTGTTCCCTAACATTTACCCATGGATCCGGAACACATTCAAGCAACTCTAGACCTCATTGTGGGTTAACTTGGAACGGTTACACAATAAATTAGAAACACCCAGAACGACTTAGCCGACTTTAGACGCCAAACTGGTGAGAGACTTGATAACATTGAGCGAATAGGACAACCAGCGATCTACACCCCCTCTAGACCCCAATCTCCTACGGGGATGATACCAGAACTGAATATGGTCCTCCTAGAGACCACTATCGTCCCAATCGTCGACCCAATCAGGAACCTTTTGGACGTGATACTCCTTGGAGAGATAACGATACCCAACTGCTTAAAAACATCCGTATAGACGCCTCGTCTTTCGATGGTACGTTAGACCCCCAAGTTTTCCTAGATTGGCTCAAGGGCATGGACAGTTATTTTAAATGGTATAATATTTCAGAGGAACGAAAAGTTAGGTTCGCTGAGATGAAGTTAACGGGTAGAGCCAATCAATACTGGACGAACCTTGAACACATGCGCGAGACTCGAGGAGAGTACCCCATTATTGATTGGAAGACGATGAAGCAAGAGCTGAAACAGAAATACCTTCCTCCTTCCTACTACCCTTGACTTTTGGATCGTTGGAATAGGTTGACCCAGGGGAGTAAACCAGTCAAAGAATATATCTCTGCTTTTGATGACTTTATGATCCGTTGCAGTGGGGAAGAAACCACCACCCCTGCCCAACTCCTTTCTATGTTTAGAGCCGGACTAAGGGAAGACCTGAGGAATGAGTTGTTCGCCAGAGGAGTAACTACCTTAGAAGCTGCTTGTAGTCTTGTTCTAGATTTAGAAGAATCTAGGAGCCATGTCCTCTCTAGGAGCCATGACTCATGTCCTAACCCTTTCAAATCCTCTAGCCAACAAAACAACAAGCCCACTGGACCCATGACTAGTCGACCTACCCCTGGCCTAACTCAACCCCGCCCTGACTATAAAGGTAAAACCCCTGAACGGGAAACTTCCAAAACCCCTTTAGGAACCAAAATGCTATAGATGTCATGGGTATGGACACATTGCCTCCCAATGTTCCAGCCCTTATAAAGTGACCATAATCGAGGAAGTCCTTGACAACGATGAGGATGAGGAGCCTGATACTGACTTAGTCCATCATATGGATGATGAGGAAGACTTCTTCTACGATGACAGCCCCGTAGAACTTCAAGTTATTAGATGTGCCTTGTCCCAACCTAAACCAAGTGACGACTGGCGTAGGATGTCTATTTTTCATACCTACATTAAAATCGGGGACAAGAATTGTAAGGTCATCATTGACAGTGGAAGCTGCATCAATGCGGTTTCGACCGCAATGATAATCACACTTAATCTGAAGACAGCCCCGCACCCGAACCCCTACAAAGTTGCTTGGATCAATGCCACTGCCATTGATATCAAAGATAGGAGCCTTATTTCTATAAATTTTGTGGGATACCCAGAGAAGATTTGGTGTGACGTGTTGACCATGGACGTAGGGCAGATTATCCTTGGTCGTCCGTGGTTATTCGACAACGATGTCTACCTTTATGGGAGGACGAACACCTGTGTGTTTGAACATAACGGTAAAAAAATCAAACTTATCCCCTCTCAACCCAAGACTAGTAAAGATGAGGCTAAGCCTACCCCCACTAGGCTAAGCAAAGGCTTACACTTTCTGACCGCAAAAGAAATGGACAGTGAGCTAAATCAAGGATCCCCTATGTATGCCCTTGTAGCTAGGGAAGTGAATGATAACCCGGAAGAATCTGTCCCTGATGAAGTTAAACCCCTTCTAGAGACTTTTGCTGACATCTTCCCGGAAGACTTACCCAACCACCTCCCACCCCTCTGGGATATCCAACACGTCATCGATCTTGTCCCTGGAGCATCCTTACCCAACCTTCCACATTATTACATGAATCCAACGGAACATGCTGAGCTGAAGAGACAAGTGGATGAACTTCTGCAACGCGGTTTTATTAAGGAAAGCCATAGCCCGTGTGTTGTCCCTGCACTATTGACCCCAAAGAAAGATGGTTCTTGGAGAATGTGTGTTGATAGTAGGGCAATCAATAAGATCACAGTGAAGTACTGTTTCCCCATTCCCCGCTTAGACGACATGTTAGACATGATCACTGGAGCTACCCTCTTTTCCAAGATTGATCTCAAAAGTGGGTATCACCAAATCAGAATCCGTCCTGGTGACGAATGGAAGACAGCTTTTAAGACTAAAGATGGACTTTATGAATGGACGGTGATGCCTTTTGGTTTGAGTAACGCATCTAGCACTTTTATGAGAGTAATGACCCAGATCCTCAGACCCTTCCTAGGAAAATTTGTTGTGGTCTCTTTGACGATATTTTGATTTATAGCAGTTTGGTGGACCAACATCTGAATCACTTAAGACAAGTCTGCGAGATTTTAAGGAAGGAACAATTGTATGCAAATCCTAAGAACTGTATGTTCCTCACCAATAGTGTCACTTTTCTTGGATTTATAATATCATCTCAAGGAATATCAGCTGACCCCGAAAAGGTTCGAGCAATTAATGAGTGGCCCGAGCCAAAGAATATCAAGGGCGTTCGAAGTTTTCATGGATTGGCCATCTTTTATCGGAGGTTTATTAGAAATTTTAGCATGATTGTGGCACCCATAACTGATTGTTTAAAGAAAGGAGAATTCCATTGGACTTTATCTGCCACTAAAGCATTTGAGGAAATTAAGAAAAAAATGGTAGAAGCCCCAGTTATGCGTCTTCTTAATTTTTTCAAAGTTTTTGAGGTAACCTGTGACGCATCAGGTATTGCTATTGGAGGAGTTTTGTCACAAGAGGGACATCCTGTTGCCTACTTTAGCGAGAAGTTAAATGACATACGGCAGCGATATTCTACTTATGATAAAGAATTTTATGCGATTATTCAGTCCCTTAGGTACTGGAGACATTACTTGTTGCCTCAAGAGTTTGTCATATTTTCGGATCATGAGGCTCTGCGCTACATTAACTCTCAGAAGAAACTTAATTCCCGTCATGGTCGTTGGATTGAATTTCTGCAAGAATATACGTATATGATTAGACATAAGGCAGGAGTTGAAAATAAGGCCGCTGATGCCCTAAGTCGTCGAATGATGATTAACCGAGAAATGAGAATTGAAATGATTGGTTTTGAACGACTCAAAAAAGATTATTTGGACTGTCCTGACTTTAAGGAAACTTATTACCAACTGACTAGTGGAAACGAACGTATCGATAATGAAAGCGTTTCTTTTGAGTTGTGACATTAGCTATGACATTAAGAAGATAATCATGATGAATGGCACAAAATGAATGACCAAATTGGCCAAAATTAAAATACTGAGTTGAGACTAATATTTGAATTAGGTGTCCCATGGTGCGGATTGTGTCTTATTCCTTAGTATATTCTATTTTATTTGCATGTTTATTTTGATGGTAACTTTTAAGATTTAGATTTGAGAATGGTTTTTACAAAACAAGGATGTTTTTGTCTTACTTTTCGAATACAAATAGTTGTGTTTTAACGTATGCCATATTATCGTCATAATTTTTAATGGTACGAAATATTAAAGTGCCAATTTGAACTTCATGGCTCTGATTTGAATGGTGAATGTTTGTGGTTGGCTTTATAACCAGTCAAAAATTACAGTTGCGTTTTTTATTAAACTTATTGTTTGTCATGCTTTGAATCAATTTGAAACTATTAATGACTATGAGGGTATCCCTTATAGGTTAGGGTGTAAAGAAAGATCCATTAGTAGTACTGCAAATTATTGTTTTGAACCCTAATGGCAATGATAATGATAAGGTGCTTTACAGAGGCATGCCTTAATAGGTTGAGCAAGGATCCATATGCTCTGTATTCTTGGTTTCATGGACAGTGTGGATGATGATATTAAGGTGTTTTGCAGAAGTGAATGTAGTATGTTAAAAGTATCTATGAACTCTATGACAAAAATATATAGGAAAATATCATGATTATTATATTTTCAGGATCTGAAGGTGATGAGGACATCATAAATCTACGGCTACGATTGTGCCTATTTATTTTGATCTATTTTATGTATTTGATTTGTTATTGTTCTTTTTCCCTTTCTACCCTTACTTGAGAGCTTTGTCTTATGTATGCCCTAGGGGCAATAGTGTCTTTGTTATTTTCCTTCATGTATTTGGCTATTTAAAGCCTCCCTCTTCTTCTTTGAGGGTTAATGAATGAATGAATTATAAGAAGAATTCCTGCACATGTGTTCTTGGAGTTGTAAGAGTTCTAGGAGAGAGCTTTGGAGAGATTCCTAGGGAGGGAAAACGGATCACCCACCAACCTTGGAGACGGCCGGGTTTGTGGTTTGTTTTATCGTTCTTTCTTTCAATCTCTATTCCTCCCACCAACGTCGGATTCCCTAGCCAACCCCACCTTGCCGCCGGCCAACGCCTCACCACCACCACAACCCGCCAGCCCCTCCCCTTCCCCACTAAGCCGCCGCCCCACACATCTTCCCTTTTCAAAATATTTCCAAAAACCCCCACTTTCCATATTTAACTCCACTTATTTTGGAAAGGATTTGAAATTTGAAATACATCAATTTTAGATTCCAAAATCTTTCCTTTTATCTTAATCCTATTTTTGGAAAGGTGCTTAATTGAATTCGCAATCAATTAAATTCAGATTTCCAATCTTTCCTTTATCTTAATCCTATTTTTGGAAAGGTGCTTAATTAAATCAATTAATCAGATCATGATGGATTGATTAATTGGAGCATTGATTCCAAATACATTGTATCTAGACACTTGGCCCCACCTCCTTATTTCTTTCCACAAAATCAACCCCTATCTCTTTGGAAATAATTTCAATTCCAGCTCTCTCTCTCTACCCGCCCCCCCTCTTTCCTTTCTCTCTTTAATTGGGGATTTGAAATTCAAATCTCCCCAACCATCTCTCCATTAAAATCTGAATTTAAAATCCAGATTTTGGACCCACATCCTTTCCTAAAATAATATCGCAAATCTGAAATTAGAAACTCCTTTCTTCTTCACACATGGCCGGCCCCTCCTCTCTTCTCCACCGCCGTTACTCCCCCTAATCCCCTCCCATTTGTGGCTCACGCTTCCTCGCCAAAGCCTCCTCATGCTGTCCAAGGGATCTCAGCAAAGATACGCTGCTGCCTTCCATCCGGGAACCCACATTGCTGTCCAGAATTCCTGTTTGAAGACGTCCCCTTGCTGTCCATAAATTCCTGGATGCTAGCAAGGGCTGTCCTCTCTTCCAAACCTGAGAAAACTGCTCCCCAAGGTCATCTACCTGCTGTCCAAAGATTCCAGCCGGAGTTCCCTGCTGTCCAGCCCCTTGGGAAGCCACCGTTACTGCCTGAAACTGCCCGGAATCGCTGTCCAAGAAGGACAGCTTGCTGTCCATCAATCCGAGCAAGAGGAGATCAACAGTTTCGCTGTCATAAAGCCATCAACTGCTGTCCAAGCTTGCGAGGAGGCTGAATCTCAGCAAAGGGTGAACTCTTACCTTCCTCATTGATCCTTACTTGTGATTTTGATTGATTCATGCAAAATCTTGCAACGCTCCGCTAAAGCTTAGTGTTTAGTAGGAATTTGTGTGAGAGATCTTTCATGGCACTACTCTTATTGTTAGACTAGGGATACCTTGTTGAAACCCATCATGTATGCAACGTTGAGAATAATTGATCGTTTTGTGACTTTTACTTCACACAAGTAGCTTGGCCTAAGCTAGTGTTTACCGCTCTTTGTGTTTTAATTCATTGTTTAAATCAACATCCAGTCTAATTAAGTTGCTCTTAATCTTCCGACGTGCAAACTCCTTAATTAAATCATAATTTCATTTATGTCCTGCTTCAGAAGGTCTATGTCCATTGTATTTTCCAATATTATACTTAGCAATTGTTTTTCCATACCCATAATCTTATTGGCACCTATGCAGAGACAATTTACAACTTCTGAGGCAGCGCTACTATTATGCCACATGGAAAGCTGATGGTACCAGATATATGATGCTTATTGCCTTACATGGCTGCTACTTGATTGATCGAAATTTCTGCTTTCGGAGGGTACAATTACGTTTTCCATTGAAGGTTGAGTTTGAGGTAGGTACGTACCTTATCTGAATCATAGAAAAGTTAATGTTGTTTGTTCTAACTCGATGTTCTACAATGTGTAATTACAAGCTAGCAATTTTACTTTTCTCATTGCAAGGGTTATCTTTTCCATCACTACACGTTAATTGATGGGGAAATGATCATTGATGCTGTACCTGATATCGGACTGAAGAGGAGATACCTGGCCTATGATTTAATAGCCCTTAATAATCAGTCCGTTATAAAGGTTAGTCAGTATTCCAAAATGTTATATTTGATTACTTGGAAAATTCTAGACATAAAATTTACCACACTTCTATGCTGCTCTCTCGAAGGCACACTCATAGGACTTGGATTGTTTCGTGCGTGGACGTGCACGTTGGTATATATCTGCTTGCATAGTTGCCTCTCTTTGTTGTGGTTACCAAATAGTTGAACTGTTGATTTTAAGTATGGCTAGTATTTATAGAAGGCAGATCCTTTTTATCGCTATATTTTTGCATTGAAGTTATTTCTGCATCTTTTTTGTATTTGTAATTATACAATTTTAAAATTGAATATTTGAACATATGTGTGCATTTTACAAAGCATTAACATACACTCAACAAATATCGATATTTTTATTGTTCTCACAAATTGTTTTTTCTTTTGTTGTTACAAATGGTTGAATTGCTAATTGTAAAGAGACTATATGCTGGATAGTCCTAAGTTTGTTGGAAAGTATGTTGTATGCGTTCTTACATATTTCTTTTTCCCTTGGTGGCCAAATAATTGGATTATTAGTTCTTTTGTTGATGTGGAATACATGTTGAATTGTCTTTGTTTTGTTGGAAGTCGAGTTTTTGTGCTTACAACAGACATTTTATGCTGTAGGCTTATGTTTTATGCGAGGAGTCTGAATTTTAAAAGGAAAAAGGGTTTTTAAATTGATATATTTCTTCACTATGACATTTAAACCATGATTACTGTCAGCCTCCAGCATAAAAATATAGAAATGTTTGATAATGTATATCTATGCATTTGAATTACATGTTTACTACATAAATTAGCTGGTCAATTAGTTAACATGTTTTTTTTTAAATTTTTTTACTGAACGTCTCATAACTAGAGAATGTGTGCATGAATGTATATTATGTTATATTCAAAACTGCTTCCATTCTTTAATGTTTATCATAAATGAAATAGCTTATTGCTCATTTGTTATGTGTATGAAAAACGTCTCCTTTGATGCTCCCTGATCTGTTGATCATTGATATTGCATCAGTTGTTCCTACCATTGTATTCTAGTAGTGTTATAGGGTTCACCATAGAATCTGGTATACATTAGGGAATGCTCTAACAATTGGAGAATTGAAGGAAGAATAGGCAATGGGAGAAAGTGAAAAAGGTTGGGAATTTCTGTAGAAAGGTAATGAGCTATCACACTTGTGGTGGCCCATTCACCTTGAACATTGGCTTCAAATTCTAGTCCTCCCTCCATCATTCACTTAGCCTAAATCAAGTGAATGTACATCTCTTTCTTTGAACACCAATGCTCAAAGAAACTCGTCCCAAGTTGCATATTGCATCTCTTTTCCTATAACCCAAAAGTTGTAGGAAAATTTTACCATTTATTCAATCCATGTTGAGTAAATTAAATCTACATTCAATCAATTTGTTGAATCAAAATCAACAAATAACTCCATCTTAAGCACAAGAATCACCATCCTATCTTCCTTTCATTCTCCTAGCCTAAGCTTGGCGAATGAACTCCTCTCTTTGAACACCAAAAGTTCAAAGACTCTTTTGCAATTTGCAACCCATAAGTTGCACTTTGCTTTTCTACTTCTACAACTCAAAAAGTTGTAGGAAATCCTCTCATTTACCTAACTCAAGTTAGGTGAGTGAATATCTTTCCTTGAACATCGAAAATTCCAAGGAAAACTCTTTGTGATTTGAAACCTAAATTCATATATCATCCCCCTTTATTTGCCTAACCCAAATTAGGCAAATAATCATGCATTTTTTAATACAAAATTCAACAATTGTCTCATGATTTGTGACTATAAAGTTACAAGCCATTCCTCTTCTTTATGGGCTCCAAAAGCCTTTAGAAAATTTCTAATCTTAGCATAAAATCTATAGGTCCTCTCTATTTCTTCTCCAACCTTAAAGTTGAAGAGATTTCTTGTTCTCTAGCGCCAAAAGCTAAGGAGAATTCTTCAATATTTAGTCCAGAAGCTATATGTTGGATACCTACATTCTCCAACCCCTTAGCTCCAAAGATTTGGGGTCTTTCATTTTCACCTACTTAACTCTCAATCAAGTAGATGACTTCCTTACTTAGACCTAATGATGCAACCTAAGGCTCTAATACCAAATTGAAGCAAATTAGGTTCGAAAATCAAGTAGAACACTAAAAATACAAACTAAGACATTTCCTTTCAATAAACCATAAACAACACCAAACAATGCAAACTTAGTAGGAAATAAAGATAGGAAAAATGTTAGGAAGACGCTCAAGATAGAAAAAGAAATAAAACATATAAATTAAAATACCATCAGAACAACCACGAATGGTCACCTCACATGTAAAACACAAACTAGTTAAGGTGCTCAAAGGAAATGACAAACTAGAGATCCACCAAAGAAAGTTATGATCCAACATACGTTTATGCTCCAACAAATACCAATAGAATGAGGCACAACACCACCTTACAACTTACAATATTTAGAGAAGAAAGATACAGGTGGAAGGGAAACCATAGAGAGAAGAAGTGATGCAGGCAAGGGGGGGGGGTCTCCACAACATTAGCATTTCTTATCTTTTGGGTGGCTGCTGAATTTCGGTTTGGTCTTTGTTGAGATGGTATTAAGTCCTCCTTTATGAGCTGAAGTTTAGCTCCTTGATTGAAAAGTTGTGGTAGCTCATTATGGTGGAGTGTGGCTTTTCCTTTTCCCCTTGCTGCCTTCTCGGTTTCCCCTCTTACCCCTTCGGTTTTTGGTGGTTTTGCTCTTCCCATGATGTTCTGGCTGGTTTCCCCTTATTGCCTCTTCGGGTCTCACCCTGGGTGGTTTTCCCGTGGCTTTGCTGGCTGGTTCCCGTGGCTTTGCTGGCTGGTTTCCGTGGCTTTTTGGCTGGTTACCCGTGGACTTGTCTCTTTGTTTCCTGTGCAGGTTTGGAAGCTGCTGTTTGGTGTTTTCTTGAGCCAAATTTGGGCTGCTATTTGGTGTTTTCTTGAGCCGAATTTGGGCTGCTGTTTGGTTGAGCTACTGTTTGGGGGACTTTTCAGTTGCTGTTTGGAGACTTTTAGCCTTTCATTTCCTTATTTTAATTAGGATTAAATGTAGGTTTTAGGGGGCTGTTTGGCTGCCCTTATCTTCTATAAATATGTAATGTTTATAGTTAAAAAAGAGTTGAAAAAATGTAATTTTTGGAATGAAAACCTGAGGGTTTTTTCTTCTTTCTTGGAAAAGCTTGCGAGCTTGTTCCATTCTCCTTCTCCTTCCTCTTGGGAATGCTTGCGAGCTTCTCCTACTTTCGTCTTGACTTCTAATCTTTTCTTCTCTACGCAAGTTCCACCTCACCTGTATCTTTCATCTCAAAGCAAAGAAGGGCTCCTTTAGGTGTGTCTTTTGTTTGTTTTTGTAAGTGTTAAAGTTTGTAAGAGTCATCTTTATAAAAGTTATATTTTGTTTAGATGTATCTTGTCTCTTTTGGGTATTTTTCTTTCCTAGTGAGCATATGTTTTTTCTAGCAAAAAAATTAGCGGCCTCCTAATTTTTTTGCTTACATCAAGAAGTAGAAAGAAGACTAAGAGGAAGAAATAGGGTTAGGGAGAAGATAGCTCGCAAGCTAAGAAAAAATCCTCAGATTTATATTTTTTTCACACCATCAACAACTTCTGTACAATGAAATTCAACCACTATTTATTGGAGAAAGGAGGAGAAATGGCATTTATTAACTCCCATAATTGAGCCTCCAAAACAACCAATAAGAACCACTCAACACAGCCCTTAAAAGAGAAACACAAAACATCATGCATAGGAAACAACAAAGAGAAAACTGAGCAACCAATAGTAGGAAAACCGAGCCAACTAACAGGGAAACCGAGCAGGCAGCAGGGAAATCGAGCTGCCAACAGAGAAATTTAGCAGACATCTAGGAAAACGAGTAGACAGCAGGAAAAACTAGTAGAAATCAGAGAAAACCAACAGACAATAGAGAAAAAACTGCAGACAGCAGGGAAAAACAGCAGACAACAGGAGCAAGGAAGCAAGATCAACACAATCAGAAGGCAATGGAGTGAACTAACATGAGAGCACCTAACCCAGCATGATCATGGGCTATTTTCCATCACAGGGCAATACAAAATAAAATTACATAGCGGCCAAAAACGCAAGAAAATAAATGAACATAAAATGATAATTCTTGACTACATCACCCAAACTTTAACATTTCATTAAACATAACAAATGATCTCTCCTCACAACATTCAAAATACACAACCTTTTAGATGTTCTTTAAGAGTCCCCCTCTGTTGAAATTCACCTTACCAAATTAGGTGAATTTCATAAAGTCCTAAGTATAACCCTTAGGCATGTTCACCTTATCCTATTAGGCGAACATCCACCTCTCACCCAAACACTAAGAGAATTGGCTAAGTTCCTTTTGATATAATATAATGGTTAATCATCTCACCCAAAAGGTGGGATGCTTACACCATTGTTTCTTAAGACTTCATAAGTAGCAGGCTTGCCTCAAAGCAAGAAGGACTGCTTTATGAGTTCTTCATAACCCTCCTAAATAGGAAACACTTAAAAGCCAAATAAAATCTTTAAGTCACAAATTATTTAAAGAGAAACCACACATGAATTAAGGTTAAATGCCTTCTTTCCTCAATAAAACAAAAATATCTTTTATAGTGTGACATGTCACACAACCACACACACTTAGGTGCACTGCTCTTAGGCATGCTAGAACTAAGATTTTTTTTTCTGCGCATTGATTAATATTTTTGTGTGATGCTTTTTTGATTGTCTGCATTGTGGGTAGTTGCCCTTAAGTGATTTTTGTGTGTGTGCGTGTGTGTGTGTATATATATATATATATGCTCTTTTTGCAGGTGGCCGTGTCCAAGATGGGGTGCAATAAATAATAAATAAATGCTTACTAACAGGTGCTGCTTAAAACTTCCCAACTTCCCAAGGAGACATGACCAATAGGGTAGAAGCAAGGACTTGTCACTTTAAGTGTTAGACAATTTTGGATGTGTGCTTTTCATGATTTGTATATGAACTACTCCTAATCCCTCCCCTGTTTTGTAGGTTTTGAGTCTTTTATATTTTTATATGTATTTGAAAGGAAAGGTGGATCAGGAGGATGTGCCTACTAAAGGTGAAGCCTAAGAACTACCTAGATGCCAAAGCTTGAATACCCCTATAGGAAGAGTCTGTAGTAATTTATCTGGGTTGTATAATGACAGACAACTCAGCTGCCAAATTTGATTATAATAATTTAGACATTCTTTACACTTTGTTCTTTAGTTGATTCATACATATATATATGTGTTGATTGTTTACTAAGTACGTATTAGAAATGCCTGCTTTTCTTAATTTTTTTCTTTGCTTTTGCTTAGAGGTGGCATGGACTTGTTTGATGCGGTAGGCTGTTAGGACAAAATTAAATTATCTATCCATTAAAATGTAAGCAACATAAAATCAACCTTTGGATTCATATTTTTCTAATAAAAAGAAAAAAAAAATATGGCTCCTTTCAAGGAGCCAAGTTTTCCAAAATTGAAAATAACCATGCATAGCCTAGTGTGTCACATGTAGGAAGCTCTCGCTTAAGGATTAAATAACAAAAATTTAGTTTCTTTGTGAGTCAGCATTCTACATACTCACATGGTCAGGCGTCTTGGCCTCAAAGCCAATTTGTAAGCCCCATTCTCTAAGCAAAACTATCTTCAATATTCTTCATATGCATTGAGACCGGATTTTATAGTTTCAAAAGTATTTAGGTGGGTTAGCTAGTAGCTCTTTTTAGGCAGAGCAATAAATTCAGAGGTCGGACTGGCTATGCCTCAGGTGAGGTATAGTTTATAAGTCTCTTTGCATTCTGTTAGACTTAGGTTCGAGGCGTTACCCTTTAGTAGTCATCATTTTAATTCTAGGGTTCGAGGCAGTTGTTGGCTTCAATCACTTCATAAGTCCTCGTCTTCTGGGCATTTCCTTCAACATGTGTCATTAGAATTTAAGCCCCAACATTCTAAATTAAAATGATCAACTTAAACAAAATTTGATTCTAAAATATAAAGCTCAATATAGGATAGTCCGAGCACCTCTGAGCTTCCTCAGAATCAAGTGGTCCTATTTCACTCCTTTAACTCTCATTCCAAGAAATCTGATTAAAGGTGATCATTCCTCCTTTGAAATTCCTAAAGACCAAAATCTTTAAATAAGAATTTCATGAATTTAAAAATGAAAACATTAGTCAATATTTTGATGACTCTAAGAAAAAAGGGAAACCACTAGTCTAATTAAAAAATTTCTCAAGTACAAAATACTTGAGATGTAATTAATCATAGGGGCATCCATATCCCAGAATAAAATAAACCCCATTCAACCAAATATTGAATGAGAGAAAATCTCTGTTAAAATTGAAATTGTAAATTTTGCTATTGTGTCCATAGGGAAATAGTATTTTTATCCTTCGGGATAATATATTATTTTCTATGCTGTGCTCGATCACAAAATATGTAATCCGTTGAGGATGAAAAAATTTCTCCAACAATCACAACATATCATCAAATTGTTATTAGACTAAGCATGCAAATTCACAAGATACGTGTATGTGAAAATTGATGTTAGTATAGGAAGGTTCAAACCATCTCTCCTCATATCTTATAGTATTTTAATTTCCAGTAACTTCTAATATATTTCTACCCTTCAAAAGCTAAACCACTAAATTGACACAATATAATCTCAAAACTCGGTCATAAAATAACAGAGTTTCAATATGAATAGTATTATTATATTGAAGATGGCTGTGTCACCTATGAGGTTCTACTTAAATGATTGTCACCTATGAGGCTCTGCTTAAAGTAACACCATCCACTTCATAGAAATAAAAGGAGAACTTGGACTACAATACCCGAAGGACAAGATTTTAATCAAGTTCCAATTCAAATGCCAATTCAGAAAAGAAAGGAAGAACTAGAAGCTATTTCAGAAAAAAAAAAGGATTAAAAGGTTAACTCAACTGCCAATTCGAAACAAAAATGAAGAACTTGAAACTCATGTATCACAAGAAAAAACAAGATACTAATTTCAATTTCAAGTAACCGCAATAGGGATGAAAGAACCCAAGCTCTTTCCAGGAGAAGCAAAAAGCTATATTGTTTCAAGGTGGTGATACAGCACCTGATGACTGATTATGTGATAAGCTAGCCACCCTTTAAAGGTTCCACCACATAAAGCTCCGCTGAATGCTCAGACAGACACTTTTTCAAAATTAATCCTCACCAATTATCTCGAGGATTTCTTTGCGGTTCTTAGATGGCAGTGTTGAAGGAGGGTTGTGAGAGTGAGATGGGAATTGGTAGCTTTCCTTCCCAAATGCCCTTCTATAAATGCCTTTTTGTACGTCAGAATGGTAGATTTGAGAGAGGCAGGTTGTTTTGTAACTTTGTTCTCCTATTTCACTTTCTTTGAGAGAGAGAGAGGTTAAGACATCACACAATTGATAGTAACTGTCTATGATGTTTTTAACCTGGCTTTGTTTGGGTACTTTTTGTGGTTGTTGTGTTTTATTTTACAAAATAAAATTACTTCTTACACACACAGATTTGCGGCTTTTTAAGTGCGTTGCTTATTATTGTTAAGTGCAAGGCACATGTAATATAGGGCTCTCTGTTACATGATATCTTAAAAAATTAGAATAGAGATATGAAATCCTCTTTGATAGCTAAAGCAGAAGGAATGACCGATGGATAAAAAGTCATAATATCATGAAACATATGTGCCTTAACAAAGTTTAATTTGTCGACTACATATTGTTTGCCAACAGGTTTTGCAAGAGTAAACTCAATGTTTTTTAAGATTAAATTAGTGCAGGCTGAAGCTTCCTACTCATTCATGCCTAATCCATCTTGTTTAGTTTAATTATCCTTGCAAGTTCAGAAGAACCAAACTTTATTGGTATCTGTTACACAGAATTAGATTGCCATATCATTTACACTATTTTTATGGTTTTACATTCATATAATTGAAATTTGGTCTGTTACATAGATTAACGTTGTTGTACCGGATATTACAGTTACCCTTTTCTGAGCGGTGGAAATTACTTGAAGAAGAAGTCATTCGGCCTCGAAACAATGAAAAGAAGTATATTGACCGTGAAGGAAAGGGGAATTTAGCATATAGATACGAAATGGAGCCATTTGGAGTACGGACATGAACTTGCAGAACTGGTGTTTTATTTTGTTTATTTTTTGTTTTACTTTTAGTATATCTTGATTTTTTTTTTCAGGTCAGGCGGAAGGATTTTTGGTTATTATCAACTGTTGGTAAACTTTTGAAAGGGTTTATCCCTAGTCTTTCACATGCATCTGATGGGCTTATATTCCAGGTACAGTACCATTTTGTAAGTTTACTCTGTAATATTTGGTTTACTGGTAAATATTTATTCACGATTTCTTGTAAATGTTATATTATTTGAACGATAAGCTTCCTTTACTGTTTCCTATACCTAACTGTCTCTAATTATTTATTTAAAGGGTTTCCATAAGAATATATATTTGCTCATACTTAAGAAGGTTTAACATGTGTTTTAAAGGCCTGAACCGGGTGATTAGAAAATAGACTTGATTTATTATCACTATGTCAATTTTCTAATCCCACCGTTGGGTGAAATTATCTATAACTTTTATCTGCGTTAGTATTTCTTTCTTTTCCTCGGAACTGATGGAGCCTTTCTTAATTGATCAAGGCAGGTCCAATTGCTACGAAAACCATGTATTCGGTGAGACATAGTTCAGGACTGATGGTTCTTTATCCATTGCCAGTTGTTTGATTCTTTTTAGTTTTTTTTTTTTTTGGGGAGAGTTGTTGTAGCCGATTCCACATAGTGGGGATAAAGGCTTGATGTTGTTGTTGTGTGCTAGCTGAAGTATCTCATCTTATTAACTGCTGGGATACCATGGGTTCCATAATCAAATAAAAAATAATAAGCAAAGTTCTATTTGTACTTTTGTGCTGTTTTAATAATGCTTACCATGAAACACTTACAGCCATAGAAGGTTATAGTGTTGTGGCTAAACATTTGTTGAACACGACGATAGCATTACAATTCATCATGCAGGGACATACCATTTGGAATGTGTTATTTTTTATTTTTATTTTGAAAAACTCACACAGCTCTCTGGGACTGACATCGTGGGCACGCTTTTTTGTTTATTGAATATGGGCTATGCATCTCTTAATTGATTAGGTCCTAAATTAATTATGTTTTAATTATTTCCATTCTTTCTTTCTTTATCTTTTACGTTCAATATTCGTTTTTCTTATTTAATATTTAACCGAACTGCTAATATATGTTATGTTGTGAATGCTCCTAATCTTTAAGCTTTTGTTAATGGTTCGTTGACTGACTGGATCAATAATTCTTCCACCGTCATTTATAAGTTTCTTTTGGGCGACTACTTATCCTTCATATGCATAGTATTGATCCTTCCTGTCATCAAGTGCTGCCTTGTATTGCATAACCTGCAACTTAAGTTTTTTCCTTGGCATATTGTTGGATGTTAAGGATTAGAAATCAGGAACTGTGATGTATACGGCATATACAATCGTTGGTTCGAAGGAGGTAACTAATAAAAGGAGGATTGGAGAAAAGAGTAGGAGGAACAGGTAGAGCAAGAGAGGGAGAGATGGTAGGTAAAGAGCAAAATAACCAAGAAGTTGAGAGAGAAAGATGAGCGATGAGAGAGAGAGGGAGCAAGACATCATCAAAAGGATAGACTGCAAATTTCAAGAGGCTAGGAATGGGAAGCTAGATGTGTGTGTGTGTGTGAGAGAGAGAGAGAGAGAGAGAGAGAGAGAGAGAGAGATCATCAAAAGGAGGTTAGGAATGGGCAGCTAGCTCTGGAAGAAAATCTACTTTTCATTCAATTCTTTATAATCATCCACATGCTAATCTGACGCGGGACATAAATGAAAAGATGATTTGATTAAGGAATTTGCACGCGTAATATTTAAAGAGCAATTTTAATTATATCCTTATAGCGAAATTAAGCGACGAGATAAAACACAAAGAGCGGTGAAACGAGCTTAGGCTAAGTTACTCGCATAAAAGTTAAGATCGCAAAATAACCATTTACTCTAGCAATGCATACATGGAAGGTTTCAACAAAAAAAAATCCCAGATTAACAATGAGATTAGTGCCATGAAAGATCCCTCACACAACTCTATAATTCACTAAGCTTTAGCGGAGAAAGATTAACACTATGTTGATGAATCAAGCATGACCACATTTGAGAAGCAATTATGAAGATATGAGAGTTGGAGGATGAGTTTACCAAAGAAACAGAAGGTACGAAGCTCCGGCGTCGATGTGTGGTTATTTCTGAAGTGGGACAGCAATCGGAGACCCTTTCACAATTCTGGATAGCCACTAGGAGAGGACGGGAGCTCTCGGGCAGCAGGAAGTGGACTCTCGAAGGGCTGGACAGCAGTTAGGTTTGTTGGACAACAATGGGGAAGTGTAGAATTCTCTGGACAGCAGTAGTTTGGTCTTGGGAAGATTCTGGATAGCAGTTTTCACGGTCCCAAAATTCAGGGCAGCACACCAAGCCTATCCAAAAAAACCTAGACAGCAATGTGGAGGGGAGAAATTCAGTGGTGTCCACCTTTTGGATGTATAAGAGTTAGGAGGATTTGGTGGGAATCATATGAACAACAGAGGTGGGAAAATCTGGAGTTAGATTTGATTGCTTAGGTGGCATGCTAAATCAATCACACTACTAATTGGGGGAAATGAATTAGGGGAATTAATGTCCGTGATTTGGACTCAAGTTTGGAAAGAAATTAATTAGGAAGAGGGAGCATGGGGTCGACCAAGGGAGAGGGGGAGAGAGCGTCTAGGTTCAATGAACATTGCAATTAGAATTAAACCCAATTAAGTTCAGATTGGGAGAGATTTGTGGAGCTTTCCTAAAAGAGATTTACTAAATAGGAAAGTTTTTGAAATTCAAATATCATTTGAATTCAAATTCATAGACTTTCCAAATAGCGATAAGGTATTTTAGGAAAGTTCTCATGAGGCCAAAATAATTTGGAACAAGGCTTGGAGGGGGAGGTGAGACCGACGGCCTAGGCTAGACCTAGTTGGACCG
This sequence comes from Dendrobium chrysotoxum, assembly GCA_019925795.1. Classification (NCBI taxonomy): domain Eukaryota; kingdom Viridiplantae; phylum Streptophyta; class Magnoliopsida; order Asparagales; family Orchidaceae; genus Dendrobium; species Dendrobium chrysotoxum. The sequence goes on from CM034309.1 coordinate 59,439,931, forward strand.
ACGGTTAGGAGGGGTAGTGGAGTTGGTGTTTTGGGTAGCGGTTGGAAGGGGTTTTGATTGGGATGGCCGGCGGCTTGGGAGGAAGGAGGGGGAGGAGATCTTAGGCCGGCGGCTTGGGGGTTGGAGGTCCTAGGGCGGCGGCAAGGAATGGGAGGGGAGGGAAGAGAAGATAAGGCAAGAGAGAACCACGAACTCGGACGCTTCCAAGGTTGGTGGGTGATCCGTTTTCCCTCTCCAAGGGATTTCTCCAAGACTCTCAAACTCTCACATCAAGAGAACAATATGCAGGAATTTTCTTTCATATTCATCATTAGTCCTCTCAAAGAAGAGGAGGGACTTTAAATAGTCTAATACTTGAAGGGAAAAACAAAAGACAACAATGTCCTAGGGCTCACAAATAACTAATCCCTCAAGTAAGGGCATAAATGAAAAAAGTAGAAAATAAATAAATACAACACAAATAATTAAAAATAAAGAGGTGTCATCATGACTGTAGATCGTCGGTCACTTCTCTGATATACTCTCCACGGTCGGATGTCCTCATCATTCTCCCGGGGTGGAAAAGAGCTCGACTCCGTTGAGTACGCGTCTCGGGTACTCTCATAGAACTCTAGTGCATCTGGGTCGATCTGCTGAAGCTCCTCGCGCTCTATCCACGTATCATCTGACTTTGGTTTACCTCTCCACCTTATCAGATATCTTCTTCGTCCACCCTCTTTTGTGGAAATAATGTCATCACTTAGAATCATGTCAACCTTCTCCGCTATAGGTGTTTTGGGAATATTTGGGAGTGGAGGTAGGCTTGGGTTCTCACAGGGTGGGGTCATATAAGGCTCAATTTGAAGTGGATTTGGTGGGTTAAACTCTGAACCCTCATAGGCTACTAAATCTTCTATGTTAAAAGAGGGATTAGTGTTGAACTTTGCAGGCAGACCCACCACGTAAGCATTGTCATTGATTCTCTTGATTATTTTGAATGATCCCGCACTTTTAGCGTGTAACTTCTTACAGTTCCTTGTGGGAACCGTTCCGGATGAATCTGCACCATCACTGAGTCACCAACCTCAAAAGTTTTAAATCTTCGTTTAAAGTTAGCATGAAGCTTATAATTAATGTTGCTCTGTTCAATTTTGCGTGCAATTTCCTTATATAGTTTATACAAATGCGATGAAAATATAGATACAGACTCAGAAATTCTATACCTAGAACACATGGGAATGAGATCTAAAGGTTGTCTAGGTTTGTATACATAAATAATTTCGGCAGGACTTAGGCCAGTGGTACGGTTCACAGAATTATTATAAGAAAATTTGGCAGTAGGAAGTTTGGAATCCCAATCCTTAATGTTCTCGCCTACTAGGGACCTTAACAAATTGCCTAAGCTCCTATTGACCACTTCGGTTTGGCCATCAGTTTAAGGGTGAAAGGCTGTGGAGAAGTTTAGCTTAGTGCCCATTTTCATCCAAAAGGTTTTCCAAAAATAACTAGTGAACTTAACATCCTTATCGGTTACGATGGTTTTGGGCAAACCGTATAATTTAACGATCTCATTGAAGTAAAGCTTGGCGATATGGGAAACATCAGATGTTTTAGAGCAGGGTAGGAAATGAGCCATCTTGGAGAAACGGTCAACTACGACACATATGATGTCATTCCTACGAAGTGTTTAGGGCAGACCGAGGACGAAGTCCATACTAATGTCCTACCACGGGCAATTGGGAATAGGAAAAAGAGTGTAGAGACCAGTGTTCTGCTTATGCTGTTTGGCCAGCTGGCAAGTGTTGCATCTGCTGACCATTTTACCAACATCCTTCTTTAGTCTGGGCCAGAAGAAACGGTACTCTACGGCTTTTATGGTCTTATCACGACCGAAATGTCCAACGAGACCTCCGGCGTGAAGTTCCCAAATGAGGAATTCCCTAAGGGATGTGCTAAGGATACAAAGCTTTTGAGTTTTGAAGAGATATCCATCCTCAAGGAGAAAATCACCCACAAGGCGCGTGCTGCCTGTGGACAAAAGAGAGTAGATCTCCTTGAAGTCAGGGCATTCCAAATAATCCCGTTTGATTTGTTCAAATCCTACGACTTGTGCCCTCATTTCAGAGGCAGTCATCATACGACGACTGAGGGCATCAGCTGCTTTATTTTCAACTCCCGCCTTGTGCCTAAGGGTTTAAGTATACTCTTGACGGAATTCTACCCATCGACCATGACGTGTGTTCAAATTTTTTTGGGAGTTGATATAACGTAGAGCCTCGTGATCCGAAAAGATAACGAACTCTTGCGGGAGCAAGTAGTGTCACCAATAACGAAGGGATTGGATCATCGCGTAGAATTCTTTGTCATATGTGGAGTGGCATTGCCGAATATCGTTTAGCTTCTCGTTAAAATAAGCAACAGGGTGACCTTCCTGGGACAGGACTCCTCCAATTTTGACTCCCAAAGCATCACAGGTTATTTCGAAGATTTTGGAGAAGTCAGGAAGTTTCATCACTGTGGCTTCCACCATTTTCTTCTTAATTTCCTCAAAGGCTTTGGTGGCAGCTGGGGTCCAGTGATAATCATCTTTCTTGAGGCAATCAATGATAGGAGATACGATGGTACTAAAATTTTGGATAAATCTCCTATAGAAGGTGGCTAATCTGTGGAAGCTACGAACTTCCCGAATGTTTTGAGGAGTAGACCACTCTACATTGGCTCTCACTTTTTCGAGATCTGCAGAAACCCTGTGGGCAGACACGATAAAGCCCAAAAAGATAACACGGTCAATAAGGAAAGTACACTTCTTAGGGTTTGCATAAAATTGTTCTTTCCTTAAGATCTCGTAGACTTTCCTTAGATGGTCTAAGTGTTTACTCACGGACTAGCTATAAATAAGGATGTTGTCGAGGCAGACAACAACAAACTTTCCCATTAAAGGACGCATCACTTGGGTCATGATTCTCATGAAAGTACTCGGGGCGTTACTCAACCCGAATGTCCTGACCATCCACTCATACAGACCATCCTTGGTTTTGAAAGCAGTCTTTCACTCATCACTGGGTCGGATCCGGATCTGGTGGTACCCACTCTTAAGGTCAATCTTGGAAAATAGAGTGGCTCCCATCATCATATCAAGCATATCGTCTAGCCTCGGGATAGGAAAACGATATTTGACGGCGATCTTGTTGATAACACGACTATCAACACACATTCGCAACGTATCATCCTTCTTTGGAGTCAGAAGGGCTGGTACAGTGCAATGACTAAGACTTTTCTTGATAAAGCCTCATTGCAGAAGCTTATCTACTTGCTTTTTGAGTTCAGCATGTTCCGTGGGGTTCATGCGATAGTATGGCAGGTTGGGAAGGGATGCACCAGGGATGAGGTCTATAGCGTGCTGGATGTCTCTAAGGGATGGTAATTGATCCGGGAGATCATCGGGGAAGACATCAGCAAAATCTCTCAGTATGGGTTAGACCTCCTGTGGAATAGGCTCGTCTGACTCGGTGGCAGTCTCACGGCCAACCAAAGCGTACAAGGGTGCACCTTGGGCGATCTCAAAATCCAGAACCTTGCCAGTTACAAGGTTCAGTCCCTTCTTAGGTTTTATAGGGTTGGGTTTGGGGTCCTCCTTGACCCGGGGCTGTGATGGAAGAAGTTTGATCTTTTTGCCCGCATATTCAAATACACAGTTGTTTGAACGCCCATAGATGTGGACATTATTGTCAAAAGGCCAAGGACGCCCTAAGATGATCTGTCCAACATCCATCACCAGAACATCACACCACACGTTCTCCTTATAGTCAGCGAAGGAGATGGGTATGAGACTTCACTCCCTCACATCTAAGGTAGTGGAGTTGACCCATGCTAACTTGTAGGGGTTGGGGCGAGGAACGACAGACAAGCTAAGCTTAGACACCATGCTGGAGGAGACAGCATTGATGCAACTTCCACTATCCACGATGACTTTACAGTTCTTATCTTTGAATTTGGTGTAGGTGTGGAAGATAGAGGTCCTATGCCAATCATCGGTGGCAGTGAGCTAGGATAGCGCACATCTCACCACGTAGATGGGAGTGGGGTCAAGCTTCTGAATACAGTGGACGACAGCAGTGTCGTCATCTTCCTCAGAGAATTCACCATCGTCTTCCACTCAGTGAATCTGATCAACCTCAGGCTCATACTCTTCGTCAGTGATCTCTTCGATAATCGTGACTTTGTAGGGACTAGAACACTGAGAAGCGATATGCCCATACCCCTGGCATCTAAAACACTTGGTCCCTGGGTTGCACCTAAGGGTATCCGGGGCTGGGGGCTTGCTTCTAAAATTAGGACGGGATGTTGGTGGACCAGGAGGTGGTCGGATTGGGTTTCTAGGGGTCAGTCGGGGAGTGGAATGGGTCAGACCACTGGAAGATCGATAGGCAGGTCTGAAGTCCTGATGTTTACTAGAGTGTGGGGGACGAGTCTCTTCAAGGTCAAGGATTAAACTGTAGGCATTTTCTAAGGTGGTGACGTTCCTGGCAAACAACTTGTTGCGTAAATCTTCCCGTAATCCGTTTCGAAACATAGAAAGGATTTGAGCCGGGGTAGTGGAGGTCTCCCCCTTGCAGCAGATCAGATAGTCATCGAATGCTGCAATATAATCCTTTATCGATTTGCTACCTTGGTTTAGCCTATTCCACATATCGAGGAGTCTAGGGAAGTACGAGAGAGGCAAGTACTTCTACTTAAGCTCACGCTTCATAGAAGCCCAGTCAGTAATGGGGTACTCGTTACGGGCTTCCTTAAAGCTCTCTATATTAGACCAAAATTGGCTCGCCCTACCAGTGAGTTTCATTTCGGCTAAAACTAACCTTCCTGGCTTCAGAAATGTTGTACCATTTGAAGAAACTATCCATGCCGTTGATCCAGTCCAGAAAGAGCTGGGGGTCGAGAGTTCCATCATAGGTTGGAGTATCAACCTTAATGTTTTTCATCAGAGGCATGCCAGGATCATGGTTAAGGTTATTTCCATAGTGGGGAGCTCGGTAAGGGGTACGAAGAGGTCCCTCAACTTGGTGGGTATCATTCCCTTACATGGAAGGAGGTCTAGAAGGTGTATAAAGGGGAGGGTGGTTCCTACCTCGTTCTAGGTTATCAAATCATTCAGTCGTTTGGCGCCGAAGTTTTGTTAGGTCGGATTGGTTCTCTTTGAGTTGTTGGCTAATCGTACCCATTTGACCTACCAACAGGTCTAAGGTCCTCCTAAGTTGTTTTGGGTCCATTTGGATACTCTATGGGACACCTACGGTTGCTAGGGTGTAAAGGACAGCAACTAACTTATGTGATAGCACACTTAAGACTTGCGCAAAATGATGCAGAAATTCAAGGACAACAAACAAACAGTGTGAAATAAATTATGAATGCAATGTTATTCAACTAATCAAGCTTAGGGATGGTTATATAAGACTCTAACATGAATCCTAGCACATGCAACTTGAGCAAACCATGCTCTGATACCAGATGATGCAAGACATAAATGAAAAGATGATTTGATTAATGAATTTGCATGCGTAATATTTAAAGAGAAATTTTGATTATATTCTTATAGCAAAATTAAGCGACGAGATAAAACACAAAGAGCGGTGAAACGAGCTTAGGCTAAGTTACTCGCATAAAAGTTAAGATCGCAAAATAACCATTTACTCTAGCAATGCATACATGGAAGGTTTCAACAAAAAAAATCCCTAGATTAACAATGAGATTAGTGTCTTGAAAGATCCCTCACACAACTCTATAATTCACTAAGCTTTAGCGGAGGAAGATTAACACTATCTTGATGAATCAAGCATGACCACATTTGAGAAGCAACTATGAAGATATGAGAGTTGGAGGATGAGTTTACCAAAGAAATGGAAGGTACGAAGCTCCGGCGTCGATGTGTGGTTATTTTTGAAGTGAGACAACAATCAGAGGCCCTTTCACAATTCTGGACAGCTACTAGGAGAGAATGGGAGCTCTCGGGCAGCAGGGAGTGGACTTCCGAAGGGCTGGACAATAGTTAGGTTTGCTGGACAACAATGGGGAAGTGCAGAATTCTTTGGACAACAGCAGTTTGGTCTTCGGAAGATTCTGGATAGCAGTTTTCACGGTCCCAAAATTCAGGGCAGCACACCAAGCCTGTCCAAAAAAACCTAGACAGCAATGTGGAGGGGAGAAATTCAGTGGTGTCCACCTTCTGGATGTATAAGAGTTAGGAGGATCTGGTGGGAATCATATGGACAACAGAGGTGGGAAAATATGGAGTTAGATTTGATTGCTTAGGTGGCATGCTAAATCAATCACACTAGTAATTGGGGGGGGGGGGGGGGTAGAGAGGAGAGAGAGAGAGGGAGGAATTAGGGGAATTAATCTCCGTGATTTGGACTCAAGTTTGGAAAGAAATTAATTAGGGAGAGGGAGCATGGGGCCGACCAAGAGAGAGAGGGGGAGAGAGCGTCTAGGTTCAATGAACATGGAAATTAGAATTAAATCTAATTAAGTTCAGATTGGGAGAGATTTGGGGAGCTTTCCTAAAAGAGATTTACTAAATAGGAAAGTTTTTGAAATTCAAATATCATTTGAATTCAAATTCATAGACTTTCCAAATAGCGACAAGGTATTTTAGGAAAGTTCTCATGAGGCCAAAATAATTTGGAACAAGGCTTGGAGGGGGAGGTGAGACTGGCGGCCTAGGCTAGACCTAGTTGGATCGGCAGTTAGGAGGGGTAGTGGAGTTGGGTTTTTTGGTGGCGGTTGGAAGGGGTTTTGATTGGGATGGCCGGTAGCTTGGGAGGAAGGGGGGGGGGGGGAGGAGATCTTAGGCCAGTGGCTTGGGGGTTGGAGGTTTTAGGGTGGTGGCAAGGAAGGGGAGGGGAGGGAAGAGAAGATAAGGCAAGAGAGAACAATGAACCCGAACGCTTCCAAGGTTGGTGGGTGATCCATTTTCCCTCTCCAAGGGATTTCTCCAAGACTCTCAAACTCTCACATCAAGAGAACAATATGCAGGAATTTTCTTTCATATTCATCATTAGTCCTCTCAAAGAAGAGGAGGGACTTTAAATAGTCTAATACATGAAGGGAAAAACAGAAGACAACAATGCCCCTAGGGCTTACAAATAACTAATCCTCAAGTAAGGGCATAAATGAAAAAAGCAGAAAATAAATAAATACAACATAGATAATTAAAAATAAAGAGGTGTCATCGTGGCCGTAGATCGTCGGCCACGTCTCTGATATACTCTCCACAGTTGGATGTCCTCATCATAACCCTAAGGGTCTTGTTTGTAGTACGTAGGAATTGCAAGAAAATATGAAGAAAAAAGGAAAAAAATTTGAATAAAGAAGCCAAATTCCTGAATAAGTTTAATTTAAAACAGGAAATAAGGATAATCATTCATGTTGTCCATGCCTAATTTATCCAATATGATTGTTCTAATCAACTGCCTCTGGTTCGAAGAACTCTCCTCCAAAGAAGGAAGCTAAAGATATTTATGCCGAAGGTTGGAAGAGAGATGCTGATGTTGTTTAATCTCTCCGTCAAACAAAGTAATGGTGCTTTTTTGGAAGAATTTCTGTTTCAAAAATTCGCACCTGGATTTATTATGAAAGTTGTATTCCAAGTCAAATTTTTAGAAGACATTGTATTATAAATATGACATCATTGACCCATATTTTGTGAGGATTTTTTGATCTGGTTTCAAATTTCTCATATGTATGAGCTCCTATGGTTAATTACTCCGCTTGATGATGAGACAGCTTTCGATTAAGGCTAGTTGTTAGGCGTTAAATGCTTAGCTTATAATAACAATAGCTTTGATTTACAAATAATGAAAATTTACCATTTTTATCTTTAGAGTGGATGTTGGGGGAAATGATGATAAATGATCTGGTTTCAAATTTCTCATATATAATCATATGTTTATTGAGATTTAAGCCCAAAGTGGTTGATTTTGGTAGTTGAGGGCATAATAAAAATAGGATCCACTTCGGTTTAGATTTTCTATCTATCTCCATCATTGGGTAAATTGCTTGAAGTATTTATCTTTGTAAATTGAGTGCTTGGTTTTAAAATAGACCTCTCCGATTCTGATATACGATATCAATGTACATCATGGGGGTATTTGAATTATTTTGTTTTGTTTCTTTGGATCTTATCGACGTTATTTGCTTGCTTCTAGAGGATTTGGTTCGTAATAAATGTATGGTGCAATTTTGAATTTGTTTGTTTACTCCACCTCCATAGTTTGGAACTCAAGATTGTATCTTTTAGGCATGGTTCCAAGAGTTTCCATTTTAAAAATGAATTTTCTTCGTTAAAATCTTTGAAGGCCTTTTGAAAATGAAATTTTAATATAATTTAACACACTTCACAGCTAAGTGTTTATTTGCGAATTTACTTTATTACAATCTGAGTAGAAATTTTAAAATCATTCTTTAATCTCATATGCTTTTTAAATTTGTTGCATCATAGGGGTATTTGAATTATTTCTTTGACCTTTTCGATTTTGATGTATGATATCTATGTCCATATAGGTGTATTTGAATTATTTCATTTTGTTGTTTCTAGAGGATCTCATCGACGCCATTTGCTAGCTTCTAGAGGACCGGATTCATAATTAATGTATGGTTTGAATTTGTTTGAAAATTTATGATATTACCAAACCTTGTTTACTCTAGCCCCATATTCGGAGGATCAGGTATGTAGGTTGGAATTCATGATTGTATCTTGTAAATGTAGTTCAAAGAATTTGCATTTTGAAAATGAATTTTGTTTGTTAAAGGATTTGAAGGCCTTGTGTGAAGCAAATTTAAAATAATTTAATACACTTCACAGCTAAGCTTTCATTTGTGACTTGATTACAATGTGAGTAGAAATTTAAAATCATTCTTTGATCTCAATGACATTTTAAATTTGTTGCATGAGTCTTGTTGACTCCAACTCCTTGGAATATGGAGGATCGAACTTGGAATGTAGAACTTACAACCTTGCCCTTTAGGCAAGGTGGTTCCCTAGAGAATGCGTACCACTTGATAAATTAGAGTTTGATTTTGGAAGAATTTTGCAAATTTCAAAATGACTGCTTATTTTTCGAAGTGGTTGCACATTTCTCAGAGTGAAAATTTTTTATTTCATATATTTTAGCTCGCTCACATTCTAATTTTTAGATTTGGACACTAACACCTTCAGAAGAGCACATGCATATATGTTTACTTTATGGCGACTAATGTGGTTTTAAGAGGATGTACACGCTTGTTAGTGTGCTTACAAGAATGTTTACTTGACGGTTAGCACATTTCTTGTCGAAAAGCACGCTCTTTGAAGTAGTTGTTGACCAATGATGCACAGACACAGACACGACATGTCATTAATACAATATTCATTAATTATTGAAAATTTGGACATGGATATGGGTTGGACACGACATTATAAATTTTACATATCTTAAAAATAGTGTATATAAATTGAATAAGCAGAATATTAAGAATAATTGATAAATAATAAGCCATTTAATTAGGATTTATGTTTAAAATGATTAAAATTAAAATGTCGAGAGTTAGACGTTGATGTCATGTGTCAAACATCGAGAGGGGAGATTAAACTACTATTGAGAGTCTGACATCAACGTTGTGCAATTTGAATCGAATGTAGCTGTTGAGATGACATTGAACAAAGATGAGATGTCGAGACGGTACGAGGGTGTGATTGTGGTGTAGAAATTACTTGCTAGAGCATCAATGTCAAGTCAACATCAGATTTTGATGTTGAGATGGTGTTGAAATGTTGATGTTGTGATGTCGTTGAATGTTGATGTTGAGATGACATTCGACGTTGTTGTGAAACCTAGTCGCAACCGATCAGAGAGATTGATAAGGGGAATGTTTAGGGAATCAAACGATTGATTTATAGCTATGGAGAGGAAATAAGAAAGTTTTTTTAATTTTTAATAAATAAAATTTAAAATACAAGAAATTAAATTTTAAAAAGTATTTTCATAAAATATTTTAGACACGCGTGTTAGAGGCATGCATCCCATTTGTTTTTGATATTTTATTAATCGGGCATATCTTTGACGTGTCCGACATGTGTCAGGGACGTATTGAACACTGAGCACCTCTTGAAGGAGAAGTGTCGGTGCATCATAGTTGTTGATCTTCAGTGTGTTTCCAAGAAATGGATAACACGCTCTTTGAAGTAGTTGTTGACCGATGATGCACATACACAGACAAGATGATACAGCCATGACATGACTTTGATACAATATTCATTAATTTTTGAAAATTTTGACACGGATATGGGATGGACACAGTATTATAAATTTTACATATCTTAAAATAGTATATGTAAATTGAATAAGCAGAATATTAAGAATAATTGAAAAATAATAAGCCATTTAATTAGAATTTGTGTTTAAATGATTAATATTAAAATGTCGAGAGTCAGGCATCGATGTCATGTGTCAGACATCGAGAGGTGATATAAAAATGCTGTTGAGAGGCAGACATCAATGTTGTTCAATGAGAATCGGATGTAGCTGTTAAGACGATATTGAATAAAGATGAGATGTCTAGACGGTATGAGAGTTTGATTATGGTGTAGAAATTGCTGGCTAGAGCATCAATGTCATGACAAAGTCAGATTTTGATGTTGAGATGGTTTTGAAATGTTGATGTTGTGATGTCATTGAATGTCGATGTTGAGATGACATTAGACGTTATGAAACCTATCAGAGAGATTGATAAGGGGAATGTTTAGGGGATAGGACAATTGATTTAGAGCTATGGAGAGGAAATAAGAAAGTAAGTTTTTATTTTTTTTTAATAAAAAAATTTAAAATACAAGAAATTATATTAAAAAAGTATTTTCACAAAATATTTAAGACACGCTTGTCAGAGGGGTGCATCCAATTTGTTCTTGATATTTTGTTAATTGGGCACATCTTTGATGTGTCCAACATGTGTCAAAGGCGTATTGAACACTAAGCACCTCTTGAAGGAGAAGTGTTGGTGCATCATAGTTGTTGATCTTCAGTGTTTCCATAATGCGCTTGCATGGTTTATGAGTTACCATAATGGATTTGAGTTTACCTGTGATGCGTGCACGTATCCTTTTATTTTGAAAATTGTATTCACATTTTGTTCTATTACACTTATTTTGCAAAATTGTTGAGAATTTGCCGAGTTATGATTTTGTTGTGTTCAAAGCAATGTTGGTTTGCTTGCATTTAATCCGCATGGGTGCTTAAATAGAGGCTATAATGGTATTCCTTCGCCGTTAAATGAGCTTCTCATTTGATCATTTTTCTATATTGTTGTAGTTCACAATTTTCAGTGTTCTGGATAGTCCAAAATTTGAGAGCAAACATGAAACAATGGTTTGGGAGTAATAATGATTGTAGGAGTAGACCTTTTTTTTTTTGAAAATATGTAGGAGTAGACCTTTGGAATGAATCTTTTGCGCCTAAACATTTGATTATCTTTAATTCGAATGAGCTTTGAAACAGTTGGAGAAATTGGCAAAATATTTTGTAGAAGAACAAAAAAAGGTGGATGTCATCAAAAACTATCTTATGCCAATAACCATTAGACTCTGAGCCAATCCACAATTGATTTTTCTAATGGTAATGTAACATCCATTTTGACTAAAACTCTAGCCAGGCTAGACCTAGAAAGATAAGCGGCAGCAACATTCACATGTAAAGGTTTATCAAAGATAGAACTCAGAGTATAAATTGGAAGTTAAAGAATTAAGATTTTTTTGTTGCCCTTTATACTTTTTTCATCAATTAGCATATTGCAAATTGTTCTATGTTAGATCTTTTGGTTGTAAAACTAAATTTATTTTTTGGTACTTATTTAATTTCTATCCTCTACTCTAACTTCATGAGTAACTTTTGAGATTGTTTACCCAATAATTACTGCATTGCTTTATATTTTCTTTTTTCCTTTCAAATTTGTATCAAATTTTTACACTACATTTAATTTTGCATCTCTTAGTTCTTGGATTATCATTAAAATGATTGTTTATCAAAATTATGACATTTCTCTTATTCCACAAAATTTTGGTGCAATTCATTTCTCTGTCTTCATCTATTTACCTTTTTTTGTATAGTTAGTTTAAGGCACTTATATTTATTGTGGGTATCACTCATATTGATGTATGATTAGTTTCACATCAACTATCATTTACATGATATTTGTTAACTAGAAAAAAAAAAAAACATTCTTTGTGTTTCGTTGCCTGGCATAGTGGCTAAAGCTATGTTATGTTGTGTCATGGCTAACTTTTGAATCTGCACAATACTTTTCTATCAATTATCATAGTGCAAAATAGTCTTTAAATATTTTACTTGTAAAAATAATGTTTTGAAAGCTGAATTGGACCGGCTAGTTCAATTGAGATCCGGTCAAATTATTGGTTTGATTAGGTTCAAAAATTGCATTTGCATCGAACTGGTTTGGCCTGCCGGTTCGATCGGAAAGTCGTTGAACCGATTTCGATTTGTAGATTGGCTGATTCTACAAAATATTAAAATTTATTTTAATAAAATTTTAAATTATATATTTTACTTTTATTAAATCTTTTTAAAATAGTTTATTCTCATATGAGCTAAATTCAATCACAATACATTTATGCCGTCTCACATAAGAGATTTTGTTGCTAGTTGTCTGTACTTTATATAAGACAACTATTTAAAACTTTCTTATGACATGGGACTAAAAAGGTTGCATGAATATTGGATGAGTTAGATTGAATTTGGGTTGGGTTGAGCTGCAAATTTGAGCTACTATAATGTGTATTATAACAGGTAATAAGAATTTTTTTAATATTATAAATTTATATATTTCATTAAATATTATTTTTATTATAAATTATATTTATATTATAAATTTTTTATTTGTAATATACTTAATGCCCATATATCTATATTTCTAGTATACATATACTTATATTCACATTAATTGTTACTCAAGCTTTGTATCATTTTAATTGAGCTTGTTCAAGAGCCTTAATCGAGGTAATGTTGTAGTCACTTTATATGGAATTTATATAATATTTGAATATTTTTTATATTTATTATGTCATTCAGTTCAATCCTGGTCAAACTATTGAACCTTGCGCCTCTCCTTTTTCCGATTCTTTATCCGGTCCATTTTGCATGTTAAACATAATTTATTTTTTGAAACCGATGAAGTTTTCTCCACCATCATTTCATGCATAACTTAGTTTGATTACCTAATAATTACTGCAATCCTTTGCCTTCTTTCTCCATAAATATTTGTCTCAAAATTTTACCTTTACAATAATTTTGCATCCCTTGGTATTTAGGATCTGTTATCCAAATTATTTTAATGTTTTCTAAAACTATTTTGGTCTCAATTGGTATCTCATTTGGACCTAATCTGTCATAAAATTTCAAATCTAACTCAATTTGATTTCCTTATAACAATTTATACTTCAATTGTTGTTTTTGCCTTTATTTGAACATTTTTTTGTTTAAAACTCTCGTTTAATATATTCTGATTGCAACTTTTGATCTTCTTTAGAACACTTCTTTAGTGATCTTCAGTTTTAAGAGCCTTTTATCTTTATTGTTAATAAATCTTGATCTCCTTGCTCTTGCACTAGTTTTTTTCTCTTATTCGCCATCAGATGTGGAGTTCATTTTGCAAATGAAATAGAATTGTAACTTTTGTTCTTTGAACTCTCTATATAAAATTTTGACCCGTTCCATGCAAGCTTCCTTATAAATATTGTCGTACTGGGTGCTTATACATTTAATAAATTTTTGTACCTGCTCAATTACCAAGCCTCCTTCCTCTTATTTTCTGTCAGTAGATTCTCGTAGAGTTTTTTATTCTTAGTAGATTCTCGTAGAATTTCTATGATGCTACAAATGCAACTAGTCTTCTGCAAGGACCTTTTTGCAATTTTTCTTGAATAAATGCTGACAACCTGATTCTCCTCCTGTTCTTATGCTATGTTTTGGTTGATAATTATTTGTTTGATTGCAGTAATTACACTTTTTGGTTAATTAACCTTAGTAGAATACTTGCCTACCAGATAGCATTTTTAACTTGAAAATCTCTCTTTGCATTTCATGTTTAGTTACCCAGTAGTCATTTATAAATTTCATATGAAACTTGGTTATTTTTTGTTTAAGTACTTTTGTTTATTTATAGAATTTTCATATTGCAGAGTTTTAGATTCTCAGTACTTAATAGTTACCCCTTGTTTTCAGGGTTGGGATGACCCATATGTTCCTCGCACGCATGAAGGTCTTTTAAAGTGGAAATATCCTGAAATGAATTCAGTTGACTTCCTGTTTGAGGTGGTATTTTAAACTCATTGTTGTAGTATTTTATACAACCGTGTATTTCTGAGGCATTCACTAAGATTTTGAAACTCTCTATCAATTCAAACTTTTGTTGTTATCTGTTGCATGTCCACAGATTGGGACTGACAATCGCCAATCAGTTTTTCTTTATGAGAGAGGAAAGAAGAAGCTTATGGATGGTTACAGAGTAGCTTTTAAGGGTAATATCCTTTGTTTTTTATTTTCAGTTCCAATCTCTTTGTTATGCTTATTTCCTTGTACATTCATCTATTCGCTCAGTAATATATCTTTTGACCATTTTTGCATTCCTAACATATATATGTACTCATTCCCATTTATTTGTTGCTACAATGGGAACAACGATACCCAAATTACAACTCTGCACTAACCCAATAGAGAGATTCGGTGTTGTCATGGACTTCTTGAGTCATCTTAGATGCAAAGATTGTCTTAAGGCCGCTCAGGATGAACTGTGGACATCAATGTGGTCTTTAGATGCTTGGTTTTCATCATATTTCTCACACAAGTTTAGAAACAGAATTTATAGCATTCTCAGATGTAGAGGTCGCTCGTCTTGTTTTGGTAACGGCATCTTCACTGGCAATTTTTGTGGCACTGAAACTTTTGAGGACGAGAGGTTATGCGTAGTTGGTACTTCAACCAACTTGCATGGCTTGCTTTTGTTTGTTAATTTATAGGTTGTATGGCGCTTGATTTATAGTTTTCATAGCTCTTGCTAACAACTCGCTGCTTCTGTCGGTTAGGAAAAATGTAAAATGAAATAATTGTTTTGTTAGGTGCATGCTAGTCGGTTGGTTAGTGTGTAAATGTATAATGAGATGCTGTTTGTTGCATTCATTATTATGAATGTATTTATGGGTATATATCATCATCATTAGCCTTATCTCAATTGTTTGAGTTTAATTGTATGATTTTTTTTTCATTTATTCTTGCGGAGTGTTGTTTGAGGTACTATAGTAATAACAACAAGCCTTTGTCCCATCACGGGGTCAACTACATAAATCTTTTTTCTCCATTGAGTGTTGTTTGAGATGATAAACTTTATTTTTTTGCAATTCATTGCAAATAAATTTTTTCCATGTAATAATATTAGAACTACCCCTTCATTAGAGGAAGGGCTGACATGAGCTTGAGATTTGATGGTTGTAGGTGGCATGGGTTTAGGAGGGTGTTTGGGATTGGATTGGGGAAAAAGAGGTTGGATCCCGGGTGTGTTGTTGTGCAGATATATAATGTGTCTATCTTAGCTGTGCGGAGAAGTGTCATTGAGATTCATGTGTGTTGTTGGGGGGGGGGGGGTGTAATCTCTTTATTGTTATCTTACAGGGGAAAAATTTTTATATATAATAGAGTAAGGAGCAACCATAACTTACACCACTTATTAGATATAGAAATATTTATATATTGAGATTTTCCTATGCTAGAAGATAACTAAAAAGGAGGGTGCATGCTATTCTACCATGGGTGGGGTAATCTTTTTCCTCAAAAGGGAAATCTCTTTATTGTTATCTTATAGGGGAAAAATTTTATATATAATAGAGTAAGGAGCAACCATAACTTACACCACTTATTAGATATAGAGAATATTTATATATTGAGATTTTCCTATGCTAGAAGATAACTAAAAAGGAGGGTGCATGCTATTCTACCATGATCTTCAAGGTTTGAATGGAAAAAAGCAATTAAAAAAAAGCCTTCTCAATAATACAAGCAAATCAACTAAATGAATGTAGAGTTTTGAACTATGATGCACCGACACTCCTCCTCAAAGAGTTATGTAGTTTCTGACATGTATCGGACATGACACGCATCTGACACTTATTAGATATGTCGAAGACGTGTCCATTTAAAAAATATTAAAAATAAATTTGTCACGTGTCAAATACTTTATGAAAATTTTTAAATATAATTTATTGTATCCCAAATTTTATTTAGTAAAAAGATAAAAATTAAAATTTTATTTGATGTGAAACCAGGAATTGTTTGCGAGTATTAATAAATAATTGATTAAGTAACAAAAAAAGTTTTACTTAATGTTTCACCCAAGTAGATCCAAAGAGAATCTTAGGAAGAAAATTATGTGTAGGCAATCAATTACAAACCGAAGTTAAGGAATCCTTTAAAACAACAACCAAAACAAAATAGTGAAAGGATTAGTTCAACATAATCCACTGGTTAACAAAGCGATGTTTTCACCTTGAGTTCCATGAATCTCTCTCTTTAAAGTGGTAGGGTTGGATGGAGAAGCAAAGCCAATACACCAAGCGATGCCACCACAAGAAAGAAGATGCCTCGGGTAGTAGTCGTTGGAGCGGTAGTCGAAGTAGGAGAAGTAGATGGATGGTTGACAACGTACCAAAGACCCAGAAGGATGTGTTTTTCAGTTGAAAGCGTCAATTGATACAAGATGCGGTCCACGTATTCTTCCACCGAGTTGTCGAAATCCGGAGTGAAGTTGAAGAAAGGAGATCGTAGGATGTCGATCCGTCCGTGAGGATCTTCTACGAATCCATGATAAATCTCCGGATCGGCCATTCATAATTGCCTTGAGTGAGGGAGAAGAAGGTTGAAGGAGAGGGAGGAGATAGGCGGCGGCTTGCAAGGGGTGGGGGGATTTGGCCGTGAGTGAGAAAGGGAGGGGGCGGGTGAGAGAGGGGCGGGTGAGGGCTTAGCACGAGTTAGAATAGGAGGGGGAAATCTGACAATGATTTCAGAATTTTCTAATTGGAATTGAACAATTTTAAATCTAGATTTAGGGAGGAAAGGTGGGGATTAATTGGGGCTTAATTGGAGAGAGAGGGGCATGATGGGGGGGCCGGCCAAGTGAGGAGAGAGAGGGTTTTGATTTAATTATGTTGGCCCCAAAGATTATTTAAAGATTGAAATCAAATTCTGAATTTAAATTCAGATTTGATTTGATTTGGGAGGTTTCCTAAATTAGGTTTAGACAATAGAAAGTATTTGAACTCAATTATTTAATTGAATTCATATTAGGAGACTTTCCAAATTGACTAGGACTTAATTAGGAAAGTGAATAATGGCTTTTGAAATTTGAATTTCAAATTTGTTGGCTAGGGAGGTGGTGCTGGCGGGCTGGGCAAAGGGGAAGGGGCGGCAGGTGGGTGAAGGCCGACGGCTGGTTATGGGCGGCCGGCGGTTGGGAGGGCCAAGGGGGGCGGCGGCTTGGGGTAGGGGAGGTAGGGGTTTGGTTTGGAGGGGAGAAGGAGGTGGTGAGGCCGGCGGGTGGAGCAAGGGAAGACGAGTGGAGGATGTGATGGAAGAAGAATAACGATGAACCGCGAACCTTGGAATCCACCAAAGGTTGGCGGGTACTACTCTCACCCTCAAGAACTCACAAAGAGATCAAACAACAAAAAGTGGAATTCATTCATCAATAATCATTAGAAAATAATACAATGACTAGGCCTTAATATATAGGCCTCCAAAAGCAAAGACATCAAAGACACATATGCTGAAATATAAATAACAGAAATAAAATAAAACATCAGGAATAGAGACTATGAATCGTAGCCGTCGATCTACGATTCTTCCGATGGTAAGTGTGACGAAATCTCCTGTGGATGTCCTCATCATTCTCCCCGGGTGGGAGAGAGCTCGACCCTGTCGAGTAGTGTCCTGTGAACTCTCGTATAGCTCCAGAAGGTCGGGTCCAGTCTCTGTATCTCCTCTCGATCCATCCACATGTTCTCCGTCTCCGGTTTCCCTTTCCATTGAACTAAGTACCTTTGGCGTCCACCATCTTTGGTGGAAATGATTTCATCACTTAGTATGGCTTCCATCTTCTCCGTATTAGGTACAGTAGGGATATTTGGGAGTGGAGGTAGGCTAGGGATCTCACCAGGTAAGGTCACACAAGGTTCAATATTTAGTGGATTTGCAGGGTTGAAATCTGGCCCCTTGAAGGCTACTAGATCCTCGATGTTAAACGTAGGATTAATATTGAAGCCTTCAGGAAGGTCTAATACATAAGCATTACTATTTATTTTTGAAGTTATTTTGAAAGGTCTTCTAGCATGTAACTTCTTAACGGTCCCTGGCGGGAACCACTCCGAACGAATCCGAACCATAACATAGTCTCCAACTTCGAATTCTTTGGATCGCCTTTTAAGATCCGCATTAAGTTTATACTTATCATTACTTTGTTCAATTTTTTTATTAATCTCTTTATGCAATTCCTGGAGATTGGATGCAAATGCAGATGCAGACTCTGACACTCTAAGCTTAGGACCCATGGGGATTAAATCTATTGGTTGCCTAGTTTGGTATCCATACACAATTTCAGCTGGACTCAAACCCGTGGTTCGGTTAATGGAATTGTTATAAGCAAACTCGGTAATAGGCAACTTAGAATCCCAATCTCTGATGTGTTCACCTACTAAGGTCCTAAGGAGGTTACCCAGGCTCCTGTTTACAACTTCCGTCTGACCATCTGTCTGAGGGTGGAAAGCAGTGGATAATTGTAGTTTAGTGCCCATTTGAACCATAACGTCTTCCAAAAATAGCTAGTGAATTTTACATCTCAATCCGACACAATGGTCATAGGTAATCCATGAAGCCTGACAATTTCATTGAAATATAATTTGGCGATTCTAGAAGCGTCAAACGTTTTGGAGAACAGGAGGAAGTGCGCCATCTTAGAAAATCTATCCACTACCACACACACGAAGTCGTGTTTTCTAACAGTCTTGGGTAGCCCTAAAACAAAATCCATGCTAACATCCTGCCAAAGATAGTTGGGTACGGGGAGGGGCGTGTATAGACCAGTACTCTGTTTCCTTTGCTTAGCTAGCTGACAAGTATGGCATCTCTTGACCAATCTATTAACATCTCGCTTTAGACTGGGCCAAAAGAACCTATGTTCAACAGAAGCAATGGTTTTTGATTGCCCAAAATATCCAGCTAAACCTCCCGCGTGTAATTCCCAAACGAGGAATTCTCGAAGCGAAGTATTGGGAATACATAGTTTCTGGGATTTAAATAAGTAACCATCTTCCAATATGAAGTCATCTACAATCCGTTCACCTCTAGTCGACAATACATAATAGGTTTCCTTAAAGTCAGGGCAGTCCAAATAGTCTTCCTTAAGTCGCTCGAAACCTGTCACTTCAGTCCTCATTTCACGAGTAATCATCACCCGACGACTTAGTGCATCGACAGCCTTATTTTCCGATCCGGCTTTATGTCTAATCGTATAAGTGTACTCTTGCAGGAATTCAACCCAACGACTGTGATGAGCATTGAGTTTCTTTTGCAAATTAATATAGCGCAAAGCCTCGTGGTCCGAAAATATAACGAATTCTTGCGGCAACAAGTAGTGTCTCCAATACCTAAGGGACTGAATGATCGCGTAAAACTCTTTGTCGTAGGTCGAGTACCGTTGCTTGATATCATTCAACTTTTCACTAAAATAGGCAACAAGGTGTCCCTCTTGCGACAAAACTCCTCCTATACCAATAGCAGATGCGTCACAGGTGACTTCAAAAACCTTAGAAAAATCAGGTAGACGCATAACTGGGGCCTCTACCATTCTCTTTTTAATTTTCTCAAATGCTCTAGTGGCAGATAAGGTCCAATGAAAGTCTCCCTTCTTCAGGCAATCAATTATGGGTGCCACTATCGTGCTAAAATTCCTAGTAAACCTCCGATAGAAGGTGACCAATCCATGAAACTCCGAACGTCTCTGATGTTCTTTGGTTCAGGCCACTCATTAATTGCTCGCACTTTCTCCAGGTCGGCTGATATTCCTTGGGAAGATATTATGAATCCAAGAAAAGTGACACTATCTGTGAGAAACATGCACTTCTTTGGATTTGCATACAATTGTTCTTTCCTCAAAACCTCACAGACTTGTTTCATATGATTTAATTGTTGATCCACCGAGCTATAGATTAAGATATCATCAAAATAGACCACGACGAATTTTCCTAAAAACAGGCGAAGAACTTGGGTCATAACTCTCATGAAGGTGCTAGGGGCGTTACTAAGGCCAAACGGCATGACCATCCATTCGTACAATCCATATTTGGTTTTAAATGTCGTCTTCCATTCATCACCGAGGCGAACTCTGATCTGGTGATAACCGCTTTTAAGATCAATCTTAGAGAAGAGGGTTGCTCCAGTCATCATATTTAACATGTCATCTAAGCGGGGAATGGGGAAACAATACTTGACCGTAATCTTGTTGATAGCACGAATATCAACACACATTCGCCAAGAGCCGTCCTTCTTCGAGGTCAAAAGTGCAAGGACAACACACGGGCTAAGGCTCTCTTTGATGAAACCACGTTGTAGTAGTTCATCCACTTGCTTCTTAAGTTCAGTATGCTCCGTTGGGTTCATGCGATAATGTGGGAGATTGGGCAGAGAAGCTCCGGGTACTAAATCAATTACATGCTGAATGTCCCTAAGGGGTGGAAGATGATTGGGCAAATCTTCTGGGAAAACGTCAGCAAAAGTCTCAAGGAGGGGTTTAATTTCATCGGGGATATGTTCCTCCTGGTCAGCAGTTACTTCCTTAGCTACAAGGGCATACATGGGGGATCCTTGACTGATCCCAACTTCTACTTCCTTTGCAGTTAGGAAGTGTAACCCTTTGTTAGGTTTAACAGGAACAGGTTTGACTTCATTCTTATGGGGCTTTGGTTGGGATGGTACAAGCTTGATCTTCTTGTTGTTATGTTCAAACACGCAGGTGTTTGTCCTCCCATAAATATGGACATCGTTGTCAAATAACCACGGGCGACCAAGAATGATTTGACCTACATCCATGGTTAAAACATCGCACCAAATCTTCTCTTGATATCCAACAAACTCTATGGGTATAAGGCTCCTATCTTTGATCTCTATGGCAGTTGAATTAATTCAAGCGACCTTATAAGGGTTTAGGTGAGGTGATATTTTGAGCTTGGAGATTATCCTGGTCAGCAGTAATTGAGCTTGGAGATTATCGTGGAAGAGACGGCGTTGATGCAACTTTCACTGTCTATGATGACCTTACAGTTCTTGTCTCCAATTTTAGTAAATGTGTGGAAAATTGACGTCCTACGCCAGTCATCACTCGGCTTAGGTTGGGACATGGCGCATCTAACAACCTGTAGATCAACGGGGTGTTCTTCATAGAAGAAATCTTCTTCCTCATCAACGTGATGGATCAAATCAGTTTTAGGTTCTTCTTCATCCTCTTCAACTTCTTCGATTATGGTAACCTTGTATGGACTAGAACAATGCGAGGCAATGTGTCCATAACCATGACACCGATAGCACTTGGTTCCCGAAGTGGCTTTGGGAGTGTCACGCTCGCGAGTCTTACCTCTAAAGTCAGGGCGAGGTTGGGCTGGGCTAGCAGTAGGTCGGTTGCTCACAGGGCCAGTGGGTCGGCTTTGGGGTTGACTAGAAGAAGTTCTAAATAGAGGTGGACGAGAGTCGAAGTGTTTCGAATAGGAATGGGTCCTAGACTCTTCTAGGTCGAGTACTAAGCTATAGGCGGCTTCCAAAGTATCAACTCCTCACGCGAAGAGTTCGTTACGAAGATCCTCCCTAAGGCCAGCTCTAAACATAGAAATAGTTTGGGCCGGGGTCGTAGTCTCTTCTCCGCTACAACGAATCATGTAATCATCGAAAGCGGAGATATACTCTTTTACAGGTCTACTCCCTTGAGTCAACCTATTCCATCTATCTAAGAGCTTGGGGTAGTAGGACGGAGGGAGGTATTTTAGTTTGAGTTCTTGCTTCATAATTTGCCAGTCGGTGATGGGGTGTTCTCCTCGAGCTTCGCGCATGTTTTCTAAGTTCGTCCAGTATTGGCTAGCTCTGTTTGTAAGCTTCATCTCCGCGAACCTAACTTTCCTAGTCTCCGAAATGTTATACCATTTGAAGTAACTATCCATCCCTTTGAGCCAATCTAAGAACACTTGAGGGTCGAGGGTGCCATCATAGGAAGGGGCGTCTATTCATATGTTTTTCAACAATTGAGCGTCATTATCTCTTCAAATGGGTTCGTGTCCTACGGGCTCAAGGTTGGGTCTATGTTGATGGGGGTAAGGTTCCCGCGGAGGTCGGTAGTCAGCTCGAGCTTCTTCGACATAGGGCGTCGGAGGTCTAGAGGGAGTATACATAACAGGATTTCCTATCCTTTCGATGTTATCTAGTCGCTCACCAGTCTGACGTCTAAAGTCCGCTAAATCAGTTTGAGTGTTTCTAATTTGCTGAGTAACCATTCCCAATTGACCAACAATAAGGTCTAAAGTTGCCTGAATTTGTTCCAGATCCATGGGGAAACACTAGGGAACACTAAGGGAAACAACTAAGTAGAGGACAACATTTAGACACTAAAATGAAATGCTCCTAATGCAACTAAATGGTGCAGATTTTGCGTGGACAGCAAACTACAGCAGTTGGTGAAGTTGCTTAGGTGTTTAGGATGTGTTTTAGTATGTGGACAGCACGTAAACACTAGGTTAGGGTCACCTAAAACTCTCCAAATGCTGCAGAAATTTTCTGGACAGCTAGCAAACACTACAAATTAAATTATCTAAGTGAAGGGATGCATGCAAACAAACATATGGTTGGTAAGGTAAACTCCTAGGATGTTCTCTAGCATATGTTACCTATGACTACCATGCTCTGATACCAAGATGATGTGAAACCAGGAATTGTTTGCGAGTATTAATAAATAATTGATTAAGTAACAAAAAAAGTTTTACTTAATATTTCACCCAAGTAGATCCAAAGAGAATCTTAGGAAGAAAACTATGCGTAGGCAATCAATCACAAACCGAAGTTAAGGAATCCTTTAAAACAACAACCAAAACAAAGCAGTGAAAGGATTAGTTCATCATAATTCACCGGTTAACAAAGCGATGTTTTCACCTTGAGTTCTATGAATCTCTCTTTAAAGTGGTAGGGTTGGACGGAGAAGCAAAGCCAATACACCAAGCGATGCCACCACAAGAAAGAAGATGCCTCGGGTAGTAGTCGTTGGAGCGGTAGTCGAAGTAGGAGAAGTTGATGGATGGTTGACAACGTACCAACGACCCGGAAGGATGTGCTCTTCAGTTAAAAGTGTCAATTGATACAAGATGTGGTCCACATTTTCTTCCACCGAGTTGTCGAAATCCGGAGTGAAGTCGAAGAAAGGAGATCGTAGGATGTCGATCCGTCCGTGAGGATCTTCTACGAATCCATGATCAATCTCCGGATTGGCCATTCATAATTGCCTTGAGTGAGGGAGAAGAAGGTTGAGGGAGAAGGAGGAGATAGGTGGCGGCTTGCAAGGGTTGGGGGGATTCGGCCGTGAGGGAGAAAGGGAGGGGCGGGTGAGAGAGGGGCGGCTGAGGGCTTAGCACGAGTTAGAATAGGAGGGGAAAATCTGGCAATAATTTCAGATTTTTTAATTGGAATTGAAAATTCAGATTTTGAATTTAAAATCTAGATTTAGGGAGGGAAGGTGGGGATTAATTGAGGCTTAATTGGAGAGAGAGGGGAATGATGGGGGGCCGGCCAAGTAAAGTGAGGAGAGAGAGGGTTTTAATTTAATTATGTGGGCCCCAAAGATTATTTAAAGATTGAAATCAAATTCTGAACTTAAATTCATATTTGATTTGATTTGGGAGGTTTCCTAAATTAGGTTTAGACAATATGAAAGTATTTGAACTCAATTATTTAATTGAATTCATATTAGGAGACTTTCCAAATTGACTAGGACTTAATTAGGAAAGTGAATAATGGCTTTTGAAATTTGAATTTCAAATTTGGTGGCTAGGGAGGTGGTGCCGGCGGGCTGGGCGAAGGGGTGGCGGGTGGGTGAAGGCCGTCGGCTGGTTATGGGCGGCTGGCGGTTGGGAGGGCCAAGGGGGGCGGCGGCTTGGGCTAGGGGAGGTAGGGGTTTGGTTTGGAGGGGAGGAGGAGGTGGTGAGGCCGGCAGGTGGAGCAAGGGAAGCCGAGTGGAGGGTGTGATGGAAGAAGAATAATAATGAACCGCGAACCTTGGAATCCACCAAAGATTGGCGGGTTCTACTTTCACCCTCAAGAACTTACAAAGAGATCAAACAACAAAAAGTGGAATTCATTCATCAATAATCATTAAAAAATAATACAATGACTAGGCCTTAATATATAGGCCTCCAAAAGCAAAGACATCAAAGACACATATGCCCTCAGGCTACAACACATGACAAATCCCTCATAGGGGTACAAATGGAAAGCTGAAATATAAATAACAGAAATAAAATAAAACATCAGAAATAGAGACTATGAATCGTAGCCGTCGATCTACGATTCTTCCGATGGTAAGTGTGACGAAATCTCCTGCGGATGTCCTCATCATTATTTATCTCCAAAGCCCCAAATCAATCACTCGCACCCAATGTCCCATTCCTTGAACATTCCCATTTTTATTTCTCTCTAGCAGGTTGCGGCTAGGGTTTCACAATAATGTTTGATGTTATTTCAATATCGACGTTCAATGCAGTCACAACATAAGTATTTCAAAACTATCTCAACATCAAAGTCTAACTTTGTGCTGATATTGATGCTTGACATTGCAATTTCTACACCCACATGCAAGCCCCCCATGTCATCTCGACATCTCATTTTTATTCAATGTTGTCTTAACATTGACGATCGACATCATCCCAAGATCGACAACCGACGCCATATTGACATCAATGCTCGATGCCTATTACACAACAATGATGTCCGACTGTTGAGAGCATTGCCATCTCCCTCTTGATGCCGAACACAACATCGACGACCTACCTTCACGTTCTAATATTAATCATTTTAAGCACAAATTCTAGTTAAATTACTTATTATTTCTTAAGTATTCTTAATATTTTTCTTATTCAATTTTATACATTATTTTTAAGATATAAAATTTATAATATTATATCTAACCCGTGTCCGAATCTTATATTTTCAATAATTGATGTGTCCCATATTCGTGTCGGTGTCTCATTGTCTGTGCATCATATGTTTTGAAGAATACATTGTTGCTCTATGTAGTTTGAGTGAGGGTGATGTGCTGTGTAAACGAGCCAATACTTTGTGCTCAACACTCATGTTTGATGTCGATTTGTTTCCATGAAGCCTGTTTTTGATCATTCTGAACTAATGCTAGTGAGTTGACGGTAAGTTGAACTTGAAAATTGAACAAGAGCGGACCAAAAATACACAACAAAATCAAAGCAGACTTTGTTCTGATCGATTAGGAGGTATGTTTTAGTGGGTTGTTGTCGATCGGAATAGTGTTGATAGTTGTTGGTTTCTCTATCGAATATCACTGTTTTAGAAAAGTAGGAACTATCTTTCATCTTGCTGGCAACAGTTAAAAGCTGATCGGAATATTAACTTCAAGTAGTTCTTTAATATTCTTTTCCTTAAAAGTTAGCATGCTCTTTTGTTGGCATTTATCTAGTTCTTGTTTGGAAGTATAACATGTGCACAGTTGGCTTTGAAGTTCTTTGAGCGCAGTATTTGTTAACTCGTCGAGTTTTGTTTTTTATATAATCTCAATTACCGCATCCATGAGTATTGAGATTTATAATGAAATCCATGTGGTTATCATGTAGATGATGATGATTTACAAGATTATTCGGGTAAGATCATCGAGTGTTCATGGGACAAAGAGAGTGGTTGTTGGGTGTGTATGCGTGCCAGAACTGATAAATCTACACCAAATGATATCAATACTTGTCGGAAGGTAATTTATTCTTTCTTTTCTTTCCTTGACTGGCTCAGTCCTTGGAAGAGTTTTTTTTTTAAATATGTACTGCACATGTTGTTTAGGCCGGTTGCCAGCCCTGAAATGGTAGGATTTTAACCACCATATGCTATCAAATGCTGGAGAAGGGAAGTTTCTCCTTAGGTTATCAATGTTTCGTCTCAGTGATGCACATTTGATTGCATCTGGGGCTTATTTTGATAAAACAATTTATGTTAGGATATTTTGATAAAAAAATAAATCAGGATGAGCTTTATAGCAATCAAATTATCTAAGATGAGTGTAATATATAAATAATCAATTGAAATTTAATTGCACTATCTCAAAATTTAATGGATTTTAAAGCCCATCCCGACCAAATAACCTGACCCAATTAGTGCTCTATTTGCTGTTTGGGTTTATCCTCAACTTTCTTTTATGTACACGCATCACAGGTAATGAGGAGCATATCAGACAACATCACAGAGGATGTGCTTCTGAATGAGATATCGGAGATAGTGCGCCTCCCAATGTATGCGGACAGAATAGAGAAGGCTCATCAGCTCCAACATCGTCGTCGATGATCGTCTAATCATTTAGATATGGCGGCGATCTTAAAGCTATTTGTTTATCCACTCACACAACCAGAAGAGAATTAGACCTTTATTAGTATTACGGTTTGGTTTTCCACTTGTTAGCTTGTAATTACTTGTAGGCCCTAAATAGTTTTTCCCTATTGTTAACGCTCGCCAATATGATTTATCAAGGCTAGGTGCTACTTTGGCTGTACAAACCAGTAGCTGCTATGTAGATATGATTCACTTCGCCTTGTAAATTAGCCTTCTACTTGTGTTCTCTTGCGTTCACCATCTATTTTAGTGCCGTTGTATTGCAGTTTTAAATAAAGAGATGGGGTTTGTTGGCCATACTTTTATTCTTGTTTTGAAGTTCGTGATATATGGATGATCCCCAGTTTTTTACCTCTCCTGCTGCGTTTTGTAATTTGCAACTCTTTCTCTGAAAAGGAAAAGCTGAGGAAAAGAAATACAAGATTTAGGGTGCATTTGGGCAGGCTCAGTAAAGCAGGTTGTGAAATTATTGTATAGAAAACTTGATTTTTAAAGTTGCTGTATAGAAAATAATATTTTTTGTTTGAGTAGTATAAATGTAAAATTGCTTTGCTGCAGCTGTATAAAAATAATTTACATTACTACCCTCATTATACGTAAATTTAAAGTATATAAATTTAAACTAGAAAGACAATTCAAATATGATATAAATTCCTTTTTCGGCTCTAATGATCATAATTGTTTTGTTGCTGCTGTATTATTTTGTACACTAACTTCATACCACAAGACATCAAGCATATGAGCAGAACGGATATCCAGAGAATTGGCGACGAAAGGAAGGTCCGGAAATCAAAATCAAAGTAGTTGTATTATTTTGTACGGTAACGTCATCCCATAAGACATCAAGCATATAAGTAGAATGGATATCCAGAGAATTTGCAACGAAAGGACGGTTCGGAAATCAAAAGTTTCGGATATCATTTCTTAGGTGTTTGGGCTGTAAAATTGCTTACAGTGGAAATCAAAATCAGAGTAGTATTATATACTATTAATGCATAAAACGTCTTACAGAGCAGATTACAGTGGAAATCGAAATCATAATTTATTTCTTATGCAGTAATAAATTATGTTTAACAAAACATAAAAACAACAAATTCTTATGCATTAATATTGTATGTAAGCAAAAAACATAGAATTCAGTATAAGTAGATATGCAATGCATAATTTCTCATCTTTAAATTGTTAGTCATTTCAAAACCAAGCTGGTCCCTATTGCAAACGCTGAAATTTGGATTTCGCCTCATTTGCAGCGCTCAAACATACAAATATTATAATGGTACATAGTTCATCTATTTTAACACATCAAAGGCAAAATATATAAGAGACATCTCAAAAAGGGATACTGAGAAAATTTTAAAGAAATTTTTAAAGAACTTTAGCATGAAAATTAGAATGTTTCTTGATAAAAAGTCACCTCTATAACAATTAAATAATATGAAAATTAGAATGTTAGCACAATAACTAAAAAAAAACTAAGAATCATATATCAATCAAATGATATCACTCTAATCTTGTAAAATATATGAATCATGCTGCTAGAGAAGTTTGTATAGAAAGATGGTTTCTAATTCATTTCATTAACCAATGTAGATGTGATTTGCTCCTGTAGTTGTATCATTTCCTCAGCACCTTCGCCATCTTGTGCCTCATGATTTGTCACATCTCCTTCGTTATCCAATAATGATTGGCCAATTCGATACGTATACGCTTCTAGAGGTATATATGATTGATCCCTATCACAAACATTGAATTCTGGATCATCACGAGAGGGATGACACTGTATGTAGTTAGGTAAAGCCAATGTAGCCACCACTATTTTCACTTGCTTCTTGAATGGATATGTAGGCATATCACATAATATAACCCACTTCTTTTTCCAAACACCAAATGATCTCTCAATCAAACCTCGTAGTAAAAAGTGACGCTTGTTAAATGTTTGTTTTCTCCCACGTATGGATTGACTCCCTCTTTGAAAATCAGGAATATGATACTTTGTATCAGAAAATGGCTTCAAAAACTCTTGTTGCATTGGGTACCCAGCATCCAAAATATAATATTTATCTGTTTGTAATTGCACATTATTTAGTTAAAGAACAAGTAAGGTGATTAATTACAATAGAGAAATACATACTTATTTGATGGTGGCATAGGAAATTGATGTTGTTGATTATGTATAACAAATTTAAAAATACGACTGTCATGTGCACTACCCTCCCATCTTGACATTACAAAAGTAGAACACATGTTGAAGTCATAAACTGCCATAACATTTTGCGTCATTGAAACACATCGTCCTATATATGCCACCTTTTCAACAGTTGAAACACGAGCATTCACTTGCATTCCATCGATAGCTCCTATACAATCCTAATTGAGAAGAGGTGATTAGATATTTCATAAATATTTACAAATCATATAAGATAATAATAATACCATTTATCTTGAAATATGGCATATATCGATTATCATATATAATCTTCCTGGGGATATTTTCAAAACTAGGATCTATAGGCTTGATGCTAAAACTTGATAATTTAGCAAAAGCCTCTAATCCAATAGAGAAATACTTACTGATAGTCTCAGTTGTGGGTTGAAATTACTCACATGTCGACCTTATTAATTCATTATACCATAAAATATATAAGATGATCACAAGTACTTCTCTAGCTGTTGTCCTTAATGATCCATGTAGACCATGAACACTTTCCAGGTCATACATAAGATCTACAAAAACTATTTGAGACATACGAAACATATTATGAAACATCATTGGATGGCCTTGTAGTAGCTCTCTAATTCATATGTCTCCTTTATACGACGAGGTCATGCATGGTGTCTTGTTCATGAACTTTAATGGCAGCAGAAAGCAATGATGCCTCAATTATTGACTGTGATGCATTAGTTTCTGAGTTGATGTTTGTACATAAATTGATAAGCTGGGTAATTGACTTCGTAGAAATCCAGATCCAATTTTTTTCTACTACCAGTTGAAATTGTAGAGGTTGGTCATTTCAACTGGCTACACTCACTAATACTATTGAAACTTTGTGAAGGATCTTCAAAAGAGTCAGTAGCAATATCAAGTTGTTTAGAATCTCCACGAACATTTTCAAGGTCAAGCCCTTGGTTGGGAGTCCAAGCATGAACACCAGTTGCAACGACAACCATGAACATCAAATCAAACTTATGTTCAAGTTCAGGATTAATGATACAATATCTAAATTTTTTGGCATTTGGCACAACCTACAAAGAAAAATTCATTTAATAGAATTGAAAATTATAATATAAAGTTCAAAAGAGCCAAATATATAATAATGTATGCAATCAACATTCACCTCTAGTTTTTCTTTCCATCATTCGTTAGGTGCATCAATAATCTTTCTCCTAAGATCCCAACGCAATCCAGTCAACCCACGCTTCAGATCCTTCCATAATTTTCAATCTTTATTTAGTTGGTCCTATTTATTTTTTGGCTGCGCTTTATCATTGTCTCTTTCAGTTTTGTCATTAAAATTCTTCATTAAATTCAACCAACCCTTTTTTATTGAAGTGAGTTGTCGATTAATTTCCAAGTTCAATCTCTCTCTTATACATAAATCATAAAATATCATCTTCACATCTTACTCCCATGTTGCAGATGCTCCACCATCTTTTTGTTTACCCATTTAATTTCTTAATTGCTGTATTATAAAATCACGATAAGATTTGCAAAAATTTTTTAATGCTACGGGTAAAAATAATTCAAGAAAGATTTACAGCTTTATTCAACACCGACAAAAAAGGGCAAATAAAAAAACTGCATCTCATAGTAGAAAGAAACAAAATAATAAACTAGTATAAATAAATTAACCAACCTGCATTGAATATTCCTTACCTTAGCACCAAATCAACTTGCCACAGGTAAAAACAGCAAGAGGAATGATCGTTTAAATTAGCTAAGCTACATACTGATCATGTCTCCAAATACAAAATCATAGAGAGATTGAAATTAGCTAAGGAAGGTAATTATTCACTCTATTTTGCTTGATTTATTTCATATGCTGAATATATAAGTGTACTACATTAACTTTATCACATCATAAATAACTTTGGATGGAGATGCAGCTACAATCAATGCACATAAGATTCACAGCAAACAAAAATAGCTTCATGTGATCAATTTTTGAATTTCAAACATAATCGATGTTTCTTTGCATTCAAAAAATTACAAATGAAATGCGTCGATCATGGCTGACTCCTAAAAATTTGTACTCAAAATTCTGAAGCCGTATCAAACATAATTTCATCATACTTGTTGGCAACAGATGGAAATCCCGACAATCGAAAGCAGTTAAGTTCAAAAATGATTGAATTAATCCAGGCAATCGAAAGTGCGTCATATTGAAAAAGAAATTTATAAGAGTAATGATAGGTAATCGAAAGTCATCATGGTAGATTAGCTTAAGGGGCTTATACCTATTCGAAATTAGCTACTGAGTTGATGAGTGACCTCCGATCAACCAAGGGTAAGAGTGGAGGATGTAGCCTGGGTAGATTACCGCGAGGGGAGATGCGACAGCGGAGACGAGGATGGGAATCGAAGTGATGAGCAATCTCCAATGGCGGAGACGACCGATCTCCGGAGGACTCAACGTCGGAATGGGAGATTGGCCTGAAGAGAGCTGCGATAGTAGAGATTCATGGGAATTGCGAAAATGTTTGAGCCGGAGCACATATCCTCTCACGCAAATTGGGGTATTTTCGTCATTTTATATAAAAATGAATTTAAAAAAAAAAAAAAGAGAGGACGGATATTATCAGGAAATTCATTTCTTTTAGAACCTCCAAAGCCTTATGATTTTTGGCCTCAAACATTCTAACTACGCAAATGCTAAGCTTTTGAAAATAATAAGGATGTTATAGTCTACATATTTGCATATATAAATGATTTGCATTGCATTGCCATAACTATTTATGTGCATCAGTTTTTGTATAGATGATGCAATTATGTGATAAATTATTCTGTGATGTTTTGCAAAAGACCATACATGGATTGGTGCAATAAAAACTAACGAGGCTGCAGTGGGTGAGGGATTTGGAATGTTATTGTTCCATAAAATTCCTCTTCCTCTTTCTCTTTTTATTATTTTTTCTAGTATTATTTTGACATTTACTATTTTCATTTGAATTATGTGTAATATTTTGGGTACATCTCTGTACGCCCATAAGGTTTTTATTAATTTTTTTCTAAAGATAAAAAAAATATATATATATATATATATATATATATATATATATATATATATATATATATATATATATATATGATACATCCTCGAAAAATTATCTTGATCAGACATGAATCTCGAGGCAAAATGAAGTTGAAAACTTCCAGAATTAAAATTTGGGCCATCTGAACTCAGATTTCAGCAAAGTTATAGTCGAACTGAACGTCTCGGAAATACGAACCCAACGACACCAAATTCAACCCAATCCGAGCCCAAATGGGTCCAAATCAAGGATCTGAAGCACTGTTGGCAGGTTCAAACCATAATTTGGATTACCAAACGGTCTCCAAATATGACATGCTTATAGTCGAATCGAGCGTCTCGACGAGATGAATCCAACGAGCCCAAGATCACCAAAATACAATATCTCTAAGACCTTCAAATGTCCAGCAAACTATTCACGATCAAGAGATTCAACATCGGCCGTCCATTCAAACCACTCCCTAATTACCTTTGATCTTCCTCCTATTTACGGGCCATGTCACTCCCAAAAATCTATAAATTTAGCCCCCTCTCCTCTTGAAAAAGGCACCTAATCCTAAGGAGAAAAGAGAGAGATCGGAGATCGCTCTTACCTTCTTACCTCCTCGACCACCGCCTGACGTCGTTGCTCCGCCGGACCACCACCTGACGCCGTTGCTCCGCCGGACCACCACCTGATGTCTTAAGTTTCTCTGGACCACCGCCTGACGCTGTTGCTCTGCCGGACCACCACCTGATGTCTTAAGCTCCACCGGACCACCGCCTGACGTCGTTGCTCCGCCGGATCACCTCTTGACGTCTTAAGCTCTGCCGGACCACCGCCTGACACTGTTTCTCCGCCGGACCGCCACCTGACGTCCTAAGCTTCGTCGGACCACCGCCTAACGTCGTTGCTCTGTCGGACCACAACTTGATGCCCTGAGCTCTGCTGTACCATAACTTGATGCCCTGAGCTCTGCCGGACCACCACCTAACGCCCTGAGCGCCGCCAGACCACCACCTGAGGCCCAAACCTCTGTCGAACCACCCCCTGAGGCCCGAACTTTTATCGGACCACCACCTGAGGCTCGGACTTCTGTCAGACCACCGTCTGAGGCCCGGACTTCTACCTGACCACCCCCTAAGGCCCGGACTTTTGTCGGACCACCACCTGATGCCTGGAGTTCTTTCGGACCACCATCTGATGCCTAGAGTTCTTCCAAACCACCACCTGACGCCCGGAGTTATATCGAACCATCACCTGACGCCCAAAGTTCTGCTAGACCAGCACTTGATTCCCAGAGTTCTACCGGAGTACCGCCCTACTACTCTGGTCTTTCTGACCTCTGTCTCCTGCCGACTATGGTCCTTCTAACCTCCATTGCTAGGCAACGGTCTTTCTGACCCCGGTCTCTTACCGACTATAGTCCTTCCGACCTCCCTCACCATACAATAGTCTTTCTGACCCCGATCTCTTGCTGACTACGGTTCTTCTGACCTCCCTCACCAAACAACAGTCATTCTGACACAGGTCTTCTGCCGACTACGGTCCTTCCAACCTCCCTCGCCATACAACGATCTTTCAGACCTAGGTCTTCTGCCGACTACGGTCCTTCTGACCTCCCACGCCAGACAACGATCTTTCTGACCCCTGTCTCCTGCCGACTACTGTCCTTCTGACCTCCGTCGCCTACTATGGTCTTTCCAACCCCTGTCTTATCAACTATGGTCCTACCAACCAAACAAATATGTCTATGTTGATTATTGTAACTCCCACTATATAATGCGCTCTATATGATATATATTTGTGACATCAAGCCAAGGCCTTCTTCCAAGGAAGGGCCTCATTTGTAATCGACTGCAATTACTAGTGGATTCATTCAAACTAGGCCAGGCCCCGTAGTTTTTCCCCCACTTCAGGGGTTTCCATGTAAAAACTTTAGTGTTTCTTATGAACACTATGCTATCTCTTTCATCTGCTTGTATGATGGATCTTTGTATAATGCTAAGATGTTAAACTATATATTTCTCTACCACTGCGAATATTCCAGGACGCAACAGTTTGGCACCATCTATGGGAAAGCCAGTCCCACTATCCTAAAGCACCACTATAATGGCCAATAGGCACAGTAATCGTATCTTGGGAGCCTCCTGCTTCAATTCACATTAATCCTGGAATCAGTCTCTGAATCAGGGATGCCAGTCATCTGCCTCTTTTCACCCCAGTGGCC
Organism: Dendrobium chrysotoxum; assembly: GCA_019925795.1. Lineage (NCBI taxonomy): Eukaryota > Viridiplantae > Streptophyta > Magnoliopsida > Asparagales > Orchidaceae > Dendrobium > Dendrobium chrysotoxum. Next base: position 59,474,101 of record CM034309.1, read on the forward strand.
GAAACCCTGCCGGAGAAGGGACTTTAGGACCGTTCTTGGAAGATCGCATCCAGGAAATGGAGGATTCCCAAAAGGAGATCCTTCAACTCCTATAAGAGACCCGACAGCCTGCACTAGCGCCCCCTGATGAGATTCTTCTCCCTCGAGATCCACCACGGGTCGAAGATGTTCCACAAGAACATCTCCATGCCGAGTTTCCTCTTCCTTCGCTAAGGAGACATCCTCCAACACGACAAGATGATGAACTTACTGATACAACCAACTCTACCCATCCTTCGCACGTAGATAAGCAACATCGCATTCCTCTGGATGCTCCCGAGAACTTAGCCCGACCACATATTGCCAAACTCCCTCGCAACCCCTTACGGCATGAATTACGAAGGTTGGTCCGAGAAGAGTTTCCTGTGGGAGGTGTGAGGCAATCTCTTCGTCCATGGGACTTCTAGGAGTCATCACCCCTAACTAAGGCCATTCTCCAGCACCCTATTCCGGCAGGGTTCAAACTACCCAGCATCAATCCCTACGACGGGACATCCAACCCGTACGAGAGCATATTGACCACTATAGAACTATAATGCATATCCAGCGAGCTTTAGATACGCTCCTCCGCTAGGTTTTTCCTGCCACCCTCAAAGGGCAAGCTCGAACATGATTTTATTCACTCCGAGCTAGATCCATTCCCATGTTTGTCAAATTAGCTAAAGTGTTCGTTGAACAGTTTATTGTCAATCGGAGAATGGTTAAAAACTCTTCCCACCTCTCAGGAATCCGATAGAATGAAAATGAGTCCCTCAATGAAAATGAGTCCCTCTCAGCAATCGACAAATAATCGTCAAATGATTGGTGAAATTGAAACCATTACTGGGGTCCTTCAATTCCAAGTCAAGTCTTGATCGCCGTCACCAAGGAGCCAACACCGAAGAAGTCACGCACCAACCATTCTATCGCCTTTAATGATTCTAACTTTGAGGGAATAAGAACCCCTCATCAAGACCCACTCGTAATAAGTGCAGGGATCGGTGACCCGTGCTATAAAATGAAAACGATCTTGGTCGACAACGGGAGCTTCGTAGATGTCTTATTCTACTCCACTTTTCTCAGCATGGGTCTGTTTTGATTAAAAAAGATTGTTTTCAAAAAGATTTAATTTTCTTTGGGAAACTTGGAATTTCTAAAATTTTAATATTTAAAATCGAATGCTTATTATGAATGATATATCACCTCGAAAGGTGAACATATCGTTCCTTAATAGGTTCAGATTTCAAAATTTGAGATTTATCTTGATTATTGTAATCGAACTCAAGGAGAAATAATGTATAATCCTGAAGGATTAAAATAATGTTTAATCCAATATTTAACTACAATGATCTAGATATAGATCATTAAATTCATGATCAAAGTTATGATAATAGTACGATATATCTTCTCGAGGGAAGAGGATATCGTCTATTATCGATCATTTGAAAATGATGATAATGATCATTGATTTTCTCGAAGATAATTAATTAAGGGTTTTTGGAAATTTTGATTTTGAAAATCAAGTCTGAGTTTCTAAATCTCCTATGAGCGCAAGCCCTCGTAGTTAATTACATCGTAGGAAACTAGAAAATTTTCTACGAATACTCTCGATTAAAATAGCGATACGAATTTCATTTGAGAATTTAAAGCTTGAATTCAAAGGAGGTAGGGACTGGAATTTCAAATGGGACTGGTTCAAGGTTGAACAGTTCTTTCTGGAGTCAAAGAAAGAAGGGTAGGAGGTGTTTTGAGATTCTGAATCACTTCAGAAACACCCCAACCTATCCTAAGTGTTGGGCTTGAATTTGATTGAAAGAGATATTTAATTTAAATGATAAATTTTATTAGAAAGTGGGAATTAGATTCCCAGAGGATGAGGTCTTAAGATTAAAAATCTGCCTCAGAACCTAAGTCTAAAATAGGTACTGAAAATCAGTGACCCGGATCCTAGCTAATTCAGTGTAAGGTCTGGACTTACCCCGGCCTTGATTGGGGAGCCAGCTAAACCACCTAAATGCTTCAAAACCATGTGTTCGATCTTTTAATGAAAGATTGGTTAAGGATATGATTTAAGAATAGTTTAAGGAGAGCGGGGCCGACATCTAGAGCATATTCCTAATTGGCCCCTTAACATATGTTGGGTGAAATGCTTAAGCTAGAAATACAATTAAGAATTAGACTCAATTTTAATTTATTACTAATACGATGCATGCTAGTTGACTCGATTAAATGCTTAAAATCAAAATGAAGCAGTTTTAAAATCAGGCTTAAAAATAGATTTTATCCTAGAGATTGCACAACATCCCCTTGGATAGAATTGCACCCTAATAGGTCAGGTCTGCCAAAACCCGCAGGCGGGGAGATGCCTGACACGGAAGAGAAAAGTCAATATGAATACATGAAAAAACCCCAGCCAGTCCGGGCTTACTTCTTAAAGGCGTTAGAGTTTCTATCTTAGCTTAAAGTTTTTAATTTTAATTAAAGTAGAAATAGTTTGACGACATACAAGATCACCAAAAAACTAAGAAAAGTAGGCAAATCCCTAATCGCAATCAACACATTAATAATTAATCAAATCAATTAAATATAATACTTAAATTGAAAGTCCATAGGTAAGTGCCTTTTAATTATACAACCCAGGGTCTGCAAGAAAAGTAAAGTGGCCGGGTACCACTGACTACAACCTGGATTCTATTCCTAAGACTCAAGTGACTTTGAGATTTGAGAATCTTCTCGTTCTTCACTTCTTCATCTTCTTGGAACTCCTTGGATCGTCGGGTCTGGATATTCAAATGAAAAGAAACTCCCCCTGAACAAGGGTGTTATCTTTTTCTTTAGATACTTTGAAATTATCCTAACTTGATCTTCCAAATGGAAGAAGACTTTCCCCTTAGGGATGTCTTCTCTTCTTTGGAATTCAAGTTGGATATTTAATCCCATCTCAAAGCACTTTAAATAATTTATAACTCAATTCAAATCAAATTACATTTGAATTTAAAATAAAAAATTTAGACTCAACAACCTTCAGGGTTATCCTAATAATCAACAGTTATATAAATATCCGAAGCAGTTAATATATTTAAAATTTAAATACTCAAATCAGCCACACTTGGCCATGCTCTTTTAATTTTAAAGGGGGTCTTAGCATGCTTAGCACCTGCATAAAATATGTTAATTTTATGGCTTAATTATTTGCCCCTTTAATTTTAAATGCCCTATGCGAGCATGGCCACATGCATAAGATTAAATTAATACAAATCGTACCTAACCTAGAGATAGATCTAACGTACAATCAGTCACATCACAGAGTGCAGTAAATAAATAAACAATCATAACAATTTCAATTACTTAAATCTAACAACCAGCATGCAATGAAAACTACGAAAAATACGGCACATAATAGCAAGAAAGTAAAACACCGGCCTAGCCTAAGACTAAAGTTGGTTGTCCTAGCAAACCATCTAAAGTGTGTGAGGTAGGTTGTGTGGTTTAAATATGTCCTAAACAGGGTACTTGATTGAAGTTGTTTGATGTTCTGGTCAGTTGAAAGGTTTAAGGGATTTAAATTTGAGTTTAAATATTAATGATTTGAAATTGATTTTAAAATTGATTTTAATTGTTTGTTGGATACCACCTTTGTTACACACCAAGACCGTGAAGTTTATTTCACCTTCCTTGGGGTTAATTTAATAGCCTCTTAGGCCTGGGTTACCTAGTGGTACCCGATATGATTAAGTAAATTGATTTGATTGAGACTTAAAAGTTGATTAATTTTATTCAAATTGATTGTTTGTTGGTTTTAATGTTAAATTGATGTTTTCTAGAATTTTAGAAGATTTATTGAATTTTGGAATTTTTTGTATTATTTTAATCATTTAATTAAAGGGTCAAAACTTATCTTTTTGATTAAAAGTGATTTCTGAAAAGTTAATATTTTATTAAAATATTAGACCTTAATACGATCAGTTAGACTATGCTGAATTTGGATTTTTCTATATTTTATTATGAAGGTTTGAAGTTTTGACTTGATTTTTAACTAGGTTTGACCAAAAGTTGACTTTTTCAAATTTGATTGATTTTTGAAAATTTGATATTTTTGATAAATATTAGATCTTAAGATGAGTTGAATACCTTTAATTTTGCTCAATTTGGAGTTCATTTGAATTAATTATGAATTTTGGAAGTTTTGGGTATTTATTGAATTATTTAATTAGTTTGATTAAAAGGTTTTTGATGGTTTGAATCCAAATGACCTCCAAACTCCTTGGAATCAACTCCAAAAGTCAGGAATGACCTAAGAAAAGATTTCTAAGTGTTTGAGAGAATTTTAGAATTTTTAATTATTTTTAATTAATTAATTTAATTAAATATTAAATTTCAATTAAACTTAAATTAAACTTGATTTTGAAGTCCAGTCAAAGGGCTTTTATTTTTCACTTATTAAGGGTTCAATTCTAGTTAGTTAGAGGTATTATTTATATTTTTTGGATTTAAATTTGATTTATTATATTTTCTGGAAGTTTAAATGCTTAATTAAGAGTTCAATTTTGATTAAATTAATTAGAGGGCTTAATGACTTCAAAATTCAGTGGAAATTTTTCTTAAGGCTGAGCATGTCACTACATTTAGCTGGTTTGAGTTTCAAGTCAATTTGTAGTGTATTCTAATTATTAGAATTATTCTAAATTCTCTAATCAAGTCCTTAATTATTATCCTTAAAGATGTCATTAAGTTAAATTGGGTTTCAAATCTAGGTCTCTAACCCTTGATACACATATAAATACACACAAACACAATCAATCCCTAAATCTAGGAGAACCCTAAAGCTCGGTAGTGTGTGCACCTACAAATGTAATAATTAGTACGTAATTAATTATAATTAACAATTAAATTAATGAATGATTGAAACATAATCATTCATTAATGTTCCCACATGATTTCTATTCAAACATGCTTAATCTAAGTTTAAAATCTCAAGGAATCTCTCAAATGTATTAAAGATTTAGTATATATATATATAATTTTAAAATACATTTTAAAATATAAGTGTTTATATATATATAATCTATATACATATAAGTATAAAATTTTAAATTTAAAATACTTAAAAAATATTATTAAATTAAATTTGATATTTAAATGAGAGATCCTTTGATTTATTGAAATAATTTGAAAATAAATTTTTATGTTTGAAAATACTTAATATAATATGTAATTAGATATTAATTGAATATTAAAATAATTAAAAAGTTAATATTAATCAAAATAAATTAATTTTAATCTCTGAAATTAGTCTTAAATTAAAGTACTCAATTTTTTTAAAATTTTGAGATATTGTACTAATATTTTTGATTTAATATGAATATCTTATGAATTTTTAAAGTTTAAATTATTTAAATGAATTTTAAATTAGCTTAAAATTAATCAATAATCTTAAATCAAATCAGTTTAGGTCTTAAAATCTTTTTGGAATTTTAAAGTTATTTAACATATATTTAAAATTAATCTTAAATAAATATTAATTATATGTTTAAATTTTTTATTAATTAAAAATTGTTATATATATATATATATATATATATATATATATATATATATATCTACATAATATAAATTTAAAATTAATTTTAATTTAGAATTAAACATTTAAAATAGTTTTCTAATTTTTAATTATTTGATAATTTGGAATTAATTTTTAAAATATTTTAATCATTATTTAATTAATATTTTAATTTTAAAATAATTAAAGTTTAATATAATTTAAAATATATTTAGTATTTTTAAATTAATATTAATTTTAAATTAAAGTATTAAATTTTCTGAAAATATTAATATATAATATATATTTTTTATTATTTAAAATTAATTTTTAATATTTATTTAAAAAAAGGATTTAAAATGATTTTAAATTGATTTAAAATCATATTAAACGGATGGCGGTGCCGCCGCCGGCAGAGGGACACACGACGGGCTTCTACTGGCTGTGCAGAAACCGCGGCCAATCTTGGTCGGCGGCGTAATCATTATGATTGCGCCGCTGACAATGATTACGGAATCACTAAACCATGAACGCGGTTTACTTATCCGCGTCAGCAGCTTCTCGTCGCCGTCTGATCCTCCGTGGTATGAAACGGACGGTTCAGATGGCGCCGAACAACGATCCGATCCTCCAGCCACTAATACACGTTGGATCGAAGCACGGAAAGGCGGAATATCAGTCGTTGATCAAGAGATCGACAGCTGATATTTCGCATAGTTTAACTGAACTGCGAAATGAGCCCTAGAATGAAAAACTGGCTCGTTCCCTCAAACCAGACGATCAAATTGCATGAAATTTTAAACATAGACAGTACACATGAACAGAATTCTTGTGGGATAGTTTTAATAGCCTAAGATACACTAAATCGAAAGCTATTTAGCCTAAATGTCCTAAGCTAGGGTTAAGTTTTTTACCTTAATTAAAGGACGGTTTGGACCGTTTAGGAAGTCTCTGAACTTGTTATCTGTCCACGCAACTTTTCCTAGTTGAAACGCGGTCTGAAACGCTACGGATCGTTCAGAACGAGCCTTGGACGGATTTCGCCTTGGGTTCGCCGGAAGATCGTCGCCGGTGAGGTTTCAACGGTGGAGTTTAATTGGGATATCAAGATGGGGATCAAGAGGGCTTGAGTGAGTAAAGAGATTGACTGGAGAAGTTGGAAGAAGTGAGAGAGTGTGGAGTTGTGAATGATCGCTCAAATGGGCCTTTTACCCTATTAAAACATCCCGAGATCACTTGAATGGCTGGGATTTATTTGGCCTTACTTCCTGATGGTTGACACCTGGCTGGGGTTGTTGGGATGGCAGGGAATCAAAGGTACAAGGGTACATCCTAGGTGTAAAGCTTCTTGGTCCCCACTTAGACATGTGGAGGGATAGCAATCCTTAGATCCTGATCTAAAGGCTGAAAGTGCCTCTAGGAAGGTTCTAGAGCACATCAAGGCTGCTGGAATGATTTGAGCTGGAATGGATTAGCATAAGCAAAGGGCCTTAATCCTTTTAGAGGAGTTTTAAAGGTTTGTTGACTAGTTTGACTAGTCAACAGTCAACTTTGGTTGCCTAGGTGGATTTTGAAAAGTTTGTATTGCTGATGGGATGGCTTAAAGGGGTCTTGAACAAATAGGTTGAAAGTATAATCAAATTAAAGAGTATGTAAAGAGAATTGACCAAGTCACCATGGGGCTCATCTATGACTAGAATACACATAAAGCATATAATGGAGTGATTTGGGGTTTGAAATGTATTGAATAGTTTGAATTAATTAAAGCTTACATGTGATTAAAGGTTTGACCATGGGTTGAAATTTGACTAAGTCAAATTTGATGTGACTAAACTTATGATCGGTTTAGAATGATTCAAAGAATACAATGGAATGTATTTGAAGTTCCAGAGGATTTGATTAAATCATAGACTTTGATTTGATTCAAATGAGTTGGTTTTGACCAAGCTTGAGTTTCAGTTGACTTGGTCAACTTTGACCAAAATTTGAATAAGGGTGATTTTAGAAACATTGACATCCTGGGTTAGAAAGCATTTAAAGGTTTAATATGGATATGATAAGCTAAATGGGTCAAAATGACCTATTTAGGCCCTTAATGAGCCTAATGGGTCAACTAGGTTGACTTGGTCAACCAAGTTGACCCAAGGTCAGAGACTGGGTTCAATCAGTTCAAAATCATATTCTGAGTCAACTGGTGGTGGTCTCAAAGTCTGGGAGGTCATTTGGTTAAAATGACTTATTTGGGCCCTTAATGGGTCATTGGGTCAACCCTGGTTGACTTAGTCAACTAGGTTGACCCAGGAGCTGGGAATGGACTCAACAGGTTTAGTTTGATATTTGAAATATGTTAGAAGTGGTTGCATTTTATTTGGAGCTTATTTGGTCCAAAATGGCTATTCACACCCCATAGGGGTATTCTAGTCATTTTGGACTCTAGTCAACTATAGGTCCAAATGAGTCCAACAAAATGTAGTTTATTGCTCAATAGGTCATAATCAAGGATCTGAAAGTGATTTGAAGGTTTGGAGAAGGCTCCAAGGTCAGGATCCACTGAGTGGCAGATCTAGTGGCATTGGCTGTAAATATTTGAAGGTTTTATAGCCTTTGAATTTTGATTCAGATTCTGGGGTTAGAAACCTCATAATGAGTTCAAATTTGGAGGGTTGCCTCTAGAGACATGTCACATTAGTATGCAACTGACATACTCTGAATCAGAAGTCATTTGATAGGGTTTTGAAGTGTTCAAAAATTCACTAAAAAAGGCTTTCAGGACCTAAGCCTTTAGCCTTGGGTTTGAGCCTGAATTTCTAGTTTTGAACTGGATTTTGAATTTAAATGATAGGTTTTGAACTACCTAAATCATTTACAATCATGTAAATGGTTGTATATGATTAGATAAGATTAAAGTTAGGTCAGGGGCTAGAGCAACTGGATCTGGGTGGATTGAAGATCTGGATAGAAGTTTGGATTAAAGTCTGGGGTCTGGATTGATTTGAATCTAGATTGATACAAGATCTAAATTGATCCTAGAATCTAGAGTAGGTCCTAGGGCCTAAGAAGATTATATGATCTGGAGTCTAAAAGAATCCTAGGGTTTGAGAAGGTCCTAGGATCTGGAGTCTGAAAGGATCATGGGATCTAGATAGATCCTAAGGTCTAGATTGATCCTGCTGACCTCATACAAAAATGAGGTCAACAGGGTCTCGCTAGAGAGAAGCTCCAACCTGCTGCAGGTTCGTTATATGGATTTGACAATCAACTTGTGCGAGTGGAACATACGATAAGCCTTCCCGTTGTGCTGGGAGAATTCCCCCGACAGGGCACACACTCCATCTAGTTTATTGTCGTGAAGTCAGAATCAGCATACAATGCTATCTTCAGAAGGCCACTTCAGTCAATCTTAGGGATCGTTGCCTCGATCCCACACCTCAAATTAAAATTTCTCATCCCAACAAGGATTGGCATAGTACGAGGAGATCAGCAAGAAGCACAATCATGCTATCTTCGACAGGCTCAACCACACCCATCAATTATCTTGTGCATCGAAGACTTTGATCTGTGAAATGAGGATATTCCTCAAAAGGCCTCCCCCGTCGAGGATCTTGCTTGTATCTCCATATCCGATAAGCATCCTTCAAAGACAGTATAAATCAGATTATTACTCTTAGAGGAAGAGAAGACAAAGTACGTAGAGTTTCTACGAAGAAATCAAGATGCCTTTACTTGGAGTTCAGTAGACATGCTTGGAATCAGTCCTGAAGTAATCATACACTCCCTCAAAGTAAACCCAACATGCAAGCCGGTTATTCAGAAGAAGCAAAGTTTTGCACCAGAATGCCAGCAAGTAATCGAAAAGAAAGTCGATAAACTCCTGGAAGCTAGATTCATATGGGATGTATACTATCTCACCTGGTTGGCGAATGTTGTTATGGTCAAGAAAATTAGTGGAGCTTGGAGGATGTGTGTAGACTACACATACCTCAATAAGGCCTATCCGAAGGATAGCTTTTCGCTCCCTCGTATCGACCAACTAGTTAACGCCACATCTGGGCACCAAATGATGAGTTTTATGGATGCCTACTCAGGTTACAATCAAATAAAAATGAATCATACATATGAGAAGGTAATAGCTTTTCAAATGGATAGATGACTATACTGCTACCAGGTTATGCCCTTCGGACTGAAAACATTTTGATGCCATATCATCAGCCACGTCAGCGCCATGTCAGCCATGCTCCTGCATGTCCTTGACACATCAGCCATGACCCAGCAGGTCATGGGTGACACCTCAGTCACGATCTACGTGTTGTGGCCACGTCAGCCATGACCCAACATGTTATGGATGCCAACATTGCCATGTTATTAATCCATCCAGCGTGTCACTGCCACGTCATCAATCTGTACTATGTAGCATTGCCATGTCAATTATCCATCATGTGTGTCACTGTCACGTCATCAATCCATCCAGCGTGTCACTGCCACATCAGCACTTTATACTGCATAGCACTACCACGTCATCAATCCATCATGTGTGTCACTGCCACGCCATTAAACAGTCCTATGTATCATTGCCATGTCATCAATCTGTCCTACATGTCGCTTTCACTTTAGCAATCGATTCTAAGAGGCATTGCCACATCACCGTGAAAGTTTGATTGGGATGTTAAGCCCTAGTGAACTAGTCCCGAGGCTAACCAAGAGGGGGGGTGAATTGGTTATTCAAAAATTTCACGATAACAATGAAAATCTTTTTATAACGTGCAGCGAAAATGAATTAAAACAACGATAAAAAGATCAACCACAGATATTCACCCAAGCAGTTAATATCAGAAAAGTAAAGTGCAAAATTGAATCAGAAAAGCAAACCAGATTTTATAGTGGTTCGGTCAACTTGACCTACGTCCACTCCCTGGAGCCTCCCCTTCGGGTATTGCACTAAACAAAAGTGTCTCTCCTTTTGCTCCCACAGCAAGGCGGAGAAGCCTGTACAAAAACCTCCTTTTCACAACACGGTGAGGCAGAGAACCCGACCTCCTTTCGCTTCCTCCTGAAGCAGGCAGAGAACCTTCGAACTCCTTTCGCTTCCTCCTGAAGCAGGCAGAGAACCTTCGAACTCCTTTTGCTTCCACCTGAAGCGGGCAGAGAACCCCAGATCTTCTTGCGAACGATCCTCCCACGACGAACACCGACTAGACGAAAGACGACGAGCGGAGAAGACGACTCTGATCCGTGCTCGGAGCAACCTTAGTGAATCCCTCACTAACTCCCCCTCACAAGATCTTCTCTCTCTCTCTCCCAACTCTCTCTCTCTCTCTCTAGGGTTTCTCAGGGAAGGAAGGCAGCAAAAGATTTTTCCAAAAATTGGAAAAAGTTCTTTTAAAGGAGGGCTTAAAATTTGCCCTAAATCTCAACTGGTCGGCCAAGATCGTCCAGGACGATCGGTAGATCGTCCAGGACGATCGGTAGATCGTCCTGTACGATCAGTTCAAATTCAGCTGTTTCTGCCTGGACGATCTGGCTCTTTTAGACGATCAGTAGCAAAAATTGTTCATATCGTCCCGTACGATCCTGCGATCGTCCGGAACGATTAGTGCAAATTGAGGAAAATCGTCCAGAAGACAGTTCGGGTCGTCCAGAGAAATCTGTGCTGGACGACCAAAAAATGACTTGATCGTCCCGGACGATAGGGTCATCGTCCGGTACGATTAGTTCAAAAAGGCCCCAAATCGTCCTGAACACAGTTCGTGTCGTACAGCTGAAATGCACTAAACGATCATGATCGTCCGGGACGATCCTGCGATCGTCCAGGACGATATGATCGTATCAACCAAAAATAAATTGCTTTCCTTAATTACCAGATTAAATTAGGCATGATTGTACTGGATCGTCCGGGATGATACACGTATCGTACGGGACGATCAGACCAAGTATCTAAAAATAAGAACTTGCCTAACTTGATCTGGCGGCTGAGAATTTCTGATTTGGGCATATCGTCCCGTACGATCCGGAGATCGTCCAGGACGATCTGCTCAATCAGACCCTCTTAACTTAGTCGCCCTAATTAGGGTTTCTGTTTTAACTGGATCTTCCAGGACGATGTGGAGATCGTCCAGGACGATCTGAACAAAATTTTAATAGAAACTCTAATTCACTCAATCTCTCTCCCTGAGTGTGTATGTGCAAGGTTACTTAGCTAGGGAATCAGTTACATTACAATTGACTCAATAAAAAGAAAAATCATATATTTGACACACTTGGACCCGATCTTGAGTTGGCTTGAGTGGCTCGCGGTCTTTTGTGCCTGAAATAGATTAGCCAAGCAAAACACACTGGAAACATGTTTGTCATCATCAAACCAGATTTGCAACACACCGATCCGTCCTGCATGTCATTGCCATATCAGCACCTTAATCCTACAAAATAGCCCATGACTTTCAAGGGATTCAAACCCAGGACCTTGGGCAAGAAACCAAAAAGTTTCACCACTCATCCACTAAGGAAGAGTTGATAAAAATGTCTCTTTTTATTTAAATTATAACTTTTCAGCTCATGGGTCAACATTAGCCACAATCCTCCATGTCATGACCATAATAGCACCATGTTAGCACAACGATAACCATGATCTTATGTGTTATGACCACGTCAACGCCACGTCAGCCACGATCCAGTGCCACGTCAGTGCTGCATCATCATGCCTAAATTTGGGCCCGAAAAAGCTAAATTAGACGTTTTTTGGGTCTCTGGAACCATTTTTTGACGTTCCGGACTCAATTTTGACGCTTTTAGAGCAATCCGGGATCTCTACGTCCACGATCGGAGTGCTTTTAAATTTCAAATTACACTTATTTTCGAACACATCAGCCAGGACCCAGCAGGTCATGGGTGACACGTCAACCACAATCCTGCATGTCATGGTCATGTCAGCCACGACCCAACAGGTCATGGGTGACACCTCAGCCACGATCTGTGTGTTGTGGCCACATCAGCCATGACCCAACAAGTTATGGATACCAACATTGCCACGTCATCAATCCATTCTACGTGTCACTACCACGTCAGCAATCTGTATTGCGTAGCACTGCTATTATACTGATCCTTCCTGCGTGTCACTGCCACATCATCAATCCATACAGCATGTCACTTCAACATCAGCACTTTATACTACGTAGCACTGCCACATCATCGATCCGTCCTATGTGTCACTGCCATGTCATCAAATCGTCATGCATGTCACTACCACATCATCAATCCGTCCTACGTATCGCTTTCACGTTAGCAATCGGTTCTGAGTGGCACTGCCACATTATCAATCAGTCCTACGTGTCATTGCTACGTCATCACCACAATCCTGCAAAATAACCCATGACTTCCAAGGGATTCAAACCCAGGACCTTGGGCAAGAAACCAAAAAATTTCACCACTCATCCATTAAAGAAGAGTTGATAAAAATGTCACTTTTTTATTTAAATTATAACTTTTCAGCTCATGAGTCAACATTAGCCACAATTCTGCATGTCATGACCACATTAGTGCCACATCACCACAACGACAACCATGATCTTGTGTGTTATGACCATGTCAATGCCACGTCAGCCATGATCCAGTGCCACGTCAATGCCACATCATCGTGCCTAAATTTGAGCCCGAAAAAGCTAAATTAGACGTTTTTTGGGTCTCCGGAATTATTTTTCGACATTCTGGACTCAATTTTGATGATTTTATAGCAATCCGGGACCTCTACGTCCAAGATCAGAGTGCTTTTAAATTTTAAATTACACTTATTTTTGGACTTCTAGAGCTTCGACGTCTGAAAATATGGGGCAACTGATACATCCTCGAAAAATTATCTTAATCAGCCACGAATCTTGAGGCAAAATCAAGTTGGAAACTTCCATAATTAAAATTTGGTCCATCTAAACTTTGATTTTAGCAAACTTATAGTTGAACTGAACGTCTCGGAAATACGAACCCAACGACACCAAATTCAACCCAATTCGAGCCCAAATGGGTCCAAATCAAGGGTCTGAAGCACTATTGGAAGGTTCAAACCATAATTTAGATTACCAAACGGTCTCCAAATATGACATGCTTATAGTCGAATCGAGCGACTCGACGAGATGAATCCAACGATTCTAAGATCGCCAAAATCCGATATCTCTAAGACCTTCAAATGTCCAGCAAATGGTCCACGATTAAGGGATTAAACATCGGCCGTCCATTCAAACCACTCCCTAATTACCCTTGATCTTCCTCCTATTTAGGGGCCATGCCACTCCAAAAAATTTATAAATAGAGCCCACTCTCCTCTTGAAAAAGGGCACCTAAGCTTAAGGAGAAAAGGGAGAGATCGGAGATAGCTCTTACCTCCTTATCTCCTCGACCATCGCTGGAGTTCCGCCGGACCACCGCCTGACGCCGTTGCTCTACCGGACCACCACCTGACATCTTAAGTTTCTCTGGACCACCGCCTGATGTCGTTGCTCCACCGGACCACCAACTGACGTCTTAAGCTCCGTCGAACCATCGCCTGATGTTTTTGCTCCGCCGAACCACCACCTGACATCTTAAGCTTCGCCGGACCACCGCTTGACGTCGTTGCTCCGTTGGACCACCACCTGACGTCCTAAGCTCCGTCGGACTACCTCTTGAAGCCATTGCTCTATCGGACCACAGCTTAACGCCCTGAGCTTCGTCGGACCACCACCTGACGCCCTGAGCGCCGTCGGACCACCACCTGAGGCCCAAACTTCTGTCGAACCACCACTTGAGGCCCGAACTTCTACCGGACCACCACCTGAGGCTCGAACTTCTGTCGGACCACTACCTGAGGCCCAGACTTTAACCGGACCACCACTTGAGGCCCGGACTTCTGCTGGACCACCACCTGACGCCCGGAGTTCTTTCGGACCACCACCTGATGCCCGGAGTTCTGCCAGACCACCACCTGACGCTCGGAGTTCTACCAGAGTACCGCCCTACTACTCTGGTCTTTCTGACCCCTGTCTCCTGCCGATTACGGTCCTTCCGACCTCCATCGCTAGACAACGATCTTTCTGACCCCGATCTCTTGCCAACTACGGTCCTTCCGACCTCCCTCGCCATATAATAGTCTTTCTAACCCCGATCTCTTGCTGACTATGGTCCTTCCAACCTCCCTCGCTAGACAACAGTCTTTCTGACCCAGATCTTTTTCCGACTACGGTCCTTCCGACCTCCCTCGTCATACAACTATCTTTCTGGCCTAGGTCTTCTACCGACTACGGCCCTTCTGACCTCCCACGCCAGGTAACGGTCTTTCTGACCCCTGTCTCCTGCCGACTAAGGTCCTTCCGACCTCCGTCGCCTATATGGTCTTTCCAACCCCTGTCCTATCGACTATGGTCTTGCCAAACAAACAAATATGTCTATGTTGATTATTGTAACTCCCATCATATAATGCGCGCTATATGATGTATATTTATGACATCAAGCCAAGGCCTTCTTCCAAGGAAGGGCCTCATTTGTAATCGACAGTAATTACTAGTGGATTCATTCAAACTGGGCCAGGCCTCGTAGTTTTTCCCCCTCTTCAGGGGTTTTCACGTAAAAACTCTGGTGTCTCTTATGAACGATATACTATCTCTTTCATCTACTTGTGTGCTAGATCTTCATACAATGCTAAGACGTTAAACTATATATTTCTCTACCGCCGTAAATATTCTAGGACGCAACAGTTGTTTTGATTTTCTAAATGATTTGATCATTGATGCCCAACTAGAACATGATCTCAAAATGACACGATGAAGCTCTAATTGTCCAAAACAACAAAGGGATGATCATTCTTTCTTCTATAATGCATACTGTTCATCGTTGTTGGCCACCACACCGACCACCACCAACATCGTCGTAACCACGACAGGCACCAATGTCGTCGACACTGACCACCGCCACCAACGCTGTTGCCACTCTCGGCAATTGCTAGCCGCCCCACCAACCACCATCAGCGACCACCATCCATCAACGCTGCTGCTGACCGCAATCATTTTTGGACTTTACATTGCACTCATTTTATCTTAAACCAAAATAAATAAATAAAAAAGTAATCTCATACATTCATTTTATACTCATCAAATAACTCTGAAGTGTGCTTTTTATATTATATTTCAATTACACTATATTTTTTATGTTGCATTCTTTTTTTAGCCAACCAAAGAGCCCCATAATAATAGTATGGGATGTAACTCATTAAAATTATTATTATTTTCATTAGATAACTAATTTTAATGTAAATTGATATTTCTTGATGCATGTTATTGAAAATTCCAGAACATTTTTAATAACTTTTTTTTATTGATCCAAATCAATTTATTCACAGCACATAATCATATACTCTCTTAAAATAAAATAAAATAATAATTGGTTCCAACTGAAAGACTAAATATTCAAACTTATTTGTTTGTCGATAAATTTCATGTTAAAGCTTCTTCCAAACAATTAAGCAAATTTGTGTTTGGTAGGGCTTCTCATATCGTCTGGGTACCCTCACCCTCATTCTTCTCTCTCCTTCCCCCTCTTCCTCGATTCTCTGCTCTTCCGACCTCCTGCAGGTGGACAGGCTTTTTGTGACCAAGCAGAAGCTCGCTGGCTTTTTGCTTGATCGCGCTCGAAGCTTTTCTTAGGCCGAGGGGAAAGAGTGCTCTTCGCCATCCAGCAAAACTGGTGTTGCGCTCTGACCGGTAAGATCCCGCCGCCCCTCCCCTTGTCAACCTAACTTGGTTATGTACATATCAGATGCTTTGCATATTGTCATTTTTATCCTCTGTTGGAATGATTTTTTTTTCCCAAATTAAAGAAGAAACCCTGGAGCCTTGGAGCTTTAAATTTGATGTTGTGCAGATGGGACTTTTACAATCCCTATTATTCTATAACCTAAATATGACTTTGCCTTGTCCCCTGACTTACTATTCAGCATTTGTGCTGCAGGAAGACTTGTTGGGTTACAATTTATCTAGTGAAGTAGAAAGCCCTCTAGGGAAATATTATTAATCAATAAGTTGGAAATGGGGCGTTGATTTCAATCATATAGACGTTCAGTACTACCAAATACAATAATTAACTGATCTCATTTGGATGATGATAGCGTTAGCGTAACTCTATTATTTTACAATTAATGGACCATATCTGTTCTGTATGATCCGATCAGTTCAACCTTGAACATCTCTGGTACTTTGCTCTCACTGTCGGATTGAACCGTACAGAAATGGCGGTTGAACTGAGCTGTCAATTTATTTTTTAGTTGAACACCTAAATTTAAATAATTTAGAATTGTTAGGTGCTGTAAAATTTGTGACGATATAGCTGGAGTTTAGTGTCTTAGCGTTATTCAAAAATCAAGCATGAACAGAAAAAGTCATAAGAGACTAGAAATCTTACGCAGAAAACATAAAAGGGACACAAAAGTCACGAGGTCTGATCTAGTTGTAATAATCCACTATAGAATTATAGATACAAGAATCATAGTCGAAGAAGATGGGATTATTTATAATTGAGAACAATTAACTCATTCACGTTGTAAGGATTACAAAGTTCAGATCCAGAAGTAAGTGGACAATTATAAATCCAACAACAAGGTTGGATCTTGACAGAAGTCTGGAAACGGTGACGGCGATTAGTGGAGGTGGTCGTAGGCGGTGATAGCCAAAAAAATTCAAGAGAGCTCTTTACCTCTCTCAGCTCTTGCACCTCCTCCCCTTTGTAGAGAATGAATCTCTATCTATAGGCTTTTTGAGATTGACATTTTAATAAATTTGACAAAAATCCGAAGCACTCCATCGTACGACACATACTAATCCCCTTAATCAAACATTTGAATGTCTTAATGATGTCAGAATCAAGCGATCTTGGGCTCGTTTGATTCTTCCCGTCGAGTCGCTTAATTTGAATATAAGCATGCTATAATTGGAGGTCGTTTGGTCCATCAATTAATGTTAAGAAGTTTTCAAATATAATTCAAGTGCTTGATTTGAGCTCCATATGGAGTCGGATCGGATCATTTGTAGTGTCTATAGGTTTGTCTTGTTGAGATGTTCATTTCAACTATAAGTTTTCTAAAATCAGAGTTCGGATAATCTTGAATTTAATTCTAGAAGTTTTCATTTCAAATATTACCTCGAGATTTGTGCATATCATATAAATTTTCTAGAGTCATATAAACCCTAAATCCTAACCTCGTAATTCCTTAATTGTGAGTACTTTTAGTGATATTACATAATGTATGCTATAACTTGCAATATGTTTATTTAATAATGTATACCATAACGTCACAGGAAATAACATTTGTTGACTGCATAGTGATACCTCTCTCGTTAAAATAACATCATTATCACAGTTGATGTGATATGAAGCCATTGTGCACTATTTTTTTTTTTTTTTTTCTGCCTCATTGCTTGTTCACATCGATTTATACTGTTATGGTAGTGTTAATATTTTATAGGAGTTTTACGGGAAGTATGTATATTCAGAATGAGGGGAATTACTATTGTAAATCAATTTAGCTTACCTTTATTATGATAAAATATGCAATCAATAAATGCTAAGGTTCTTGGATCATTGTTCGAATTTGGAACCTCCTCTTGATTAAAGTGCCTTTAGCTATATATGGTGAAATTTGGGAAGATATTTGTCCCCATATGCTTATCAGTGGAATGAAAGCTTGCTTCTACTCATTTACCAGTAACATTCACTACATAAATTCGATTTTGATTATTCTGTTTTCATTCATAAATTTACTTTTGCAGGTGAATATTGGGGCAATGGCAACACAGCTGTTAGTGTTGCCTTGTCATACAGGAAACATATACCGATCAAGAACTTTTTTACTGTCCGTCTTACAGAGGACTGTTAGAGACCGTAGCTGCAGGACTCGTCCTCATTTTTGCTTCATCTGTCTAGCTGCAACTTCAGTTAACAATTCAAGGTTTGTTGAAATAGGGCTTTTGAATACATCTTTCCAAAATTCGAATTGAGGTTTTTGCCACTATCAGACGGCAACCATGGTGCTTTCCTGGCACTAGGTTGTTACTCGTGTACTAAAGCAGCCTACCTTTGCACTTTTAATTTATTTTAACTGGAGGGAGGCTGGATTTGCAAAATTGGAGAGAGTGAGAAAGTTGAAAGAAGGCTAAGAGGTTGTATGTTTGGAGAGAGCATAGGGAACTGATTGAGCTCCAAACCATTGAATTCTAGAATCATTCAGTTATAGGATTGCATGTCAAGATGGTTTAAAAGATTGAATACTTGAGGAGATTATGGGAATTATTACTGCTGCTTCTGTTAGCCTTGATTATCTTTCCTTATCATGTCTTTTGATTTTCATTAAGTGAAGGCTAGCGTTGATCTTAGATGTTTTTTTTGTCTAGGGCTTTTGAATTTAAATAAAGACAAATTTATTCTCTCATGTTAGGTATTAGAGGCTCAATGCCTTTGATGAAACAATTCGATAGAGAGTGCCATTTCCCTTTTAAACGCGGTGTTTATTCCAATAGGATTCTTCTGATTCCTTTTCTTTAGAAACAAGAACTGAGCTTTTACAAATTTGCATGATTCAATATTACCATTCATTAGTAAAATCATTTCCAGTTTCCATCAGCATAAATTTGACTCCATGCAATGCTTTAAAGTGATTAAGAGATGTGTCATTGTCTAACTTTGAGATTCTAGTTGAAATCTTTTTATGCTTATGCTGGAACTAGAAAACTTACATGAAAATTTTATATTTCATTTTAGAGAAGTTCATCTTAGTGATATTTTTATGCTATTTAAAAATTAGAATGTTATATTAGTAAATTTAAAAATTTAGATATTAGATATGTAAATATTTAAGAATTTAATATAAATCATTCAAATGAAAAATATGTTCAGATGCAGGAAGCTGATGGTCAAGAGCATGGTGGATGAAACCAGATCAGGCCCTCCAAAAAACAACAAAGAAACCACTAGGCTGATCAGAAACATCCAAACTTTACTAAGAAAGTTCAGCAGTAGAATTAATGAGCTAAGAAGAGGTATTTTAGTGAAGGTTCTATTCTTCTTGTTGGGATTTTACTGTGCAACTGCCTTTGCTACTGTTATTGGGCAGACTGGAGATTGGGATATTCTATCTGCTGGTTTGGCTGTGGTTGTCGTCGAGGCCATTGGCGCCATAATGTACAGTGCTTCTTCTCGATTCTTCGACAAGATCAGGGATCTTATCACCATGTTTAATTATTGGAAAGCTGGACTCACCTTAGGGTTGTTCTTGGATTCATTCAAATATGAGATGGACACACTACTAGAGAATTTTAATCCCTTCTATATTAATATGGATTTCTTTCACACACTCTTGTAAAAAATTTCATGTTTTTTTTTTTTTGTTCTTTTTTCTAAGTTTATCTGCTGCTAGCAAATTCAGGTGCATTTAAAATAATAATATACATTTCTAAACTCTCAAGGCTGGTCTTTATTTCAAACTTTGCTTTCTTGAATGTTCATTTATCAAATTCCTGATATTATCCACTATAATCTTCCAAGTTCAACTCACATCCACATAGATAACATTATTAGGGGCTGGGAGTTAAAGCAAACAGTTCAGGCCTGAATAAAAAATCTCAGCCACCCACCCTCCATTGCCTGACATCTGGCATGATTGAGCCATATAAAACATGCCATGTGTGCTTGGCTGTCCAATTAGATATGGCGTTTGTTGTTAGTAATGAGCTGCTTATCTCTAATGATTTTTCTTCTTCATGATGGTTATAAATTTGCCTGTAAAGTTTCAACAATAATCATGTGCTAGCCTAGAAATTATTCATCGAAAATATTATTCCTCTTATGCTGGAGAGAGGAAGTACATGGGTGCGTTTATTGTATTTGCTTCTGAAGCTAGAGAGAGTTTTCCCTATAAAGAGCATGGATAACACCATCATGCTCTTTTAGAGTTAGCTTGCTTTCTTTGAGGTCGCCATTGCTAATCAAACCTGCACGAGGAGAAAGTTTTAAGTCATTTGATACCCAAATTAAGCAATTGAGGAAGAATCAAGAAGAGCAAAATTTCTATAATATATATAATTGTAAGAGACTTTGACAATCGTATTCTCTAAAATAACATGGTATTTTGCTCAAATTTTAAGAGGGCCACTCCCAGCACCTTTCTTGGATCCACAACCAAACTTAGGCTCCAGTGCCCTTCGCATTGCAGGGTGAGAAAGATATAAGTTTTATTAGTTATTTGTTATTCTATTTTTATTATATGAGCAAGCTGAAATTAAGCGCAGAAGCATGATCAAATTAAGAAAATAGGAGCGAACTAGGGCAATGGAGTTGGGGAATATGTTGTTGAGGCTGAGGCCATTGAGGACAAGGCAAACGACGACTCTACCATTGGTGCAGAGATCCAAAGGAAATCAAAAGGGAAAGAAACACCATGGAACTTAGCTCCTATACCATGTTAGGAAAAAACAGAATGGAATTATTTCTCTATAGAATCATGTTTAGGGAAAGCATATGTCCTTACATAAAGCAAAATAAGGGAACAAGTAATATAAAAAAAATGAGAAAATATCACATCAATTTAATAGTGAAGATCCTTAGTATATATTGTTTTACATTTGTCATAGTTAGATATGGTAATGAAATGAATTTATGAAAATACAATAGATTTAATCAATAATTCCCTATAATTTCAAAATTTTATGATAAATAATATATATAGAAACGAAGAAAATGTATTTAAAAATAAAAGCATAAAAAGAAAGAGCGTCCACCACACTGGCTCTCGAGCATATGAGCCCATATAGTGGCACCAGAGACATTTTGTTAACAGGATTCCTGATAGGCATAATATTGATCCACAAAAGTTTCTTCAAAAAACACAGCACTTATTTAATTTCAAAACTATAAAAGTATTATTTTGACAATAAATTTTTATGTCTAACAATTAAAATAATCAAAATTGTTGAAACCACTGGCGCTATCAAAACAGACACAGTACCAATGGGACTGAAACTGAAATAAACATTGAAGACCTTATTTTTTGTTAAAACCCATATAACAATTAACAAATATTGGCTAGGAGCACAGCAAACGGAGCGTGAGTAGTTTTGATTATAAAAAAGAGCCGTCCCAGCCACTCAATAAATTTGACTTGGTTGATACTTAATATGTAGACTAAAAGAGTCAGAATATCTCTACTACATAGATATGGAAAATAAAAGCAGGATTAAAAAATTCCGGTGATATGGGGGCATATGCAATTTAAACAGGGATATTTGATCAAAATATTCTGAAAAGGACAGCGTAAATTGTCTCAGATGACGTTTGGAAGATTGGGGATTTAATCATGTTTAACTAAATGACCTCATAGAACTGCAAATTATTATTGATTCAACAAATGTATTTAAGGAGTTCCAACCCTTCTAGTGTGTAAGATTTAATCATTTAAAGAAGAAAAATAAATAATACAAAGAAAAAAAAACAATTATCCTCATTAGTATATAATCATAAAGAATAGTATTTTGAAACCATACAATAGTTCCAGCTTGTTCCTGAGATAAATAACAATCAATAGATAATTTCATACCTTAAAGAAGCAAATACAGGGTAAACCTTCTCAAAAATCTCTTCCATTGTTCCAACTGCTTTAATCTGTATAAAACAGTCAAGCAATGCAAATAAACAAAATGGAGTAAAGGAAACGCTTGCCAGAAAAAAAAAAAAGAAAGATGCCATCTCCATCTAGTAATGAAAAAAAGATACAGTTAATCAATTGCATAACAGAAAACAACTTCATATTTTACATCATTCACTCATTCAGAAAGAAAAGTTCTCTAGAAATCTGGATCAAAAGCAAGTTTTTGTGACTCCACACAAAACTAGAACAACACATCAAGCCTTCATCCCACTATGTGGGGTCGGCTACATGAATCTTTTTTCTCCATTATGTCCTGTTAAGAGTTAAATTCTCATTTAAATCTAATAAAGAAAGATCATTTCTAATATTTTATAACTAAGTCTTTTAGGTCTACCTCTACCTTTCTTAACATAAGCCGAATCTAATACATCTACTTTCCTAACCAGGTCATCGGAAGGCCGCTGTTTTATGTGACCAAACCATCTAAGGCGTCTCTCTCTAATCTTGTCTTCCAGTGGAGCTACTCTGACATTTTCACGTATATGCTCATTTCAAATCCTATCTCTAAGAGTAAAGCCACTCATCCACCTGTGCATCCTCATATCTGCAACACTTAACTTAATATTATGCTTTTTTTTTATGGCCAACATTCTGCACCATAAAGCATTGTAGGTCTAACCACCATCTTATAGAATTTTCCCTTAAGTTTGAGGGGGACTTTTCTATCACACAACAAGCCTAATGCATTCCTCCACTACAACCATCCAACTAGAATTCTACTAATAATATCCCCATCTATATCACCATCACTCTGAACAATAGACCCAAGATATCGAAAACGTGTACTCTTATTAAAGACTTGATCACCCAAAGTCACAATCCCTCCACTAGATCTATTATTACTAAAATTATACTCCATATATTCAGTTTTAGATCTACTCAAAACGAAAGCCTTTAGACTCTAAGGTTGACCTCCATAATTCAAGTTTACCTTCAACTACATCTGTAGTCTTATCAAGAAGAAGAATATCATCAACAAAAAGCATACACCAGGGTACAACCTCTTGCAAATGTCTAGTGAGAACATCCATTACTCAAGCAAAAAGATATGGGCTTAAGGCTGATCCTTGATGTAATCCAACTGAAATGGGAATATACTTGGTCAAACCATGTTGTGTTTGAACACAACTCCTCCTGCATACATATCCTTAATGACTTGAATATAAGCATTATTAACCCCTTTCTTTTCTAGAACTCTCCATAGCATTTCTCTTGAAACCTTATCATATGCTTTCTCTAAATCAATAAATATCATATGTAGATCCTCCTTATTCTCTCTATACTTTTCCATCAAACTTCTCAATAAATGTATAGCTTCCATAGTAGACTTCTACCCGGCATGAATCCAAATTGATTTTGAGAAATATTAGTATCACGCCGCAACCTGAGGCCTCATAGATGAATAAATACAAGGGAGGCATTCAGAGAGAAAACTGACTCGCATGACATCATACATTTGACCTACTGAAAATTTCATTTATCCCCAATGAAGATGGAAATATAGACAAAATTGTATATTATAAAACATTGCAAAAGACGACCAAAAATCTCAACAAATTGTTCTGTTCTTGTTAAATAAACAAGGAACACTGGCTGGATGCCAAGTATTGCCATGATAAACTTATGCCTCATTGAAACAAATGCAACATCGCATGGATGAACAAACTATATCGCGGATTTTATGTACTAGGAGAGGAAAATTACGAAAGGTAAGAATTTGCAGAAAGTATGCAACAAAAAAAAAAGCAGTCCCACAACCATTTTACCATGAAAAAAGGGGTATAATTATGAAGCAAGTGTGGTGAATTACATAAACAAGTGCATACTTGAGTTGTTACCTCGGGTGGAATGCTGAAAACAGGAACTTAATTCCAATAATTGATCAACGAGTACTGATGAAAGATCAGAGAAGCAAAGAGAGAAAAAGGGGGAGGGAAGAGAGAATGAATACATTCATGATAGCTTCGAATGAAGCCTAAACCTGACCATGACACATTAAATCACAGGAATCAACTACATGGAGCTCATACTACAGCTTAAATCACATCCAAGAAAAAAAGCATCAACTGCGACCAAACTTGGCCCCTAAACAGAGAACTTGAATGGAATGTACTTGCTCAAGGACAACAAATAAGTACACATAAATAGAGTTCAATAAAGTGATGGTAGTAAGGCAACATAATCACAGTTTGGGAAGTAAAATCTTAAAGAACCTTAAGAGACTGAAAGAGGAAGCTGCAGGTGATGCATGATATTGTTTTTCTTCTGCTGCCCTCTTAAAGTTTTATGCTTAACAGAAAAAAGAGAATCTGATTACACAGGTAATAAATATGGTATTTTAGTTATACACTACGATAAATGCTTAATACCTTTTGAAGTTTTCCCTTGGTAGAGTAGTAGTTAATAACAGGAAGATTCAATTTATCAAAAACCTCGAGGCGTTTCTTTATTGTCTCAATATTGTCATCAATTCTGCCCTACAAAAAATATAAGACAGCATGCTTAGAAGGTAAGCAATCACATGGAGTCAAAAAACCAAATAATCATTTTATTATATTCTAAATAAATATGTCTTGTTAATGGAATATGCAAGTCAACCTGATTGCGACTAAGCAGACGCTTCACCATTTCCTCTTCGGGGCAGTCAAAGAAAATAACCAAGTCTGGTTCTACTCCAATCTGCATCACATATCAAATTCATACCAGGGAAAAAAACTGAAAAAGAACTGGAAACCTTTTAATAGAACAAACAGCATGAACTTAGAGATACTTGACAGTCCTCAAAAGTAGCCTATAACAATTAACAACTTAGTGATAAGCTTTCCACATGGCCTTTGACACCCGCAAGCAACTATAATGTGATTATATGCATGGTTAGAAAACAGGCCCTGAGTAATATAATAATTTTTTTACACAATGCTATGCAAGTGCACGTGTCGTTCGAGTAATATAAAGATTGAGTAAAGAATTATTCCCATGGGAAATCAGTATGCTGATCTTATAAGTTAATTACTAATTCTTTTAATCACTAGATTTATCTTGCCAATAATAATTTTTTTATGGCAAAGAAAAACAAACTAAAGATCTTTTTAATTTTTTTCAAGTTAAAATGAATTCTAAATTTATGATTGATCTAGTACATATGTGTGATGTAAATAGGTTAATCAATGTTTAATTGTAGATCAGAGCATAAATAATTTCGCGTCTCTATAGAGCTCATTGAAATTCTAGTAAACGTATGATTAATCTCACACCTTTACTGCATGATACACATCTCCTTAGAAATTCCAAAACCCTTAAAGTCATATGTCCATGCTTTCAAGTATTTTGTTCATGCTCTTCTTATTGTTCCACTATGCCTCCATTGAGGTCATATATCACACTAGATTTTAAATTTGAGAATGGTCAATCCACAACTAAATTAAGCATGAAGAACACAACAATCTTTCTTGCCAATTTAGATCTTAGACCTAATCTACATTACACATCATCATATCAAATCATAAATTCAGAATAAAAAAAATAGCCAATAAAATCCATTAAAACACAATTAACAATCACAAACTTCAATTGATAATTAAAATTAAAGTTCAAGAGATAGGGCAAGAAAGATGAACAAGGATTTCCTTGCAAAGGAATATAAGTTCTCCTCCACTCAAGAATTGCTCCTACTCCACTTGCACACACTCTCTTTCCCTCTCCTACTCTACTAAAAGTAGAAAGAAAATATGACAATAATAAAACTCCCCTTGCAGAAATTCGGTCCTCTATTTATATTACAAGCATAAAATAACTCATATAACTTATCACAGCACCCTGACAGGATAGTTTGGTGCTTCGACGCTACTCACTGATCTAGCACTGCGGTGTTAATGAACTGTGGTGCCACGGTGCTACGATGAATCGTCGCATCTCTTTGTATCCTGACTACAATAACTATACTGCCGTGGTACTCAAGTGATTTGGCGCCAAGCTCTCTGTCTTGATATCTTCTCTAGGGCATTGCGGCGAGATATTGGCGCTGCAGCGCTAAAACTAGTGTTACGAGGTTTTAAATTAAGACGATGCAGTGCCAAGCTCTCTGTCTTGACCTATATTTTTTCTCTCTCTACAAGAGATGCGACGTTGAGTTCTCTGTTTGACCTCAAAGTTCAGGCTAGAGCATTGTGGCACTACAATGTGTGGTGCCACGGGGCTAAACCAAAGTTTAGCTCTAATTGGCTTCCTTCCTAAGGATTTCCTACTCAAAGTAACAACTTAAGCACTTTTTCAAACAAAAATTCATAGCCGTAAACATTATAATTTTCAACTTAATAAAATTCTCCAAATTTAAATCATTACTTTTCCTCAAGTAATCCATATACATTTGATTTTTGTCAACTCCTTAGTTTGTTAAAATGCAATCTTTTAAATTTAAATTCAATGAATAACAACATTAGTGATTTAAACATTTAAGCAACTTGTTAATAATAAAATTAATATAACCAATAAATTTTATCTCAGTTAGTATTCTTTTTAAACAGAACTTCTAAGGGTGTATGTGAAATTTGACTAATATAATTAGGTCTTGATAATTTCAAGCTTAAAAGGAGTTTCAAATTTATTTAATATTTCAGGCATAATATAAATCTCTTAATGTACCATAAATACTATAATTTTTCTTAGGGTAGAACCTCTTTAGATTGGTTAAATGGTACTACAGTATTTGATAATAATTTTTTATTTTTCAATACTTAGCTTCACACTTTTTTTGCTTTTTTCTACTTTTTAATTGATTTTTGATCTTTTTGTTTTCTTTTTCTTTTTCCTCTTTTATTTTATTCTTGCTAAATAGTTCTTAATGATTTTGAATGCCTTTTTCTCCGTCCCATTTATTAAATATAATTTAGTTCAACCTAAGGTTTATTAGAGGTTTTATGATTCCATTATTACACGAATATAATATGCCCTAATATATAATATGCCTTTAATTGATTAATCCTGAGAAAACTAGTTAAGTGCTTAACTTCTTTTAGAAAATTCATTTCTTAGGAATTAGTAATTTTAATAAAATTATTAGTTGTTATTAGGTTTACTTAAATTGTTATTTTGCCAACATTATGTCCTGTCAATCACTAAGTTATTATTTATTTACTTTATTAATTTTTAGGATTATCTTTAATAAATATAAGGTTTTAAATAATTATGAATTGGCAAGTGCATTAAAAAAATGAAGGACAAGTAAAACACAAATAGTACAAATATGAAAATTATCTATTTCATTAACTTTTCCCCCAAACTTTTACATTAAAAAAAAAACTAACAAAAATAAAACACTCCCCTCTCACTCTTCTTCGCCCTCATCTTTTTTTCTACAGCTGCTACTGAATTGGGGCCACTATATGATGGAGCTGTTGAAAATTGGATTGGATTAATATTTGTTCTAAAAAATCTGAACAAGTGTGAGTTAAACTCAGCACAATATTGAAACTGCCTATATTGTTGGTCCATAAGGTGATCCATCTTATGATAAATTTCTGGCTTTATATTTAGGGCCCCATACAAATTATTAATAGAGACACTATCAATGGGAACTCACTTCCTCCTAACATAAACCTCATTGTTTTGGCACTCATTTACATTCATGAAGAACTCCCTAACAATAGGAACTACAAATGTAAAAGGCTCCTCACAAAATTTCTTCCAACCCCTCTTGTGCAATCATAAACTCTATTTGACCTCCCAGATTTCTAAACCCTCTTTTAGGGATCAGTTGCTTTTGCAATGGAATAATTGTACCTGTCTTCCGCTTCAGCGCTTACAAACTTGTACGAATCATAGGAGTAGGAGCCCCTCCTCTTCTTGGAAGTGATCTTGGGTGACATCTCACTAGGAACAAAGAAGCTAGAAGCTAAGGAGTTTGAATGATTTTAGAATTCAACGAAACAAAACTACCCTAGCCCCCTATTTGTACTTGTTTGAGTGTTGCGGCGCTGAATGCTTAAGCGTTGCGGTGCTCCACAGTCAAATCGTCAGTCAATGGGTTGAAAGTTGACACCCACACAGCCTGGTACACTCTGGTTTATTTGCTAGGACAATGGATCCTCATTTTAGATTAGTATCATTATTGTGGTTTGAATGTTGGATACATTTATTGATGTGATGCAATTTATGATTTATGTATGTTTTTGAATGATTAATTGTCATGTATTTTGAGAATTTGACTCTTAATAGCACAAAATGGAGAAAAATGATGCATGTAGCCAACACGACGTAGTGGGATAAACGCTTGATGTTGTTGTAGTCTTCTGATGCAGGACATAAACGAAAATATGATTTCAATAAGGAGTTTGCACGTTTTAATGATTAAGAGCAACTTAATTAGAACTTGATATTGATTTAAACAATGATTTAAAACACAAAGAGCGGTAAACACTAGCTTAGGCCAAGCCACTTGCGTAAAGTAAAAACCGCAAAACAATCAATTATTCGTAACGTTGCATATGTGAAGGGTGTCCATGAGAAATCCCTAATCTAACAATAAGAGTAGTGCTATGAAAAATCTCTTACACTCTTCCTACTACGCGTTAAGCTTTTAGCGGTGTTTGGCGAGATTTTGCATGAATCAAATAAAACCACAAGCAAAGATCAACGAAGAAGGTAAGAGTTTGGGATCTAAAATTGATTTATTTCAAATTTCAAATCCTTTCCAAAATAAGTGGAGTTAAATATGGAAAGTGGGGGGTTTTGGAAATACTTTGAAAAGGGAAGATGTGTGGGGTGGCGGCTTGGTGGGGAAGGGGAGGGGTCGGCGGGTTGTGGTGGTGGTGAGGCGTTGGCCGGCGGCAAGGTGGGGGTGGCTAGGGAATCCAGCGGCTAGGAGGAAAAGAGATTGAAAGAAAAGAACGATAAAACAAACCACGAACCCGGCCGTCTCCAAGATTGGTGGGTGATCCATTTTCCCTCCCTACGGATCTCTCCAAAGCTCTCTCCTAGAACTCTCACAACTCCAAGAACACTGTGCAGGAATTTTCTTATCATTCATTCATTAACCTCTCCAAAGGAAGAGGGTGGCTTTAAATAGCCCAAAACATGAAGGAAAATAACAAAGACAATATTGCCCCTAGGGCATACATAAGATAAAGCCCTCAAGTGAGGGTAGAAAAGGAAAAAGAACAATAATAAATCAAATACATAAAATAGATCAAAATAAATAGGCACAATCGTAGCCGTCGATCTCTGATGTCCTCATCATTCTCCCCGGGTGGGAGAAAACTCGACTCCGTCGAGTGGGAATCTTGAGAACTCCCGTGCATCTGGGTCGATCTGCTGAAACTCCTCGCACTCTAACCAGGTGTCCTCTGACTCGGGCTTGCCTCTCCACCTAATCAAATACCTTATTTGACCATCCTCTTTTGTAGAAATAATATCATCATTTAAAATCATATCAACTTTCTCCGCTATAGGTATTTTAGAAACATTTGGGAGTGGAGGTAAGCTTGGGTTCTCACAAGGTGGGGTCACACAAAGTTCAAATTGAAGTGGATTTGGCAGGTTACACTCCAGATTCTCATAGGCAACCAGATATTTTATGTTAAAGGAGGGATTAATATTGAATTCTGCAGGCAGATCCACCCCGTATGTATTGTTCTTGATTCTCTTGATTATTTTGAATGGCCCCACACTTTCAACATGTAACTTCTTAACAGTTCCTTGTGGGAACCATTCCAGACGAATCCACACCATCGCTGAGTCACCAACATCTAAAATTCCAAATCTTTGTTTTAAGTCAACATGAAGCTTATAATTAATGCTGCTCTGCTCAATTTTGCGTGCAATTTCCTTATGTAAAACATGCAAATGCAATGCACATGTAGATGCAGACTCAAAAATTCTATACCTAGGACACATGGGTATGAGGCCTATCATCGACCTAGGTGTGAACCCATAAACAGCTTTGGTGGAACTTAAACTAGTGGGACAGGTCATCGAATCAGGGCAGGTGAACTCGACTGTGGGGAGTTTAGATAGGGAGGCTCCAGGGGCTAGATCTAAATCATACGGGATGTTTCTAATCAGGGGCAAAGAATCAGGAAGATCATCAGGGACGACCTCAACAAGTCTACTAGATATGGGCTGAATCTCCTGAGGGACTGATTCTTTAGACTCAGCGAAAGTCTCACGATCGACTAAGATGTGTAAAAGAGTGCTCTGGGCTATGGCGGCTATCAGGGGCAGTCCCTTCTTGGCTTTGATAGGGTTGGATTCAGGATTATCCGTAACCCGGGGCTGTGATGGCAAAAGCTTAATCTTTTTACCCTCATGTTCAACACGCGGGTGTTTGAACGCCCATAAATGTGGACATCGTTGTCAAATAACCAGGGACGACCAAGAAGAATTTGTCCAACATTCATAATCAATACATCACATCAAACATTCTCCTTATAGTCAGCGAAGGAGATAGGTATGAAACTTCGCTCCTTTACCTTCAAGGCAGTGGTGTTGACCCAAGCTACCTTATAGGGGTTGGGGTGAGGAACGGCAGATAGGCCAAGCTTAGACACCATGCTGGAGGAGACAGCATTGATGCAACTGCCACTATCCACGACGACTTTACAGTTTTTATCCTTAATTTTGGTATAGGTGTGAAAGATCGTGGTCCTACGCCAGTCGTCGGTGGCAACAAATTGTGACAGTGCACATCTCACCACGCAGGTGGGAGAAGTGTCAATTTTCCGAATGTATTGGATGACAGAAGTGTCGTCATCCTCCTCAAAGAATTCACCATTGTTGTCCACTTGGTGAATCTGGTCGACTTCAGGCTCGACTTCCGACTTAGTGATCTCTTCGATAATTGTGACTTTGTAAGGACCAGAGCACTGAGAGGCGATATGCCCATACCCCTGACATCTAAAGCACTTGGTCCCGGGATTGGACCGAGGGGTATCCGGAGTGGGAGGTTTGTTTCTAAAATCAGGTTGGGGTGCAGGAGGACCCGTGGGTGGTCGGGTAGTACTTCCTGGGGTCGGCTGGGCAGTGGGAGTGTGAGGAGTGGAACTACCGGACGGTCTGTAGGAGGGCCTAGAGTCATGTGAGCGGCTCGGGTGCTGGGAACGGGTCTCCTCTAAGTCAAGTACTAGGCTGTAGGCATTCTCTAGAGTAGTAACGTTCCGGGCAAAAAGCTCGTTGCGAAGATCCTCTCGCAACCCGGTACGAAACATAGATAAGATCTGCGCGGGGGTGGTTGAGGTCTCCCCTTTGCAACAGATGAGATAATCGTCAAAAGATGCGATGTAATCCTTGACCGGTTTACTACTCTGAGTCAACCTATGCCACCTATCCAAGAGCCTAGGGAAGTACGAGGGAAGCAGGTACTTCTTTTTAAGCTCTCGCTTCATTGATAACCAATCAGTGATGGGGTACTCATTTCGGGACTCCCTAAGGCTTTCTAAGTTTGACCAAAACTGACTAGCCCTACCAAGGAGTTTCATGCTAGCAAAACTGACCTTCCTAGCCTCTGAGATGTTGTACCACTTAAAGAAACTATCCATACCTTTGATCCAATCCAGAAAGAGCTGAGGATCAAGGGTACCATCGAAAGTGGGTGTATCAACCTTGATATTTTTCATCAGTGGGAGATCAGGGTCGTGGTGGTGATCATGTCCGTAGTGGGGAACTCGATGAGGGGCTCGAGGTGGTCCCTCATCCAGAAAAGGATCGTCCCCTTACATGGAAGGAGGTCTAGATGAGGTGTAAGAAATCGAGTGGCTCCTACCATGCTCTATGGAATCAAATCGGTCAGTGGTGGTCCTACGCAGTTCAGCTAGATCGGCCTGATTCTCTTTGAGTTGCTGACTAATGGTGCTCATTTGGCCTACCAATAGGTCTAAAGTCCTTCCAACTTGTTCCGGGTCCATTGCTAGACGCTATGGGATCCTAAGGGGTGACTCTAGGAAGAGGACAGCAAACTAAAGTGAAGAAAAGAGCCACTAAATGCTATGAAATGATGTAGGAACTTCAAGGACAGCAAACTACACTAAAATGTTAAGTCCTTAGGTAACTAGGGAGGTTGATGAATTAAGGACAGCACCTAGACACTAAGTTAAACACACTTAAACTTCTCCAAAAGGTGCAGGAAAAAGTTTGGGCAGCAAGTTATACTAAGTTCCAAGTAGTCTAGGTAGATTGGGTGGGTTTTGGGTTAAAGGTAGCACTTAGTTTGATAATAAAACTAACCTAACAACCTCTAAATGCATGCAGAAATGTAGAGGACAGCAAGCATATCATGTAACTAAACTCATTAAAAAGATAGCATGCATGTAACAAAGTAAGGAAACAGTTAAAACAACTCCTAGGATGAAGTCTAACATGCAAAACTAGAGCAAACCATGCTCTGATACCAGATGATGCAGGACATAAACGAAAATATGATTTCAATAAGGAGTTTGCACGTTTTAATGATTAAGAGCAACTTAATTAGAACTTGATATTGATTTAAACAATGATTTAAAACACAAAGAGCGGTAAACACTAGCTTAGGCCAAGCCACTTGCGTAAAGTAAAAACCGCAAAACAATCAATTATTCATAACGTTGCATATGTGAAGGGTGTCAACGAGAAATCCCTAATCTAACAATAAGAGTAGTGCTATGAAAAATCTCTTACACTCTTCCTACTAAGCGCTAAGCTTTTAGCGGTGTTTGGCGAGATTTTTGCTTGAATCAAATAAAACCACAAGCAAAGATCAACGAAGAAGGTAAGAGTTCACCCTTTGCTAAGGTTCAACCTCCTCGCAAGCTTGGACAGCAGGTGATGGTGTTATGGCAGCAAAACTGATGATCTCCTCTTGCTCGGATTGATGGACAGCAAGCTGTCCTTCTTAGACAGCGAATCCGGGCATTTTCAGGCAGTAACGGTGGCTTCCCAAGGGGCTGGACAGCGGGGAACTCCGGCTGGAATCATCGGACAGCAAGTAGATGACCTTGGGCAGCAGTTCTCTTAGGTTTGAAAGAGAGAACAGCCCCTCCTAGCACCCAGGAACTGATGGACAGCAAGCTGTCCTTCTAGGACAGCAGTTGGACACCTCCGGTTTGATGGAAGACGCCCTGGATAGGTGCAGGAATCTTCTGGCAGCAAGCTTGGAGATCAGGAGAATACAAACCAAGTGGAGTTTTAGGAGGAATTTGGAGAAGGTAGACCTAGCAAAGCTGCTAGGGAGGAGACGGATGGGTATTGGCCAGGTTTTGGAAATATTTCCAACAAGATAAGGGCTGATTTTGTGGAAAGAAAATAAGGAGGTGGGGCCAAGTGTCTAGATACAATGTATTTGGAATTAATGCTCCAATTAATCAATCAATCATGATTTGATTAATTGATTTAATTAAGCACCTTTCCAAAAATAGGATCAAGAGAAAGGA
This sequence comes from Dendrobium chrysotoxum, assembly GCA_019925795.1. Lineage (NCBI taxonomy): Eukaryota > Viridiplantae > Streptophyta > Magnoliopsida > Asparagales > Orchidaceae > Dendrobium > Dendrobium chrysotoxum. Next base: position 59,507,759 of record CM034309.1, read on the forward strand.
AGGATTGAAAATCTGAATTTGATTGATTGCGAATTCAATTAAGCACATTTCTAAAAATAGGATTAAGGTAAAAGGAAAGATTTTGGGATCTAAAATTGATTTATTTCAAATTTCAAATCCTTTCCAAAATAAGTGGAGTTAAATATGAAAAGTGGGGGGTTTTGAAAATACTTTGAAAAGGGAAGATGTGTGGGGCGGGGGCTTGGTGGGGAAGGGGAGGGGCCGGCAGGTTGTGGTGGTGGTGAGGCGTTGGCCGGTGGCAAGGTGGGGGTCGCTAGGGAATCCGGCGGCTAGGAGGAAAAGAGATTGAAAGAAAAGAACGATAAAACAAACCACGAACCCGGCCGTCTCCAATATTGGTGGGTGATCTGTTTTCCCTCCCTAGGGATCTCTCCAAAGCTCTCTCCTAGAACTCTCACAACTCCAAGAACACATGTGCAGGAATTTTCTTATCATTCATTCATTAACCTCTCCAAAGGAAAAGGGTGGTTTTAAATAGCCCAAAACATGAAGGAAAATAACAAAGACAATATTGCCCCTATGGCATACATAAGACAAAGCCCTCAAGTGAGGGTAGAAAAGGAAAAAGAACAATAATAAATCAAATACATAAAATAGATCAAAATAAATAGGCACAATCGTAGCCGTCGATCTCTGATATCCTCATCATCTTCTCTGCTAAAAGTTATAGTATTGTGATCAATGATGAACAGTTAGGTGCCTTATGATTACGAGCACTTTGATATGTTTAGTGCCAACACCATTTTTTGCAAATGGTCATGCTTATGAAGGGCTATAGAAAGGGACTAAAATTTAATAAAATTTTCTGTAGGTGCTTATAAATAAAAAATTACTTAGCCCCCTAAGAATTTTAAAAGCATGGTTAAAAACAGGTAGCTTAGCTCTTAAGCAAGTGCTATATGTGTGATGATTGAATGATTTAAATGAATATAAACTTGTTTCTCTAACTTGTAAAAAGTTTCATTTTCCAATACAATTCAAAATAATAAAAATGTGAATGTTTATAAGATTTTTCATCTTAAAGAAAATGGGTTAGAATCTTCTATAAGTGATGTCTTTTGGAAACATTTTGGAAAATGATCGTTGCTTAAGAATTTAAAAAATCTGATAATAAGACTTGCGTCTTTTTAGAAGTAGAATCCAAGTTGCATTTAAAAGAAATTTATAAGATTGCCTCTTTATGCATAATGGATTGTAATTAAGTGGCACTTGCCACAATGTTTGTAATTAAGGTGCATTCCATAACCAATCAATAATAAAATATTAATTGCATTTAGAATTAAAAAATAAATATTCTTCATATGTTTGGGACCACTTAGGATTTCTAAACATCAATCCCAAATACTTAATTAAATAACACGATAACTTATCTTGCATTTTCATAAGATTGAATATTATGGTTTTGAAATCGGTTAAGTGGGTTTAGCTGGCATTCCACTCGATGTGAGATAATAAGTTCAAAAGAGTCGGTTATCTCAAACTCTTTATAGAGTCAAGGATAGAAGTCTCACTTGCGTTTTGTTAGATTAGGTTTGAGCTACTACTCTGTAGTGCTCACTTTAGTTTTAAGTTTTAAGGTTGATTCTCTACATCATAAGTTCTTACTTTTTGGGCATTTTTCTAATCTTGTGGTTACAAAATGTAAGCTCCAAATTTCTAATAAAATGTCAACTTAAACTCTAAATTTCCATCTCAAAATTGTAAAACTCAATAATACAGCAGTTTAAGATATTTCAGAGCTTCTAAATATCATACATCTCCTACTTCTCCTCCTTCAACTCTTTAAAAATGATAATGTTTCAAATTTGAACCAATGCCTCTTGAAATTTCCAAAATTCAATATTCTTTGATTGTAATCTTTGAAAATCATAAATCTAATTATCATAACCTTAATCGAAAGTTTTCTAAGAAACTATCATCTCTTAAGATGTAATTAATATAAGAACTTTCCCTTATAAGGAATAAGCAATCAGTTTAAAATAAATCCTATTTTATTTACAAAATAATACAACTGCAGCAAAGCAATTATGATCATTAGAGCCGAAAGAGGAATTTATATCCTATTTGAATTGTCTTTCTAGTTTGAATTTATATAGTTTAAATTTATGTATAATGAGAGTAGTAATGTAAATTGTTCTTATACAACTGCAGCAAAGTAGTTTTATAGTTATACTACCCAAACAAAAAATACTGTTTTCTGTACAGCAACTTCACAACCTGCTTTACCGACAGCTGCAGCCGTCCCAAACGCACCCTTTATTGTATGCTTCTCTTTCATTAGATCTATTACTACTAAAATTATATTCCATATATTCGATTTTAGATCTACTCAAATGAAAACATTTAGACTCTAAGATTAACCTCCATAATTCAAGTTTACCTTCAACTCCCTCTATAGTCTTATCAACAAGAAGAGTATCATCAGCATTTCTCAAAACAATAAAATTCAGAAATAAAAAAAAGGATAAATTGTATGTATTTCTTCATGAATTGTTTAAAATGTATGGGATTGTCATGAACATAGTAACTATATCAGTAAAATATTATCACGACAATGAAAAAGGAAAAGCCACAACCAGCAACAAAAAAAATATTCAGCCATCACAAAGCGCATTGGAGCAAAAACTTACTATGCTTTCAAAAGCAATGCGATTTTCATTGGTTCGTGGAAAGCCATCAACTAAAATTTTCCGATTCTCACTCAACTCAATTTCCCTGCGAATCAAGTTGATAGTGATTTCTGATGGAACAATGTTCCCTTCCTTTATAATGTCAAGAATCATTTCTCTGCATTCCAACGCCAAAAGATCAACGTATCACATAAATTACTTCAGAAATGCCTCATCTTTGAAGTTGCTGACCTAAGGGCATACCCATTTTCACAACCAGACGAGATTTCTTTTCGCAACAGCTCTCCAGCACTTAGATGCGCAAATCCAAACGTTTCTGCTATTTTCGAACATTGTGTACCTTTGCCACTGCCAGGACCTCCTGTAAGATGCATGTCTCAGAAAAAAGATAAACAAATGAAAAAGTCTGAAAAAAAAATGCATCCAAACAAGAATACCTTCATTTAGCTGTTAAGACAGGAATTTTGAGTAAAATGTTTAAATTTCAAGTGAGATAAGTAAATAGAAAATATTATATATATATATATATATATATGAGGAATTTATATATGTACCACTCAATTCTTATCTATTTATATACCTAACATCTAAATTTTATATTACTTATACCACACCATAATGCTAAATAGAATCAAGAAAACCACTGACATTAACATATTTTAAGTGAAATATACATTTTCATACATATATTATGATGTAATTTAAACAATAAAGTGTTGTCTAATTAAATATAAAGATTAAAGTACTAAATACGTAAATACATAAGAACTGGCCGGCATGTATAAATATACATACACACTAACTTTAATTGCGCATGGACCAAGTGCACTTTAATAGGTTAGAAATTTAATAATACGAATTATTATTTTTTTTTCATATGTACTTTCACAATAAGAAACCTTTGGGAAGAATCATTGCTTGTAAAATTATTAAAATGTTAATATTCGATATTTTAAATTAAATAAAATATGTTTCAAAATGAAGGTAATAGATTGTATTAAATTTAATGTTATTTGGTAATAAATAATCAAAAAATATTATTAAGGTAATAGATTGTATCTTTAAAGTGCTTAAACATTAGATAATTGAAATCAAATAGTATTAAAATCAAATATTAAGATAATGGATAATATATTTAAACTATATACTTTTTTTGTTAACTAACAAAATAACATTCGTCAATGACAACTAATATAAACAATTTTCAGAAAATTATAAAATATGAATGGCTGTAAAGATCAGGAGAGAGTTCTCCCATGCTGCAAAATCGCCACAACATTTAAGAATCTAATATACTACATCCAAACTCTAAAACCATGTTATAAGAAGAAAAGAAACAATATCTAAAATGAAACAATTTCAAAATGGAGTTGACTTTCTAGAGTTAAAGAATATATGGCTTCAGTTGCAAATTAATTGAAAAATAAAAAAAATAAAATAAAATATTATAGAAAATAGGGAAAATAGAATGACTAAAAATTTTAAACAAATAAAAAAAATTATATTTGGAGGAGTTTTTATGCTTAAATAACTTGGACTATCACTATAAAATAATACTATGAACATATACAGGGTCCATAAAAAATTTTTGATATAGTAAACTCTAAATGAGTAATGACAAAATAATCCGATGATCACTATTCAAATTCATGATTACTCATAGTCTCCTGACTTTTATATATTTCATACATGCATGATCAAGTTTTAATACATTCATACAAGTTGCTTTATGCTTTGAATTCTAACCCTTTGCATTTTATGCAACCCGAGTTCATCTATGCTTAAACATACGAACCATCAAATTATTTTTTAAAACTTAAAAATTTAAAAACTAAAATCATAAATTAATAAAATCACATGCTACTTTCTAAATACAAATAATAATAGTATATATGTAATTGAGTTGAACTTGAATATACCTATACATTCACATGACTAACAAGCCTTCATTTTTTAAGGCCATAATTGTTTGAAAAGTAACGTAAAAAAGTTTATGTTGGAAAACTTATAGCGAAAAATTGTTGAGAAGCTATTGATCTCTATTTAGAAGACTTATGATTGAGATATTATTTTTACCTCAAAAGCTCATGTTAACAACTTCGTTGCAGCGTTTTGTATGTGTCAAAAAAAAAGCTTACAAGACCAAAGTACACTAACCAATTAAGGAATATCTAATTTTATTTTTAAAAATGATAAAATAATTTCATAATAAATTATTTAAAATTAATAACCTCACGTAATCTCAATATTAAGTACACAAATCACAAAGATTTTCGAAAGCATCACTAAAATAAAAATAAGATATAGCATCAAATACACATCACAAAAGAAATTGATCAAACCATATGCTAAGCACAATGCATCTAATTAAAATTTTGCACATAACAAAAGCAAACACAAAATTAACTTACAATTTTGTAGCTCAACATATTTGCTTGAGATATTTTATATCTTACAAGCAATGATTTTTAGTAGCAGCAATAACAACATCAAGCCTTTATTCTACTACGTGGGGTCGGCTACGTGAATCATTTTTCTCCATTATATTCTATTAAGAGTCAAATTGCCATTTAAATCTAATAAAAAAATATCATTTCTAATACTTTCTCACCAAGTCTTTTTAGGTTTATCTTTCTCTCTTAACATAAGTTAGATCTAATACATCTACTCTCCTAATTGAGTCATTAGAAGACTAAGGTTTTATGTGACCATACAATCTAACACAGCTCTCTCTAATCTTACCTTCCACTAGAGCTACTCCAACCTTTTCACGTATATACTCGTTCTACATTCTGCCTCTAAGAGTATAGTCATTCATCCACCTGAGCATCCTCATCTCTGCAACACTTAACTTTATTTTATGCTTCTCTTTTAATGGCTAACATTATGCGTCATAAAGTATTGCAGGTCGCACCACCATCTTATAAAAATTTTTCTTAAGTTTGAAGGGTACTTTTATATCACACAACATGCTTAATGCATTCCTCCACTTCAACCATCCAACTTGAATTCTACTAACAATATCCCCATTTATTTCACCATCACATTGAACAATAAATCCAAGATATCTAAAACATGTGTTCTTTTTAATCACTTGATCGTCCAAAGTCACAATCCCCCCACTAGATCTATTACTACTGAAATACACTTCATATATTTGATTTTAGATCTACTCAAACAAAAATCTTTAAACTCTAAGGTTGATCTCCATAATTCAAGTTTTCCTACAACTCCCTCTCTAGTCTTATCAACAAGAAGAATATCATTAGGAAAAAGCATACACCAAGGTACATCCTCTTGCAAATGCTTAGTAAGAACTAAAAACATCCATGACTAAAGCAAAAAAGATATGGACTTAAAGCTAACCCTTGATGTAATCCAACTGAAATAAGAAAATATCTAGTCAAAACACCTTGTGTTTGAACACAAGTAACAACTCCTGCATGCATATTCTTAGTGACTTGAATATAAGCATCATTAACTCATTTCTTTTCTAGAGCTCTCCAGAGCACTTCCCTTGAAACTTTATCATATGTTTTCTCTAATCAATAAATATCATATATAATATACTTCTCCATCAAAGCTCTCAATAAATGTATAGCATCCATAGCAGACCTACCCAACATGAATCCAAATTGATTTTGAGAAACTTAAATATCATGTCGTAACATATGCTCAATTACACTCTCCCATAATTTTATATATGACACATTAACTTAATCCCTCTATAACTCACACTCGTGTGCATCACCCTCATTCTTAAAAATAGGAACCAACACACTCCTCCATTCATCTAGCATCTTTTTAATCTTCAAAATAATATTAAAAAGTTTAGTAAGCCAAGAAATTCATTTATCTCCTAAGCATTTTCACGCCTCTATTGGAATATTGTCAAGTCCAAGTGCTTTTCCACACTTCATTTTTTTAAAGCATCTCTAACTTTGATTTTCCTCGCTACATAGTGAGATAAAAGCTTGATGTTGTTGTTATTGTCTAACTTTGATTTTACTAATACGACGATAGAAACAAAAATCTTTATTTTCATTTAGGATGTGAAGGGTCACTAAAGTCAATCGTATTCTCACAATGATAATTGAAAAGTTTATTAAAATATCTCATTCACCTATGTTGAATATAATCTTCTAATAAAAGCACTTCGTGATCTTCATCATTAATGCACTTCACATGAACTAGATCTTTCTTCTATCTTTTAGCTTAACTAACATATACATATATCTTTCTCCCTCCTTAGTATCAAATATATTATATAAATTATTAAAAGCTAAATTCTTTGCATCGCATATTGCTTTCTTAGACTCCTTGCAGGCCCCTCTATATATTTTCTAATTTCCTAAGCTTTTAAATCTAAATCAAATTTTATAGCAAAGCTTTTTATTTTTTGATCTTTTCTTGTACATTTTGATTTCACCACCAACTATTTTTTACTATTATGAACTTTTCCTTCTAATATTCTAAGCACATATTTTTGTGGCATTCTTAATATCACTAACTATTTTTTCCCACATAGCATTAGCTTGCTCATGCACAATCAAGATCTTGAGATCTTGAATCTTACTCTCCAAATTATTTTTTTAGCATTCTTTAAATGCCCCATCTAATCATAAGATAAAAATTTACTTTATTTTTCATATTTTTCCCCTTCATCTTAAAGTCCAAAACTAATACGAGATGTTGGGTACATAAACTTTCACACATAATGATTTTACAATTTTTCTATCTAAATGATATTTTCTTTATAAGAAAATCAATCTGAGTTTACTATAATCATTCTTATAAATGATGAGATGTTCCTCTCTTTTCTTAGATAAGGTATTAGCAATTACAAAATCATAACTAAAATAAAATCTAATATGATCCTACCACTTTCATTAGTTGCTCCAAACCTATAGCCACTATGAATACTTCTAAAATATTCTACCATTCCACTAATATGTCAATTGAAATCTCCTCCAATAAAAACTTTTACTTCAAGAGGTACCATTTTGTATAAATTCTTCTAAGTCATTCCAAAATTTTAATTTTGAGCACATATCCAAACCTTCTTGACTAGCATAAATACTTATAATATTAATAAACTTAGCATCAACAACAATCTTTAAAATTATGATTTTATCTTTAATTTTATTAGTTTCTATAACAGGATCCTTTTAACTCATATCTATAATCACATCTACACTATTTCTAGCATTACTCTTACTTGAATGTCATAGTTTAAATGCTAAACTATCAATCTACTTAATGCACTCTCCAACCCATTTAGTTACCTAAATACATAGAATATTTATCATCCTATAAATTATAAGATATATTGATTTCACTAATTTGGCTATAAGAGAACCTATATTTCAAATTCATATCTTTATTATAGTTTCATGGACTAATTTTTTTGCCCACATTCATCTATGGTGTGGGAACTTTTGCTTTTATCACTGCATCCGGGTGTCAGTGCTTATTTAACATGCACATTTCTCATTGTATTTAGGACATACAGTATATCACTTCCAGGAAACTCCCTAATATTAATACAATGTATTAAAATATTCATCACTAATACATAACTGCTATTATTTTTTAACAAAATAGAACCATCTTTGTCCCACAAAAATATCCACTCCTTGTGCGTATTTTTTATTTACTTTATTTGATTTATGAATTAGTTAAATATTTTCAAATCAAACTTTTGTTCAATTGGTTCAACTAAATTCTAAACTAATCGAAAATAATAAACTTTAACAACAAGAATAATTATATGTATTATGAAGAATATTAGATAATTTTTAGTGAATTTTATAATTTTAATATATAATAAATAATATCATGTTGATCTTTTTGGCTTTTGTTTATTTATTTATATATATATATTAATAAATTGATATGGTTCATTTGATGTTTTGATTGATTTTTCTTAAATAAAAATTGAATTAATAATAAAAAAATAAAAGAAGTAAAATTATAATCATTATTTATATTTAAAAATTCAAAGCAAATTAATCAAATAAGAACAATTCGATTCAATTTTTTTAATTTATCTAAATAATGCACACCTATTCTCATATTCTTTCAAACACAGAACAAAGAGATGAGGCATACGTATTAGTGGAATCATTACAGACTTCTGAATTTTCTTTTTGCCTACATTTGATGAAAAATATACTTGGAATTATTGTTGAACTATCCAATTAATTTTACTCCTTTTGATCAAGCAATTCTTGAAAATCAATTGGACACTTATATTATGAATATGCGATTTAATGAACAATTTTTCTTCATTAAAAGATTTAGGAAGTCTTGCTAAGAAAATAATCTAAAGTAAGAAGGATATTCTATATCCTCTTTCAGACTACTGAAATTGACGTTAGTATTATCTGTTGCAACAGTAGGAGCCGAAAAGGCATTTTCTGTCATGAATATTATAAAAAATTGGCTAAGAAATAGGATTACAGATCAATGGCTGAATGATACATTAATCGTTTATATTGAGAAAGAAATATTAGAATATATTGATAATGAAGTAATTATTCAACTCATTCAAAATATAAATGATAGACGTTATAAATTATAATTTTTTTATTATCATATATTTAATATTTTCTCTGTTTAAATAATAAATTACAACAACAACAACATCAAGCCTTTATCCCACTACATGGGGTCGGCTACATGAATTCTTTTTCTCCATTGTGTCATGTTAAAAGTCAAATTCTCGTTTAAATCTAATAAAGAAAGATCATTTCTAATATTTTCTAACCAAGTCTTTTTAGGTCTACCTCTACCTTTCTTAACATAAGTCAAATCTAAGACCTCTACTTTCTTAACTGGGTCATCGGGAGGCCACCGTTTTACGTGACCAAACCATCTAAGGTGACTCTCTCTAATCTTATCTTCCACTGGAGTTACTCCAACCTTTTCACGAATATGCTCATTTTGTATCCTATCTCTAAGGGTAAAGCCACTCATCCACCTGAGCATCCTCATCTCTGCAACACTTAACTTAGAATTATGCTTCTCTTTTAATGGCCAACATTCGGCACCATAAAGCATTGCAGGTCTCACCACCATTTTATAGAATTTTCCCTTAATTTTGAGGGGTACTTTTCTATCACACAATAAGCCCGATGCATTTCTCCACTTCAACCATCCAACTTGGATTCTGCTGATAATATCCCCATCTATATTACCATCACTCTGAACAATAGATCCAAGATATCTAAAACGTGTACTCTTATTAATGGCTTGATTGGCCAAAGTCACAATGCCCTCACTAGGTCTATTATTACTAAAATTACACTCCATATATTCCGTTTTAGATCTACTCAAGTGAAAACCTTTAGACTATAAGGTTGACCTCCACAATTCTAATTTACCTTCAACCCCCTCTCTAGTCTTATCAACAAGAAGAATATCATCAGCAAAAAGCATACACCAAGGTACATCCTCTTGCAAATGTCTAGTGAGAACATCCATGACTAAAGCAAAAAGATATGGGCTTAAGGCTGATCCTTGATGTAATCCAACCAAAATAGGGAAATACTTGGTCAAACCACCTTGTGTTTGAACACAAGTAATAGCTCCTGCATACATATCTTTAATGATTTGAATATAAGCATTATTAACTTCTTTCTTTTCAAGAACTCTCCATAGCACTTCTCTTGGAACTTTATCATATGCTTTTTCTAAATCAATAAATATCATATGTAAATCCTCCTTATTCTCTCTATATTTCTCCATCAAACCTCTTAATAAATGTATGGCTTCCATAGTAGACCTACCCGGCATGAATCCAAATTGATTTTGAGAAACATTAGTATCACGCCGCAACCTATGCTCCATAACTCGTTCCCATAGTTTTAAAGTATGACACATTAACTTAATTCCTCTATAATTCGCACAATCTTGTGCATCACGTTTATTCTTAAAATAGGGATTAACACACTCATTCTCCACTCATCTGGCATCTTTTTAGTCTTCAAAACAGTATTAAAAAGTTTAATAAGCCAAGAAATTCCTTCATCTCCTAAGCATTTCCACACCTCTATTGGAATATCATCCGGTCCAACAGCTTTTCCACTCTTCATTTTCTTTAAAGCCTCTCTAACTTTGATTTTACTAATACGCCGATAAAAATAGAAATCTTTATTTTCATTTAGGGTGCTAAGGTCACTACAGTCAATTTTATTTTCACAATCTTCATTAAAAAGTTTAGCAAAATATCTCATCCACCTTTGTTGAATATCATCTTCTAAAAAAAGTACTTTTTGATCTTCATCCTTAATACACTTCACTTGAACTAAATCCTTACTACTCCTATCTCTTTGTTTGGCTAGCTTATGCATATATCTATCTCCCTCCTTAATATCTAATCTATTATATAAATCACTAAAAGCTAAACTCTTTGCATCGCATATTGCTTTCTTAGATTCCTTACGTGCCTCTTTATATAATTTCCAATTATCAAAATTTTTACAATTAAACCAATTTTTATAACAAATCTACTTATTTTTAATCTTTTCTTGCACATTTGGATTCCACCACCAACTATTTTTACTATTAGGAATTTTTCCCTTTGAAACTCCAAACACATCTTTTGCAATATTCTTAATATTACTAGCCACTTTTTCCCACATAACATTAGCATCCTCATGCACAGACAAAATCTTAAGATCTAAAATCTTACTCTCAAAAATATTTTTGTTAATATTTTTTAAATGCCCCCATCTAATCCTAGAAAATCGTTTTACTTTATTTTTTATTTTCTTCCCCATTATCTTCAAGTCCAAAACTAATAAACGATGTTGGGTACATAAGTTTTCACTCGGAATAACTTTACAATCTTTGCAATCTAAACGATCTAATTTTCTTATAAGAAAATAATCAATCTGAGTTGTACTATATCCATTTTTATAAGTAATGAGATGTTCATTCCTTTTCTTAAATAAGGTATTAGCAATTAAAAAATCATAAGCTAAACAAAAATCTAATATGGACTTACCACCTTCATTTGTCGTTCCAAACCCATGGCCACCATGAATGCTTTTAAAATCATCTACCTCTCTACCAACATGTCCATTTAAATCTCCTCCAATAAAAACTCTTTCTTCAAGAGGTGTCTTTTGTATTAATTCTTCTAAGTCATTCCAAAATTTTAATTTTGAATCCATATCCAAACCCACTTGAGGAGCATACGCACTTATAATGTTAACAATCTTAGCATCAACAACAATCTTTAAAGCTATAATTCTATCTCCAATTCTATTAATATTTATAATATTATCCTTCAAACTCTTATCTAAAATCACACCTACACCTTTTCTAGTACGACTCCTACCCGAATACCAAAGTTTAAATCCTAAACTATCAATCTCCTTAGCCTTCTCTCCAACCCATTTAGTTTCCTGAATGCACAGAATATTTATCTTCCTATGAATCATAATATCTATTAATCCCATTAATTTTCCTGTAAGGGAACCTATATTCCAAGTTCCTATCCTAATTTTAGTTTCATGGACTAGCTTCTTTACCCACATCCGTCCTTGATGTGGGAACCCTTGCCTATTTAACACTGCACCCGGGCGGCGGTGCAGCAGCCCTTGCACACTTGTCGCTGTATTCAGGCCATACAACGCGTCGCTTCCAGGGGACGCCCTAGCATTAACACAATTTCTTAAAGGATTCATGTCATTATTATTCGACAAGTTTTACGCTGGCTGTCGACTACCTAACGCAACCCTCCACTTTTCTCATCCAGGACTTGGGACCTGGCAACGACAGTGTTAATTTAAATAATAAATTGAAAGAAAAAAAATTAAAACTACCTATGTCAGTCCCGGATGAAAAAAGTTGAGAAAACTTTTGTCAAAATAAATTAAGGCTCCCGCCGGAAAATTTTTTGGCTCCGCCATTGCTTAAGAGGTTTTCAAGCATAACGATAATTTCTAAAGAAAAAAAAAATTTTAAAGCCTTTCTTGAAGTTGAAAAAGATAAAAGGAGCCCTTACGTGATTTTTACTATAATTTACCAAAATGAATAAATTTTTCCTTAGGATTTAGTAGCCTCTAGTGGGAACCACCAGAGGTGTGAAATAATGAAGACAAGGTCACGGACAAGAAAGGTTTAGAGCATGCTCAATATATAAGAGCTTGTAATTTAAAAAAAAAAACTTCAGGGGACAAAAACTGAATAAAAAACCATTAAACCATGGATCATAGGTTTCCCTATCACCAAACATGAGGAGCATTTTGTGCTAGCGATGCTGTGGTGCCAAAGCTAAAATCCAAATGGGCAAGCAACATTGAAAATCCTTCTCTGAAGGAAAAATAGATTACGCTAAAACCAAAAGAAACCCCCTGGCATCTTCACATGATGCACCCCAGTATGCATGCACAATCACCTGTTGATTGGTAAAGTTCTGTTGAATATTGTCGCATCTTTCTAAAAGAGATAGAATTAATGCAAATTATTTTCTACCTTGGGGTCCCCTCTTGATTAATTTCAGCTCTTACTTAACAAGGAAGACTAGTGATTTCTTGCTAACAGCCATCCAATGTCCCTTTGTTGGCGGAACTCCCTGTTGGAGCCTTCCTGTAGCTGGGAGCATCCCTTTTTTGAAAGTATCCCTGCAGCTGCTCCATCTTCCAGCACACGGTTTCTCTTATATAGAAGGCGGCTGGATCGGGTTTTATTAGGAGCTGATTTTTAGGGATTCTAGCTAATATATTAAGTAGTGTTTTTTAAACTAAATCATATTGGAATATTCATATTTCCATTCATGCTAAAGAGTGTGTACTTCTTCCTATTTTTTCACCTTTGTAAACCTCTATTATAGGGCCAAGTTTCAGCCCCTGCTCAAGCAATGCAGTATTCCACTAATGTTTCTCTTTTCTTCTCCCCTACATGCTTGTTCTAAAATAATTTCAGAGATAGTTTCTGACTATCAATGGCTAACAGCTACAAGAGGGCCACAACTAGATCAAGTTAAGATGGAGAGAAGATGGCTTCTTCATCAATCTCACCAAGCCGCACTATCATTTTGGTCCATGGAGTACTCACCTCTCCAAATCACATCATACAAACTCAATAAAAAAAAAAATCTTCTTCCAATGATCTCCCTCAATTCAAATGGTGATTCGAGGAAGATGAAAGATTGGATACTTAAATAGTACCATCCATCAACCTGAAGTAGTTGACCCTTCATTTCCAACATGAGATAACAACAATGCCTTTATCAATTCTAGAAAAGAACACATTGTATCCAAGTACTTACACTACAGTATTGCACAAGCAATTTATGAGAAAGTAAGCATGGCGTATTGAGATCTTAAAAACTCTACTAAATTGTGTGAAATTATGCGATCATGCTCATAATCTCAAACAAGGAATCAAGACTGGATATTTTCAAGTCAAATGGTTGATGATAGAAGTGTACAAGTAAATACATCAAACTTGTGTAGAAAATAAGAGCATATAATTTCTTGAAGATCTCAACAAAGACCTAGATGAAGTTTGAATAAGAATTCTAGAGATTTGTACATTCCCCAAAACTGAAGTAGTATTCACTGAGGTTAGAAGAGAAGAATGCAGACAAAGAGTAATGCTAGGAGGTACTAAGAACACTTCAAACTTAAGGGTTCACTCTTTCACAATTCTGGAGAAAGACCTAGTAAATAACTTAAGACATGAAAAAAGAGGTAACCTTTGCTAGTGTCTCTAAAAAGAATAATAACACGACAAAATTGTATGGAACTTCGCAACAAGCCAACAAAATGGGATCAATCTTGGAAATCAACACAAAGGCATTCACACTCATAAAATTAAAAGCAATGAACTAAAGATGAAAATCAGTGATAATCTTGGAGTCATTATCTTAAAGAAAGAGCAACTAAATTTTAGACAAATTACTCGCTTTTAAAATGGTGCTAACTCTTCCCCTTTAGCCCAGATAGATACATTTTCTCTAGCTCTTACATGTACCAAGGAAGTATAGAAATCTTCGATCATTGACTCAAGAGCTCTAAATCATATAGCAAATTGTGCTCACCTATTGTCATCTTATAATTTCTCACCTAAAAACCTCAGAGTCAACTAGATCTCTAAACAAATCATTCATTCTTCTTGAAAAGATAAATCATACCCTACATGCATACGTAGATTCGCAATAATAGATGGAATATGAATAATTTGTTTTGATCTTTGCTTCAACCAAAGACTTGTATGCTTTCTTGGGTTTTATAAGGATATGATTATCTTCTTTTATGTCATTTCCCAAGAGAGGAACATCTCTTTTTGACTTAGGTGGGGTACCAATTGTTTTAGTAAGACGTGGCATTGCCTTCTTTCTTCCTATTTGATTCTTCTCAACATTTTTTTAGATTGCCTTGCCATCTTCAAGGTTGATGCTGTAACTTTGGACAATGATAGGAAGTGGATTTTTTTTCACAAAATCAGCAGATGAAATACGAAAAATTGAAAAGAATAATGTTTTGACGTATTCTAATCTCAAAGTTTGGATATTAGCACATTCATCATAGCACATATGGGAAAGTTTGAATGCTTTGACGCACATGCACGATTTGTAGTGTGCTTGTATGATAGACGTGCACAAATTTTCTCTGATTTTGAAGGTTGATAAATATTCTAATCCCCGATTTATCCCTGCATCGTCCCATCTTCTAGCTTTTCTTTGATTTTTAAGGTTACCATATGGGGGTTTACTAGGGGCCAATCTCTTGGGATGCTAAATACTATATTAAATAGTTTTTTTTAATTAAATATTTTTATAATATTAAGATTTCCTTCCATTCTAAAGAGAGTTTATTTTTTGTTTACTTCTCATTTTTTAACCTTTATTTATAGGGTCAAGTTTCAGCCTACTCAAAAAATGAAGTTGTTAGACCGGTCCAACAGGTCCAGAGAGACCGGCCCCAATTTTTTGGAGGCGAACCTGTTCCGCCTCAAACTCCCACCCCCCTTCAAACTTAAAACTTCTCTTTTCTCCTCTTGTACATCCTTTCTCTAACAAGTTCAAAGATTTCATAAGAAACCAAGAAGGAAATAATCTTTAAATCACTAAGAACACCAATCAGCAACTCAGCTCAGCACAAGGAGTTTGAAGCAAGAAACAGGACTCGACCTCTAGGAAGAAAAAGAAAATTTATCCCATACTGTACTGATTATGCCCAAATGCATGACAACATATAACTGTTGGTAAAGTGCTTTACAATCGTAGTCATTATTATACGTGCTTGCTTAACAAAGAAATTTGTTTTATGTAAAGCATGTTCTTCCCATGGAATTCATAAACTGAGTATCAAAAACAATCTAAGAAAAGAAATTAAATAATATTTTCAGTAATAAATAGTAAGAAAAGTATGACAAAAACAAAATATGAATGGCAATGCCGTTTCTTAAACATAAAAATCCTGCCTAAACACAGCGAAACCGGTGCTACTCTACTCAACTTACCTAGCACAAAGGTTATAAAAGGTCTGACTTGTTTAGAAGTACCACCCTCTTTAACCTGCAAAACAGAGGTGATATGATTACAGCCTAAACAAATCCGAGAAAGATAAGTGGAGCAGTTTAGAATATAGTTCTCATGCAATCCATTGCTTCAACCGAAATGCAGCATAATGGTTTTATGAAATATTTGCTTGCTCAGAGAAGGTTGTAGACTATCTTGTTTGAGGGTTTGAGTCATGAACTTGACTGGATTTATTCATAACTAGGTTTCCCCTCATATCAAACAAAGGTTTATTTAGACCTAATGTTTAAGACTTCATATATGAGTGCAAGCAACCATAGTTAATCACCCTACCTATTGGAAAGCACCTCGAGTACAGATGTAGCTCGGTTCCGCATTAGATGTAAGTTTATGCATTTAAACAAATGATTTTTTTGATAGTTTCCCCCTTAAGAGAGGATATCCTAAGAGAATTCATGGTGGGTAAGAGTGAAAATAAAAACCATTTTAAGCACTCCTGCATTCGATTTGAGATGAAGTTGTGATCTTCTCCACTCTCACTCGACAGCAACATTAGACAGAGGCATCCAAGGGTATAATTGGAGGCATCAATCAATGATTAGACAATGATCAATGTTCTTTTTTTACAATAATTAACCTGAGATTAAATAGGCCACCCACATTTAACCTTTCAATCGGGTCCTTTGTGCTTTTTCATGTCACTTAGGTCCTCCAACTAAGATATCAATCTTCAAAGTGGCACCAACTACATAACATCAATTAAAATCAGTTAGCAGAATCGTGTGACCATAAATATGACCTTAAAATCTAAGTTCCAAAATTGCCCTCCTAGTCCATAAAACCATAGTTTTTTTCATTTTCAGGTGCTCCCAACAACAATTAAAAAAAATCGTGACTCCCTCAAATAAAGAAGTGTTTAGCAGTATAATACGACCATATTCAAACAGAATATGCACTTCAATCATTTAAGTTTTTTATCAATATAATAAACAAAATATGTATTCTACTTGTGAGCTACTTGTGTAAGCTGTTCAGGTAACCGGTCGTCTCCACTTCCCTCGACACATGCTGGTAAGTTGTTCGTCGTAACCTAACTCCCTTCTCCTTTGGCCCATCATCTTGTCTCAACTTCTCTTACACCGTGTATCAACTTCTACTGGTGTAGTTGCTCGTCATGACTTCTCTTGACGCCTACTAAGGTAAATAATTAAAAATTGTAATGAAAATAAAAAATTATTGACAAAACATATGAATTTCCCAAAATGTTATACCTTCGCCCCATCCCCTAGCATTGTTGTTAAATTCAACATTGATTTTAATCGTATGATTACTTTTGCTCCTATTTAAAGAGCTGTGCGACTGAATCGAACTTTTTGTATAGTTTGGGGCTAAAATACCCCCCAAAAAAATCGACGAAACATTTTGGGTATTTTCTCAAATTATCATAAATTCCTGGCTAATACTTTTGATGAGGACATCCAACCGTGGAAAATGTATCAGCGACGAGGAAGACGATCTACGGCTACGATCGCATCTCTTTATTTATGATTGATATATTGTATTTTTTTATTATTAGTGTCATTTTCCTCTTTTACCCTCACTTGAGGGACTAGATACATGTAACCCCAAGGGGTAATTTGGTCTTTTGTTTTGTTCTTGTATGAGGGTCTATTTATAGCCTTCTTTTCCCCTCTTATGAGGTTAATGAATGAATATCATGAAAATTTCTGCACTTGTGTGTTTTGAGAGAGTTTGAAGAGTTCTTGGAGAGAGCTTTGGAGAAGTCCCTTGGTGAAGGGCAACGGATCATCCACCAACCTCGGAAGCGTCCGGGTTCATGGCTTTATCTCTCCCTTCTTCCCCTTTTCTTTCCCACAACCCGCCGGCCATCTTCCCCCTTTCCCCCATAGCCGCCGGTCAAAGTTCTTCCAAAGCCGCCGGCCTAACACTTACTCCCGTCTCCCTTTCTCAGCCCAAAATCCCACCACCCTCACAACCCCACCGACCACCCATCCCCTCCTCCCTCCCCTTTAGTCGTCGGCCACAAGACTCCAAGCCCTCACCCGCCGGCCCTACTTGCCCCACCTCCCTTTCTTTCCAAATCTCCTCTAGGGAGAGAATTGAAGACTTACCTAATTTAGATCATCTTAAATTTGGAAAATTTTCAAATTTCAAATTCACACTTATTTGAATTTGAATCCTTTTCCTAAAATAAGATTAATCTAAATTAGACACTTTCCAAATTTCCTCAAATCTGAAACAATGAGAGGTCCTCTCTTAATACTCTTTCCTTAATTAACATCTCATGTTTAGAAAGAATCTCAAATTCCCAATCTTTGAAAATCTGAAATCAAATCAGATTTAATCAAATTCCACATTCAATGAATGTGGACACCAATCAACCCACCCCTTTCATGGCCGGCCCACACCTCTCTCCTATCTAATTAATTCCCCATTTAATCTTCCAATCAATCCCTTAATCTCCTCCCCCCAATCCAGCCGCCCCCTCTCCCTCTCTCCTAGCTGGCTTAAACACCCTCCAATCAAACCCTGGCCACCAAAAACCTACTCCCAACGGCTGTCCAGGAATTCCGATCTAGGAATTACTACCCAGAAAATTCCAACCAGCAATATTGCCGCTCCAAATCCCCTCCTGCTTGCTGTCCAGCCATCCCTCAAGTGCTGTCCAAGGCATTTCTAACATCAAGGCTGCTGTCCAGAATTTCTCAAGGGTCAAAACTGTTGGCCAGGCTTTCCTAGTGACTATCCAGACATCCTTAGTTGTTGTCCAGCCGTCCTAGCAGATTTCCTACTGCTGTCTCGCTGTCCAGAAGTCCTCCGATCGCCGTCCAGAAGGTTCCCGAACCTTGAGGTCGCCGTCCACCCTTCTCAAACATTCCAACGACCACACCGGAGTTTTGTATCTTCTATTTCTTTGGGTAAACTCTTCCTCCGACTCTTTTATCTTCGTAATTACTTCTCAATTGTGGTCTTAGTAGATTCATGAAGATAGTGTTAATGCTCTTCCGCTAAAGCTTAGTAATCCAGAGAGTTGAGTGAGAGATCCTTGCATATTGACTAGTCTTATTGTTAATCTAGGGATCTCATGTTGAAAACCATCCATGTATGCAACGTTAGATTAATTGATTGTTTTACGGTCTTAACTCATATGCATGTGATTTAGCCTAAGCTTGTTTTACCACTATTTGTGTTTTATCTCGTCGTTAAAATCGTTATAAAGATATAATTATTGTGATCTCTAAATATTAAGCGTGCAAATTTCTTAATCAGCTCATCTTTACATGTATGTCTTGCATCAACTTTTCCATCTACAGTAACGAGTAATTTGTGGACAACATTTTTTCATCTAAAGCAATCCAACAATCTATGGATATTAGCTTTCCATCTATGATGCACGGACACTCCGCTTAAAGAGAAAATACAGTGTCGGACACATGTCGAACACGGACATGCACCCAACATGGCGGGGACACGTGTCCGACATGGGATTAACGTGGACAATTAAAAAAAAATTAAAACAGACACGTGTGTCCTGATATTTAATAATTAAATTTTTGTATTTTATATTTATATCTCCTAAACCTTTTCGCCGTATAATCGTCCGCTAGTTTTCACGAGAATCCCTAGTCTTCGTCATTTATGCGAGGCGAGGCCAAACCACCGAGGCGTCTTCGTCATCTTTGCACGCAAGCGAGGCCAAACTGAGCAAAGTCGTCGAAGGAGGGAGTCGGCGTCTTCGTCTATCAAGGAGGGAGTCAGCATCTTCGTCATCTGCGCGCAGGCGAGCCATCGAATGCAGAGGAGGAGGGAGCCGGCTTTAGTTTCTGATTTCTCACACTGCTTTAGGTATTTGTTTCTCTTTATAGGTTCTCACATTATTCAATATTTTTACTTTAATTTTTCATTTAGGTATTTGTTTCTGATTTCTCACATTATTCAATATAGGAGGAGGGAGTCGGTTTTGTATTTTTCATTCAACCGTTTGCTCAAATGAAATTTATATGATGTTTTATTCATTAACTATAGGGATTTGATTCTGATCCTTTGGTACTTTGTCTTCTTATACTTCAGTGATTAAGCTTTCATGATTAATTGAAGTTTATCCTATCTTGCTCAAATAATGGTAGTTGTGTTGGTTTATAGGGAAATTTCTCTAAGACCGTAACGTTGAACGTAGAGAAAGTTATTAGGTTTTAATACTAACATGCATCATTACAAATGATTGATATTTTTTTTACACACAAGGTTTCTTTATTTTGCATTGTTGGAATTGATTTTTGTAGAAAAGAACAAAATTAGAGAAGCTGTTTTTTAATTTTATTTCTTTATTTTCTCAGCTCATATTTTCATTTGTGTTAGCTTATGACATAAAGTCGTTGGGTGAGTTCCTAACATCTTGTTTAATCCAAATAATTTAAGACAATTCAACCTCTTTTGGTAATCAAAAGAAACTCTAGATGTACAATATGTCTTACAATATGAAACCCTAGATTTACAATATGTTGTGCATTCATAACATTTTTCTTATTTCTTCCATTTCACCAGTGTATTTAAAAGCAAAATGAGCTCTAGTGCTGCTAGAGTGGATTAGGCAAAGGTTCAAAAGAGCCATGTGTATAGAAACTGATAAGCCATTATGGAATCATGTTACAAAGTTAGAAAAAATTTTTGAAGGAGTAAATGTGTCATTCAAATGCAATTACTGTGGTATCACCTACAAAGGATCATATTCTACGGTGAAAGCACATCTACTTAAGATTGGTAGCCGTGGAATTAAAATATGTCATAAAATTACTACTTCGTAGTTGATAGAATTGAACAAACAAGTTGATGAAGTTGAATCTAGGATCAAAAGGGCACTTCCTAAAAAGATACCTTTGCCATCTACCCATGATTCATCCCACACTTCTTCCTCATCTGTTAGAGTTGATCATGCTAGTTCATTTAGGAATGAAGAATATGAATCAAAGAAAAGAAAAGGAGTTGCCAGTAGTTCTTTAGAGAAGGCTCTTAACATGCATATGCGAGAGCAACTTGGTGGTGAAATTGCAAGGATGTTTTTTTCAGCATGACTTCATTTCAACCTTTCAAGGAATCCTTATTATAAGAATGCATTTACTTTTACATGTAATAATAATCTTGCAAGTTATGTTTCACCTGGCTGCAATGCAATAAGATCAAAAGTATTGGAGAGGGACAAAGCAAATATTGAGATATTGCTTGAACCAAAATCAACGAAAGGAGTGTGGAAAGAAAAAGATGTTAGTTTGATGTGTGATGGTTGAACTGATCCTCAGAGAAGATCACTCATCAATTTCATGGCTGTTACAGAGAATTATCCAATGTTTATAAAAGCTATGAATTGTGAAGGAGAATACAAGGATAAATATTTTATTTCCAATTTGATTAAAGAGGTGATAGTGATGATTGGGCCTTCAAATATTATGCAGGTTATCACGGACAATGCACCAGTGTGTAGAGCTGCAGGATTGTTGATGGAGCAAATATATCCTCATATCTTCTAGACTCCATATGTTGTGCACACTTTAAATTTTGCTTTAAAAATATTTGTGCAGCTAAAAATACAAAGGCTATGAAATCATCTATGCTGAATATCATTGAATAACAGTGGCTACAGGTGATTCTATTATGATCAGAAATTTCATTATAAACGACTCAATGAGACTTTCAATCTTTAATAATTTCTCACATTTGAGAATGTTAGCTGTTGTTAGGGGGTGTAAACGAGTCGAGTCAAGTTTTGGCAATATCGAGCTCAGCTCGTCAGTATGAAGCGAGCTCGAACTCGAGCTCGTCCCACTATAAATGAGCTTGAGCCAGCTCGCAAGCTTCGACAAGCTCGATTCATTTTTCGAAAAAGCTACATCATTTATTACAAAATCCAGTTTAAAATATAATAAATAAAATATAAAAAATTCTAGTGCAGTCTCATTCAAATTTATTACAAATTCCAGTTTAAAATTTATTACAAATTCCAAAAAAGCTACAGCATAAGAGCATTTATTCAACCAGCAGGATCCCGTTCAAATTTAATAAATAAAATATAATGGCAAATGGGATTAGGCGGGAAGATTAGGCGCACGAGATCCGTGACGGGATTAGGTGGATTCCGCAGAGCCGCAGACGCGACAACCTCGAGCCACGCGAGCGCCTCGACTGTTGATCGCCTCGAATTCGAGCGGGATTATACGGGAAATCAAAACATTTAATATTAATTTTTAGGCAGAATTAGGCGGGTTCAGATTTAATAAATAAAATAAAAAGTATTTTAAAAATATTAATATTGAATCAAGCCGGCTTGCGAGTTCACGAGCTGAGCCTTAATCAAGCTCGAGCTCGACTCGTTTATGGGTTCGCGAGTCGACTCGACTCACTTACACCCCTAGCTGTTGCAGAAACTCGTTTTGTCTCTATAATAATCATATTGAGAAGGTTCAAACAAAAAAAAAGCTTTCCAATCTATGGTGATTAGTGAGAAGTGGTCTTGCTATCGAGAAGATAATGTTGGAAAGGCAAGATATGTAAAAGAAAATGTCTTAGATGATTTGTGGTGGGATGATATAGATTATATTTTGACTTTCACTGATCCAATTTATGATATGTTGAGAGAGGCTAACACAAAAAAATCATACCTACATTTGATTTATGAGATGTAGTACTCTATGTTAGCAAAAGTCAAAGAAATTATATACAAACATGAAAGAAAGGCATATGATGAAGACTCAAATTTTTTTAGCATTCCTTTATTGAATAGTTGAAGCTTGATGTTGTACTAAATGATTTTTTGCTTATGTTTTTGCGATTGTACTGGACATTTTGTACTAAACATTTTATGTTATAAGCTAAACAAGTTATCATGGCATTGATTTATTATTATTTCTCATTTCTAATATGATGCTACCTTAATTTCTATATACTATATTAAAAAAATTATTATGTCGTGTCCACGCCGCACCCATGTCCTATATTTAAAAAAAAAATCCACGTCCCATGTTCGTGTCATGTCGTTGTGTTCGTGTCCGTGCATCATAGATGTGAACATTTGTGGAGAGCATTAATGATCTAGCCACCTCTAAAAGATATATGTTTCTCGTTTTAGTAAACCCCATTTTGTTAAGGGATGTCGCCTTAAGAACTTTAGTAGATAATATCTTGATGTACGAGAAAATTTTTATGTATGATTTAAAATATTTTTCTCATTATCGGCTTTTAGGACTTGAATTTTGGATTGAGATTTAATATAGATTTGTAAAGTTGTCCCAATTCAAAATTTTCTTTCATTAAAAAAAATCAAGTGAAACGAATATAATCATGGATGAAGGAAATAAATCATCGAGATCTAGAGACATTTTTTTTCCTATATGGTCTCCACATATCACCGTGGACTAATGCAAAAATGTTAGGAAGACTCGTAAGCATAATTGGGATATGCACTACAAGTTTGTATAGCCAATTTACAAATTTCACATTAAAAGCCATTTGAATTTTTGTTAGTGAATAGAAAATGAAATAATTTAAATAAATTTTGGGTGTCTTATGCAATGGTGCTAAAGCCAAACATTACTATCATTATTTGAAGAGTGTCTAGAATTTAAAGTTGAATTTTGGTGGATATACAACCAGCTGTTTGGGTCCGCACTTTATTTGAGGATTCATGTTTTAGAAGGTGCTATCTTGAACACATCTCTACACTACCAATCTTCCTCCTCAAGTTCAAATCCTAGAAGTTATAAGTTTAGATGAAAAATTGGCAATAATGTTTTGTCTTAAGTGAGTTTGCTAATTGATAATAAGTTGAAATCAATGTTAGGCACTAGAAGCAAATAATTAAGTGTAAATTTTTCTACTAGAGTGACAAAAATTATTTCAACCACTTTGATAACGACCCATTGGTAATTCAGACATTATAATTTTCATGGCATGGAGTTTAATTGTGGAAGACCCTTTTTATATCTTATCGTACAATTTAAAGCTCCCTATTCTACCATCCATTATTGAAGTAGTAGTTCTTTTCTTGATTTCAATGAGGGCTTATAAGGATTTACTCTTTTGAGCAACCAAGCTTACTATGGCGATGCTCCAGAATAAACTTTTATTGGAAGAATAGTTGGCTATTTTTAGTTTGTTGTATGGATGGCTGAAACGTGAAGGAGAGAGTTGTTGTAATTTATCTTTGGGCAATCAAATTATTAATAAGAGTACACATTTTAGATAGCTTGGGTCTATAATTCAAAGTGATGGTGAAATAGATGGAGATATTATTAGTAGAATTCAAGTTGGGTGGTTGAAGTGGAGGAATGCATCAGGCTTGTTGGTGATAGAAAAACCCTCCTCAAAGTTAAGGGAAAATTCTATAAGATGGTGGTGTGATCTGCAATGCTTTATGGCATAGAATTTTGACCAATAAAAGAGAAGCATAATATTAAGTTAAGAGTTGCAGAGATGAGGATGCTCAAGTGGATGAGTGGCTGAACACTTAGAGACATGATATGAAATGAGCATATAAGTGAAAAGGTTGGGTAGCTCCAGTAGAAGATAAGATTAGAGAAAGTCGTCTTAGATGTTTTGGTCGCATAAAACGGCAATCTTCTGATGACTCGATTAGCAAAGTAGATGTATTAGATTTGACTTATGTTAAGAAAGGTAGAGATAGACTTAAAAAGACTTGGTTAGAAAATATTAGAAATGATATTTTTTATTAGATTTAAATGAGAATTTGACTCTTAATGAGACATAAGATAAGGGAGAAAAAAGATTCATACAGCCAATCCCACGTAGTGGGATAAAGGCTTGATATTATTGTTATTGTTATATTGGTTCTCTTTGAAATTTTCCAGTTCATTATTTCATTATAGAATTTTCATTTTTAAGCTGATAACTTGCATTAGAGTTGCAAGCTTCTTGATCAATGGCTTATTTGTGTCAAATTCTCAGCTTATCTTACAGCCAATCCCACGTAGTGGGATAAAGGCTTGATATTATTGTTATTGTTATATTGGTTCTCTTTGAAATTTTCCAGTTCATTATTTCATTATAGAATTTTCATTTTTAAGCTAATAACTTGCATTAGAGTTGCAAGCTTCTTGATCAATGGCTTATTTGTGGCTGTTGTCACAATATTCTTCATGATAGTTACCATAGTCTTCTTTTTATGACTTATGACGATCCTCAACATATGCTTTTTGTCTCATTTGCTAAGATGAAGATTGACTTTTAGTGTTGGTGAAGGGCCCATAAGCATGGAATTGATACTCCATATTAAAAGACTCTTCGACATTGTAGGAAATAAGCTATTAATGGTTCTAAAACCATCTTAAAAATTAGAAAGAGAATATAAGAAAGTAAAAATGGGAGATTGTATGACTGAATTTTATTCTCTTGTTCTATGTACAAAATAAGATGAGAAGTTATATGTAATTGGTAGAGAAATAACCATAAGGAAAGAAACAATTTTGAATTCCATAATTAACTACATAATGAAAATGAAATATTGTTGTCCATAGATTAGAGATTTTTGTTGATAGAAAGCTATTGTCCATGGATTACTTGATTATTTAGAGGGAAAGCTATGATGCACGGAGATGGAAACGACGACACGGACACAGGACAGATTTTTTTTTAAATATAGAACATGAGTGCGGCGTTGACACGGTATAATAATTTTTTTAATATAGTATATAGAAATTAAGGTAACATCATATTAAAAATGACAAACAATAATAAATCAATATCATGATAACTTGTTTAGCTTATAACATAAAATGTTTAGTACAAAATATTTAGTACAATCGCAAAAATATAAGCAAAAAATCATTTAGTACAAAATCAAGCTTCAACTATTCAATAGAGGGAATGATAGGATTAGCTTTAGAGGTTTGTCTTTGACCTTCAACATCATCATCATTAAATATTATTGCTTCCAACTCTGGTTCATCAAGAGAAATATTTGCAACCTCCAATATTCTCATATCATCAATGGACTCGAACCTATCTCCAGCAACATCCCACATCTTGTTACCACCTGCTATATAAAGTGGGGTCTTCATTGATAGAGGACGAAGATTTGTATGCACATACACTAAATCTTCAACCCGTTATGGAGTTATTTTATTCCTCTTCATCGATTGAATAAATGAGTATATGCTCCAATTTCTCTCACAACAAGAGGAGGATGAAACTTGACCAAGAAATTTTATTGCTATTGTTTGAAGAAGCGGTGCTGAAGCTCCATGAATCGACCACCACATCTTTGGATCCATCCTCCATCTATCAATCAAAGATTCTTGATCACCAAAATCCTCTAAATATTCAAAGAGCTTTGCAAGTTCTATATTAATCTTTCTTCTCTCCTCATTTGGAAAATATCGTTTCAAACATATCTTTCTCATATTTGAAACTTCTAAATCTTTTTGTGGTGAGACACGTTGAGGGTCTTCTTGAAGCCATTCTTTACTTAAATACCTTTAAATAATACAGATAATATAAAATCATTTATTCATTAACCAACAAATTAAAAACTAATTTAGAAGATAGATTTAAATTTATCTTGGATGTAATGAATGAGTCAAACAATAAAGATGTGTGTTGCTTTTGCTCCACGTATCCTCAAGAATGGTATAGACAACGCTCAGAAAATTTGAGTCTTCATCATATGCCTTTCTTTCATGTCTGTATATAATTTCTTTCACTTTTGCTAACATAGAGGCCTACATCTCATAAATCAAATGTAGGTATGATTTATCTGTGTCAGCCTCTCTCAACATATCATAAATTGGATCAGTGAAAGCCAAAATATAATCTATATCATCTCACCACAAATCATCTAAGACCTTTTCTTTCATATATCTTGCCTTCCCAACGTCATCTTCTCGATAGTAAAGACCACTTCTCACTAATGACCATAAATTGAAAAGCATTTTTTATTTGTTTAACCATTCTCAACATGATTATTACAGAGACAAAATAAGTTTCTGCAACAACTAAAGGTGTAAGTGAGCCGAGCCGACTCGCGAGCCCATAAATGAGTCGAGCTCGAGCTTGATTAAGGCTCGGCTCGTGAGCTCGCAAGCCGGCTCGATTCAGTATTAATATTTTTAAAATACTTTTTATTTTATTTATTAAATCTGAACCCGCAATTCTGCCTAAAAATTAATATTAAATATTTTGATTTCACGTCTAATCCTGCTCGAATTCGAGGCGATCAGCGGTCGAGGCGCTCGCGTGGCTCGAGGTTGTCACGACTACGACTCTGCGGAATCCGCCTAATGCCGTCACGGACCGCGTGCGCCTAATCTTCCCGCCTAATCCCATTTGCCATTATATTTTATTTATTAAATTTGAACGGGACCCTGCTGGCTAAATTATGCTCTGATGCTGGAGCTTTTTTGGAATTTATAATAAATTTTAAACTGGAATTTGTAATAAATTTGAACGGGACTACGATAGACTTTTTTATATTTTATTTATTAAATTTTAAACTGAATTTTGGAATAAATGATACAACTTCTTTGGAAAACAAACCAAGCTTGCCGAAGCTTGCGAGCCGGCTCGAGCTCGTTTATTATGGGACGAGCTCGAGTTTGAGCTCGCTTTCCAACTGACGAGCTAAGCTCGATATTGCCAAAACTCGACTCGACTCGTTTATACCCCTAGCAACAGCTAACATTCTCAAATGTGAGAAATCATTAATGATTGAAAGTCTCATTGAGTCGTTCATAATGAAATTTTTTATCACAATAGAATCACCTGCAGCCACTATTATCCAATGATATTCAACATAAATGATTTCATAGCCTTTGTATTTTTAGCTGCATAAATATTTTTAAAGCAAAATTTAAAGTGTGCGCACACATGGAGTCCAGAAGATATGAGGATATATTTGCTCTACCAACAATCATGCAGCTCTACACACTGGTACATTATCCGTGATAACCTGCACAATATTTGAAAGCCCAATCATCACTATCACCTCTTTAATCAAATTGGAAATAAAATATTTATCCTTGTATTCTCCTTCACAATTCACAACTTTTATAAACATTGGGTAATTCTCTGTAACAGCCATGAAATTGATGAGTGGTTTTCTTTGAGGATCAGTCCAACCATCTCACATCAAACTGACACATTTTTCTTTCCATACTCCTTTCGTTGGTTTTGGTTCAAGCAATGTCTCAAGATTTGCTCTTTCCCTCTCCAATAATTTTGATTTTATTGCATTGCAGCCAGGTGGAATATATCCTGCAAGATTGTTGTTACATGCAAAGGTGAATGCATTCTTATAATAAGGATTCCTTGTAAGATTGAAAGAAAGTCCCGCTGAAAAAAACATCCTTGCAATTTCACCACCAAGTTGTCCTCGCATCTGCATGTTAAAAGCCTTCTCTAAAGAACTACTAGCAACTCATTTTCTTTTCTTTGATTCATATTTTTCACTCCTAAATAAACTAGCATGATCAACTCTAACAGATAAGAAAGAAGTGTGGGATGAACCATGGGTAGATGGCAAAAGTATCTTTTTTTAAGAAGTGCCCTTTTGATCCTAGATTCAGCTTCATCAACTTATTTATTCAATTCTATCAACTGCGAAGTTGTAATCTTATGACACATTTTAATTCCACAGCCACCAATCTTAAGTAGATATGCTTTCATCGTAGAATATGATCCTTTGTAGGTGACACCACAGTAATTACATTTGAATGACACATTTACTGCTTTAAAAAATTTTCCTAACTTTGTAACATGATTCCATATTGGCTAATCTGTTTCTACACATGGCTCTTTTGAACCTTCACCTAATCCACTCCCACCAGCACTAGAGCTCATTTTGCTTTTAAATACATTAGTGAAATGGAAGAAATAAGAAAAATGTTATAAATGCACAACATATTGTAAATCTAGGGTTTCATATTGTAAGACATATTGTACATCTAAATTTTTTTTTTATTACCAAAAGAGGTTGAATTGTCTTAAATTATTTGGATTAAACAAGATGTTAGAACTCACCCAACGACTTTATGTCATAAGCTAACATAAATGAAAATATGAGATGAGAAAATAAAGAAATAAAATTCAAAAATAGCTTCTCTATTTTTATTCTTTTCTACAAAAAACAATTCCAATAATGCAAAATAAAGAAACCTTTTGTGTAAAAAAAAATATCAAACATTTGTAATGATGCATGTTAGTATTAAAATCTAATAACTTTCTCTACGTTCACCGTTATGGTCTTAGAGAAATTTTCCCTATAAACCAACACAACTACTATTATTTGAGCAAGATAGGATAAACTTTAATTAATCATGAAAGCTTAATCACTAAAGTATAAGTAGACAAAGTAACAAAGGACCGCAATCAAATCCCTATAGTTAATGAATAAAGCAACATATAAATTTCATTTGAGCAAACGGTTGAATGAAAAATGCAAAACCGACTCCCTCCTCCTATATTGAATAATGTGATAAATCATAAACAAATACCTAAAGAGAAGCAAATACCTAAATGAAAAATTAAAGCAAAAATATTGAATAATATGAGAACCTATAAAGAGAAACAAATACCTAAAGTAGTGTGAGAAATCAGAAACTAAAGTCGACTCCCTCCTCCTTTGCCTTCGACGGCTCGCCTGCGCGTAGATGATAAAGACGCTGACTCCCTCCTTGATAGACGAAGACGTTGACACCCTCCTTCGACGACTCCGCTCGATTTGGCCTTGCCTGTGCGCAAAGATGACGAAGATGCCTCGATGGTTTGGCCTAACCTCGCAGAAATGACGAAGACTAGGGCTTCTCGTGAAAACTAGCGGACGATTATACGACAGAAAGGGTTTAGGGGATATAAATATAAAATATAAAAAATTTAATTATTAAATATCAGGACATGTGTGTTCGTTTTAAATTTTTTATTTTTTTAATTGGACACGTTAATCCCATGTCGGACACGTGTCCCCGCCATGTCGGGTGCCATGTCCGACACTGCATTCCCACTTTAAGCGGAGTGTTCGTGCATCATAAGTTCACATCTTTGGGGAGAAGTTGTCCTAACAGGCAATAGCCACCTATCTCATTTATAGAATAACTCCAACAGTACTTAAACAACAAGCCCTTATTTAAACCCTTTTCTATTCATTTTCAAAAACTAAAATCATTTCTTATATTCCTTTAAAACTCTTAGGGTGCTTAGTCTTCATTCATATTCATTCTCAATACCAAAATAAATTAGACTCTAAATCTATCAAGGGTATCTTTCTTTAATACCCCCACAAATCAAAAAACGTCACACATGATAGCCCCCAGTTATTAGAAAAATTTATAGTTCCATAGATGTAACCTTTCTTAAACGCCAACCATATTACTCCAAACCCAAAAGTTTGGAAGAAAATTCAAGAATGAGAATTTCAAATTTGAAACTTATATGATCATCAAACCTATGGACTATTTATCATTGCCTCTCATTCAACCTATTAAAGCCTCACCAAAATCACAAAAACCCTCACTACCCCCCTTATTACCTTGTCAATACACCGAACCAATGGAGAATAAGTTTTATGTCTATACAAGGAGGGAAAAGAAAAACTAAAAAGGAGAGCAACCAACATATCTCTAGCACATTCAAGAACCCAAACATAATTCTAGGACTAACGAAGTACAAACGGGTGATAATAACTTCATTTATGATGATATTGATCTCTATTGTTCTAATGCCTTAATAAAGGGGTTGGGTAATGCAGCAAACACTCAATCCATAACTTTAACCTGAAATATAGATTCCAAATAATATGCATGAAGCTCTTAAAAGCCCCAAGTTGAAGAAGGATAAATTGGAAGAAATCTAAGCCTTAGAAAGAAATGGCACATTGAAAGTTTATGAACTTCTACTAGAAAAACAACTAGTTTGATGCAAATGGATCTTTACAACCAAATATAAAGTAAATGGGACCGTAAATAAATTAAATCCAAATTATCACAAAAGGTTAAGTCAATCATATGATATTGACTATCATTGCCAAACTCAACACAATTCAAGTTTTTCTCTCTTGCGAAATATTGGGACTAGCCTATACATCAACTTGACCTTAAAAATTCTTTGCTTAATGGTGACCATGAGGAGGTATACATGGAGATCTAACCTGGATAGAAAAATCTTAGAAGCATCGATAAGGCATGTTGACTCAAAGAAGCTCTATATGACCTCAAAACAATTTAGTCATGTCTAGTTTGCCAAATTATACAAATGTCCCAAAACATGTGGGTACATTCAGTGTCAAAATGATCGCATACTCTTTATCAAGCACTCACCTAAAGGAGAAAATGTATATGATAGTGTATATAGATGATATTATATATACAAAAGAGTTTGATAAACAGCTAATCATTCAAAAAATTTCTAGCCAAGACTTTGAAGTAAAAGACTAGGAAATCTAAAATATTTCCTTCAAAATGGCATATCAAAACAAACAGTGGCGGAGCCAGGATTTTTTTGATGTGGGGCACAAATTATCAATAACAAAAAAAACTCTCCACCTTTTTCATTCGGGCTTGAGACTGGCATAGGCGATTTTTTTTTGTTAGACTTATTATGTCCGAGAATATTATTAGTAGAATTCAAGTTGGATGGATGAAGTGGAGGAATGCATTGGACTTGTTGTGTGATAGAAAAGTACCACTCAAACTTAAGGAAAAATTCTATAAGATGGTGGTTAGACCTACAAGCTTTATGGTGCAAAATGTTGGCCATTAAAAGAGAAGCATAATATTAAGTTAAGTGTTGCAGAGATGAGGATGCTCAGGTGGATGAGTGGATTTACTCTTAGAGACAGGATACGAAATGAGCATATACGTGAAAAGGTTGGAGTAGCTCTAGTGACAGATAAGATTATATAGAGTCATCTTAGATGGTTTGGTCACATAAAACGGCTGCCTTCTGATGACCCGGTTAGAAGAGTAGATGTATTAGATTTAACCTATGTTAAGAAAGGTAGAGGTAGACCTAAAAGGCTTAGTTAGAAAATATTAGAAATAATATTTCTTTATTAGATCTAAATGAGAATTTGACTCTTAACCGGACACAATGGAGAAAAAGAATTCATGTAGCCGAATCCACGTAGTGGGATAAAGGCTTGATGTTATTGTTGTTGTTGTAGACTTGTTATGTCAAAAAGATAAATTATATAATAAAAATACTTACAATAAAAAATACATGATATTCATATTTTCCCTGGATTACACCTACTGTTTCTCTCTTCGAGTCTTCATATTTTGAAATCGTTGTACAATCACTTTATTGTCAATATTATTAAAAATATCTTTTTCAATATAAGTAATCAAGCAATCATTCATCTATGAGTCTCACATACTATTGCGCAAATGATTCTTCACAATTTTCATAGTTGAGAATACTCGTTCGACTGTTGCTATTGCAATTGGTAATATTAGAGCAAACTTTATAAGTACGAACACCAAAGGATAAATATCATTTTTCTTAGTCTCCACCATTTTTTAAACAAGTTCTCCAATCCTTCTTAGATTGTTGAATACATCATTAGACCTCATATCAATAATAAAAATCTCCAGCTAACTATTTAATATAATGAGATCTATATCTGAAAAATCTAGTAGATAAAATTGAGTCATACGTACCAATCTTTATTTATCAAAAGATGAGAATGAGTTACATGGATTCAAACATGCCACACACATAAGCAACTCAGTATTTATCTCATCAAAAATTATTGTTAAGCTCTTGAAGTTGCATATCTATAACTGAATAAAAAAATTTCTTGATTTTCTGATTCTTCTGATTCATCATGACCACGAAAAGCTAACCCTTGATGCAATAAAAATCAGACACAATCAAACTAGCAGTTAAACGAGTTATGTAATATCTCCGATTTTGATCAAACGGTCTTGTAATAGCAAATCTAATGCCTTGTTTTTTATTCAACAGATCTTCACATTTTCCACATACAATATTTTGATAACTATTAAATTGTCCAACATGGACTTGAAATCTATCCTTCTTTTTTCCAATTTGGAAATCCCTTTGTATCAAAGCTATCACCACTTGCTTGTTCACCTATTTCTGGTCTATAAAGATAATAGAATAAACAACAAGATGCATCTTTGATGATATTGTACTCTTACCATGCTTTGAATCATTAAACCACGCAGGATTAAACCTATGTAATTTATTTTCAATTTTTGTTTGCGGGAATTCATGATCCTGAGGCTGACAAGGTCCTCTTAATAAGTATGTTCTCCTCACTATATCCCTATCATTTGGATAAAAATCAGAAATTTTTTTCTTGATCCCGGGTCAACTGGTAAGTCATCAAAATTTTTCACACAAACATATTTAGATTGTGTATTGCTATCATCACAATTTACATTTTGCTCAACTATATCAACATTTTTTTTGAAGTATCTCTCCATATCTATAACAAATAAATATATAATTAAATACAAAAAACAAGCACATTTGAACAAAAGGCCAATATATTCAATGAAGAATATTTTAACTTACTTGAGTAAAAAATTGTGACCCTCATCTCGAAAATCTATATTACTACTTTATTAATTTCTCTTCTCTACAATTTCTGTCAAACGAGATTTAAAGATTTAAAAATTAATATAAATTGACTTCAAGTTAAACATGTATAAAAAATTTTATCAAATTATTTGACTTGGTCTAGATCAAATCTAAATAATTAAGTATTGAATCTTAAATCACAGATAAAAATAATACATGTTTTTTTCTTATCTTTGAAGTACATATTGAAAGATAATATATTTATACAAGTGGTTAACTTCAGAAAAATAAATAAACGAGACTTTTAACTAGTGTCAAAAGATGCTCATAAATTATAATTTGTATTATAAAGAATTATACATATACAACCACAAAGTCATCAAAATATATTAAAAAATTGTATTGATCACTTAAGAAAACAGCACAAAAATTAAATAAAAAAATTTTTAACAGATAGAGAGAGCGAGACTCATGAATCACGAATGTGAGAGAGAGATCAATCTCGGACTTGCGAGCGGCCAGGAGAACAGCGACTCAGCGAGAGAGAGTCACGGAGAGAAGCTCGGCTTGCGAGTGAACGAAGAGAAGCTCGGCTTGCAAGTGAACGACGACAGGAGAACAACAAGAGCACGGAGAAAATATTAGGTTTTCTAATCCTATATAAGTAAAATAACTTACCTAAAATAACAAAACGTAAAAAATAAAAAATAAAAAATAAAAAAATTGCTCCGGTCAGTAGGGGCATGTGCCCCCAGTGCCCCCACCGTGCCTCCGCCCTTGAAAACAAAGTATTATTATTTCCCTGAGGAAGTACATTCTTGATCTACTTTAAAAAGAAGGAATGTTTGGATGTAAATCATCAAACCTCTAATAGACCCATTAAAGAAAATTGTTGTCACCACTAACGGCACACCCATTGATGAAGACGGGCATCACCACCTTGCAGACAAACTCATCTATCTCTCCCTCACTCACCCTAATATTGGGTTATATGTTAGTGTTGTAAGCAAATGCTGAACAACTCTGTTAAGTGTATTCTAAGATACCTCAAAATGTCACAAGGAAAAAGCTCATTATATAGAAAGTCATCTAGCAAGAAAAATTGAAATTTTGCATATGTTGATTGGACTGGAGATGCATCAAGCCAAATATCCACCTCTGGCTAGTGTACTTATGTATAAGGAAAGTTGGTTACATGGAAACAATCCGTGGTCTGAAAGCAATGCTAAAGCTAAATATAGGAAAATGGCACATATCATTTCCAAAAAATGTGAATAACAAGATTATTAGAAGAACTAAACTTTCAAGTGATAAAATCTCTGAAGATTTACTGTGATAATCAGGATATCATAAGTATTGCAAAATATCCTATCCACGATAATAGGACTAAATAGATTGAGATAGAATTTTATTTCATCACAGAAAAAAATTAAAAATGGATTAGCACAACTAAATTATATTACAACAAACTATCAAACTACAAATATTCTCTCCAAGGCTTTACCCATAATGACTTTTGACAAATTAGCCAACAAGTCGTCAATAATCAGCATATACAACCCAAGGGGGGTGTTGAAATAATCCTGAATCCATGGCCAACAACTTTCTATCTACAACAACCCAGCAAAATGTGGACAGTAACTTTTCATTTACAACAATCCAGCAATCTCTGGGTAGCAACTATCCATCTATAGTAATCTAATAGTATGTGGACATCAATTTTCCACCTACAATAATCCAATAATCACTAACAACAGCTTTCCATCTATAGCAATCCAGCAATCTATAAACAACAACATTCCATTCATGTTGTATGGTTATTTATGAATTGCAAAATTAAATATATAAATTCATTGCTTTTCTTGATAATTATATATCTAACTATTTATGTAAAGTTTCTCATCTTATTTTTTTACACATAACAAGGGAATAAAATTCAGTCAAACAATCTCTCATTTTTACACTCCTCTCTTTCTTCTTAGTCTAATTTTCAAGAGAAAAAACTCATTCTCTCCATCTTTTACAAACAACTATGGTTAAACGGCTGATCACTAACTATCCTTCCATCTCAAATAAGGCATAATTATTTGGCCATATATGTTGGAGAGTAAAATGATGAAGCCTGGAACTAATATAAACTATGAAGATTAAAAGTAAAATAAAGATGAAGCCCAAAGAAAAAAGCAGGATTGAGCAAGGTATCATGGAACTCGACTCTCACAGTAACTAAGTTAAGCAACATATATTATATGTTGACTTTGTCGACTCACTACATACACAATCGGATGGAGAATCCAGCAAGCAAAAGTCATTGATTAACATCTGAGATTTTTGTAGCAGAAGTTGT
Organism: Dendrobium chrysotoxum; assembly: GCA_019925795.1. Taxonomy (NCBI): domain Eukaryota; kingdom Viridiplantae; phylum Streptophyta; class Magnoliopsida; order Asparagales; family Orchidaceae; genus Dendrobium; species Dendrobium chrysotoxum. The sequence goes on from CM034309.1 coordinate 59,543,820, forward strand.
TGATTCTCTATCAAACTGTGACTTGTGGCGATATGCGTTATAGTAAATATCTGATCATCATTGTTTCCTTCTACAAAGATAATAGTTGTTTTTTAATTTGACCTTTCCTGTGCAGCCTTTGTTCTGATGATGGTTTCCTTCCTATTTTCTAAAATTTCATTGTAACAGGAAGCGGAAATTGGAAGGAAACATGCTGGAATGGGATTCTAAAAGTTGAAATTTCCTGTTTTGCTGAAACTAAAGTTGGGAAGTTGTTTTTATTACTAGAATTCAAGTGAGTTGAACTGAAACTTGCAGTCATGCCACATCTTAGAGGATGCTTAAGAACTTTTTTTTTTTTAAGTTATAAATAGGACCCCTTAAAGTATATAAAAATTAATATTAAATATATGTGCTTCCTCTCAATTCTTATGCGTTGTTGGATTGGAATCCATCAAGCATTCTGCAAGTTATGATAATTATGGAGGACAATTCTCCTTATGCTGATGTGATGCCTTCATTTTCCAATTGGTAATTTGTATCTATGTTCTTTCTTCCAAATTGCTTGGTGATTGATTTTAAGTGATTGATTGGGACTTTGTCAAGTTTGATACATATCAGTTTTCTTTTTGTGGTGTGAATCTTAAGCATAATAGAACTTTATATTTTTTCATAGATTTCTTATGCAATTTTAAATTTTGGCAGCGTTTACATCATCATTTAGAATGAATAAAATGTGTTTTCAAATTTTGTATCAGAAGCGACTAATCTTTGCTAACATTTAATGTTGGGAAACTACAAATTGTGAATTTTTGCGTGCTACTTTGTGCATCTCATCTATAGTTTGCATTAATTAACCCTACAAAATTAATACATCCTACATCAGGAGTTTGTTGAATATATTTGCAATACGAGTTGACCTAAATAATGTTGATGCAGGATCATCATACACTTAAAGGGCACTGATTTGATTTGGACAAATACATAATTACAACTTCTACATTTAGAAGCTTTGTGATCCATTAGTTTTGATTTGTATACAGTACTTGGGATAGTACTTTTTCAAAGATGAAGGCAATTGAGTCCTCTTATATATATATATATATATATATATATATATATGAGGTTGTTTCGTGTTTTTTAGATCCAAATTGTTTTGGCATATGAGCACAAAGCTATGTGCAATGTGCGCATGGATCTTTGAACATTTTTGCAACTGTCAAGTTCCCTCCTTTCCTCTTTCTTATGTATCAGGTGGATTCCTCTGCTCCTTTCAATTTCTAGCTATCATGCCTCTAATTTTTATCATTAACTTCATATCAGGGCTCAAATATGGGGATTAAGTTCTGTTGATTGCAATATATATCACCATGATGGAAGCGGGGAATAAAACTCTGGGAAGAGAGATGTGTCCCCTTGTATTCCTTGGGTGTCCATTAGCCTAGGCTAAACTTGCACTCAACCACATTTGACACTTACATAATAGGCACTTTCAAGTGCTATGAAAGTGCAGCTAGACTATATCCATAAACCATCTTCTCGATTAATTTGAGCTTTTTAATAATCAGTTGTATTAACATGTCTTATGAAATTTAATTTTAAAGCTAATAAATAAATCTAAGATGCTCAATGCTCTCTGTGAGCTCTTCTAGCTTTTTAGCATTCAAATCAATTAGTTATTTTTATTTAAAATTAGTCTAAAGTACAAATAAGTATTGAGAGATCCTCATTATACGTTTATTTAGCACCAAAATTCCTGATTACTTACTAATAATTTAGTTCAGTTAACACTTTTATTATTTAATATATATTATTGAGTTTATTATAGTTTAGGTGTTAATTCACCTTTAATTAATAAACATTATTTTGCTAAATTAAACTCTATAGTCATTCACCCTTGATTTATTATTACACTACAGCTAATTCCTAACTAGGATAACTAAGTGATAATTTATTTAATTAAACCTAAATAATTTATACCAAGCTTAATCAATTACTTATATCTAAGCTAGTTAATCAAGACATTCATAAATGTAATTCAAATCCCTTAAATATTCTTGCTTGCATCCAAATAGCTTACTTAAACTAAAGATGACGGCATCGACATAATTTCTAGGAGTTAACACCCATAAGACTAGTAACATAATCAAAATTTACAGAATAAACTAAATCCGGCTTGCATTCAAGCAGCCCCTTAGGCATCATTTTGCAAAATTTGGCCATGCCTGTCTAGTACGGTGGCGGCCTGGCATGACTTGGCAAGGTGTGGCAGGGGGAGAGATCCACTGCCACGCTAAACAAAACTTGACAGCAATGGCATAAATGTGAATACACTTCGCAGATCACCAGGTATCAGAGTTGAGGTCAAGAATTTCAAAGGAAGCTATAACTGATTCGAAAATATGATGCCCAAAATAATAAAATTAATCTGATTCGAGAGAAAAATTCACAGGAAATGACCCCACGACACCCCCAACCCCACGGATTAATACAGTTCATCTTGAATTAAAATTTCATCGACCATGATCTGAAGTTCTGAAAAAGACTGGAGAAAATATTGCATTTCCCCTTGAAAGGAATAAAAATATATGTAGACAGTGACCTGGCGATGGAGATGGTGAACATGAAGATCGATATAGTTGCTGGAGGCTGTACACAAGTATGAAGGGATCCAATAACTGAACAAAGCCGGTCTCCTCCACATCCCGAATCACCTTAGATTTCTACTCTTCTTCGTTCTTGCTCCCAAAGTTTAATCGGCTGTGACTAGAGCAAGACAACTGGGTTACAAGATTGGCTTTTGATTTAAGCTTTGCAGTGAGATAGTCAATCTTCGCATCATAAATAAAGTTAAACCTAAAAATGACTCACAAAACATCAAAGCAAGGCACAAAAATCAAAACAAATAAAAATTTAGATATTAGCATCACTATCACCGGCACGTCAACATGCTGCGATCGCTCAAACATGGCTACATCAAGCAGCTTGAAGGGCTAAGGGTTCGGAAAAAAAGGAAGCCGATAGTTTACCATATTACCAGGATCGCAGCCCGATCGGCCCGATTTTTTTATTCTTTCAGCCCGATCGGCCCGACCCAACTCAGTGTTATTTTCATTTTAAACGTAGGGTTACGCTATTTTAGAACCCCCGATTTTGAAGAAAAAATGAGCTAGAAATTTACAGAGAAGAGATGGACTGCTCACTGAAGAGAGAGGGGCAAGGGGTGCATGAAACCGGAAGTATGAATGAATCGGAAGTTAACTTAGCTGGATCTTCCTCAGGTTTCAACATTTCGGTAAGTTTTCATTCAATCTCAGCGCAAGTTGTATGAAAAAAATACGAGCTAGAAAGTTGTAGGGGTTTAGCTGTGTAGAAAAAAGTTATATGGTTTCTGGTCATTAGAGGCACAAGCCCTTAGAAGTAAATAAAGCTGTGCAGTCAGTCTAGTGTTTAGGTGAAAAAGTTAATAAACTCTGAGATCTTGTTGTTTATCGATAAAATTAGTTATTTTAGGAAGAAGAAAAACATTGATTTTAGATTTGGGAAAGCTGTAGAAGATGCGCTTTAGTTGCGCTTTCTGATCTGATGTTTTGTTATCATCTCAGACTGTTTATAAAGACGAGAGAGAAGCATATGAATGTTATTGTACTTATGCCCATGATAATGGCTTTAGCGTACGGAAGGATCATCACAGTTTCTATCCAAATTCTAGGAAGATAAAATCGAAAGACTTTGTCTGCTCAAAAGCTGGTTTCAAGAGAAGTATTGATCTTAATTCAACAAAGAGATTTACTAAACCAAATGTTCGAACCGGTTATCCTTCTATGGTGAGATTTTGTTGTTGATGAAGATGGTTACTGGCATGTTAAAAGATTTATTGAATCCAACAACCATGAATTGGCTAGCCCTGTCGACCGACACCTTCCAAGATCATGTAGAAATATTGTTGAGGAAAAAGCTTCGGTCCTAAAATCAATGGCAGATGCAGGAATTAGAACCGTTGATGCATATGCCTACCTTGCAGAGGAAGTTGGAGGATTTGAGAATGTTGGATTCTCTAAGAGGGATGCCTACAATATTATTCAAAAGGAGAAAAGAGCAAGGATTGAAAATGGTGACACTAATTCTTTGATTCAATTATTTAAAGATCAACAAGTTGAGGAAAATATGTTCGCATAGGATGTTCAAATTGATGAGCATGATAGATTGTTAAATTTTTTCTGGGTTGATGGGAGAGGCAGGATAGATTATGAATGTTTTGGAGATGTGTTGATTTTTGATACTAGCTACAGGCTCAACAAGTATAATTTTGTATGTGCATCATTTGTTGGTGTTAACAATCATTGACAGAACATTTTGTTAGGGGTTGCTTTTTTGTCAGAAGAAATAATTGAAAGTTTTACATTGTTGTTTAAAACATTTGTACGAATAATGGGCCCTAAACATCCAACAACAATATTCACTGATCAGGACCAAGCTATGGCTAGGGCCATAGAAGATGCCTTACCTCACACTCGTCATAGATTATGCCAATGGCACATCTTCAAGAAGGTTCTATCAAAAGTACCTATCTTCAATAGCAATACTAAAGCCAGAGGTCTCTTCTATAAGTGTATGAGGAAGTGTGATTCTGAGGAAGTGTTTGAGGAGGCATGGGATGAAATGATCAAGGAAGGGAACCTTCATAACCATGAATGGTTGCAGGATCTTTATAGGATAAGGAGAAAGTGGTCAACAGCTTTTAATAAGGATTATTTTAGCATGGGTATTTTATCCACGCAGCGTAGCGAGTGTACTAATAATGTGTGTCATGGCATTTCTAAGCCAACAAGTTCATTAACTGATTATTTTCTTGGGTTAGAAAAGGTACTGATGAATTGGCGGCGAAATGAGCAGGATGAGGAGTACAAATGCAGTCAGTCTGAAATTGTTCCTATGATAAGGACCAGCTCAATATTAAAGCAAGCTGCAAGGTTTTACTCAAGAAAACTATATTCATTTTTTGAGGAAGAATTTATACAGGGTGTGGAAGGAATGAGCATAGACTTCGTCTCGACTGATTCTTCAAAGTTTTTAGTCAACTACATAGAGACTAAGGACCAACAACATCCTTGGGTGGTTGACTTTGATGCAACGGCAGGTAACATTCAATGCACCTACAAGAAGTATGTTACCATGGGATTATTGTGTTCTCACAATTTGAGGGTTTTGAGACAGTTGGATATTGCTAGAATCCCCGAGAAGTACCTAGTACTGCGATGGTCAGCAAGGGCTCGAAAAGATATTTATTCAAGTAACTTGGCCAATGCTAAAAGAAATAATAACCTTGAAGGTGGTAGGGGATTAATATTCAGAAACCAAGTGAGAAGATTTGCATATCAGATGAGCACAGAAGCTCAAGGGAATGAGGAGGCAGAGGAGTTTATTCTTGCTTCAATGAAAGATATGGCTGAAAACTTATACTCAATTCTTGGTGGTAAGAAAACAAATCAGAAGTATGCTGCAAGATCCCAAGGTGGGAGTGCAAATTTGAAAGATGCACTAAAACGTAGACCTAAAGGCATATCTAATGCAAGACTAAAAAGCCATTGGGAAAAGAAAAAGCGGCCTAAAAGTAAGTTTTAATAACATGTCAAATTTATTTTTTGCTTAACTAAGACAAAAGTTGTGGTTTTTTACAGAGAAGCAACCTATGGTGGAGGAAAAAATAATGGAAGATCCTTCTTCAATACAGATAAACTTCTCAAGCATGCTTGAATGTTTCAGTGAGGAATATATAACAGGCCACCCAACAAGCCAGCCAGGTGCTGAGTACACTAGATTGATGATGGATTTCATTACTTCAGAGTTTGAATTTAATCAATTTTCAGTGTAATAATATTAATTTCGAAATTGTGAAAATAATATTGTAATAATATTGGATTTTCAGTGTAATAATATTGAATTTTAATAATATATATTTATTTAATGTACTGTTATGTGCTTCACTTGCGCTTCACATGCGCTTTATCTGCGCTTCACATGCGCTTTACGTGCGCTTTATATGCGCTTTACGTGCGCTTTATCTACGCTTTACATGCGCTTTACCTGCGCTTTACTTGCACTTTACTTGCGCTTCACATGCGCTTTACCTGCGCTTCAGTTGAGCTTTACCTGCGCTTTAGTTGAGCTTTACTTGTGCTTTAGTTGCGCTTTACTTGTGCTCTATTTTATGAGTAAAAATTCACATAAACTATGTATTAACAGTAAAAGTTATAAGATGTACAACACAAGGAGTATATATTAACATTAATATGTACAAAATTTTTAACACGAAAATTCTATAAAAACTTTCAAATGTACAAAATGTATAAAATTTACAAAAACACAGCTTTACATCTTTGTCGTAAGACAAAGAGTATATCCAAGTTCAGCCCTAAATTTTGGCATGTATTTTTGCCAGTCTTTTAAAGAAGCCCAGTCCGTTTTTTGTCGAAGTACGGCTCTCTCCATGTATTTGCATACAAAAATTTCACAGTCATAATCGTTTGACTGAGTTGGAACTCCACGGACAGTTTATAATTTCCAAGTTGTTATATCGCTTGGAAAGGCTCCTGCTTTGTCTTCATGAATTTGTTTAATCTGAAAAAAAAATATTTAAACTCGTGTGGTGATATTGAGTAAAACAGTTTCATAAAGTCAAGCTTTAAACTTACAACTTCAGTACAAATTACCTTATGTTCTGGATTGGGTAACGAATCATATAATTTACATACTTTATCTTTTAACCTTCCTACAATTAGTACCCAATGACCTTTAAAATAAATAAGTTGAACAATAAGTCTGCTTTCCCTAACAGATTCAGGATTTATGTGCTATATGAAGATTTAAAAATCTTGTTTATAACCTCTATAAGCCTGTAATAATTAAACATAAAAAGAATCTTAGACAAAAATAATGTTATTAAAAAACTATATAAGATGAGTGTAAATTCTACTAACCCTATACAGTGGAGAAATGTATAGGTAGTTTTGAAATTCTTTTGGTAGAATCCTTCTCTTTTTAGATAATAAAAAAGCAAATGCATCTACATGGTTATCAGCTAAATACTGATTTGTCAGAATGTCATCAATATCACCTCGATTTATTTCTATGTTTTCAGACTGAAAAATAATGTCGTCCCTGCAAAATAAAAAAGCGCAAGTAAAGCGCAACTAAAGCGCAAGTAAAGCACAGGTGAAGCGCAGGTAAAGCACAAGTGAAGCACAAGTAAAGCGCAGGTGAAGCGCAAGTAAAGCACAGGTAAAGCGCAGGTAAAGTGCAGGTGAAGCGTAGGTGAAGCGCAGGTGAAGCGCAGGTGAAGCGCAGGTGAAGCGTAAGTGAAGAATAATAAAACTTATTTTTTATTAAACTTCTTGAAACAGTCATCCATGAATGCTTGTTGTTCTGTCGTAAGGAAAACCTTGCTAGGATATTCCATGTTTATTTCAGCATGTCAAGGCAATACCTCTATTTTCTCCACGGAAATCACATCCTGCTTTGGCTTTGGTGAATCCAATGTGTCAGGGTTTTTTTTTCATCTCTTTTTCTTTTTTTTTTGTGTGGCTCGTACTTCACTATCGCTTGAGGATCTTATGTAGGAGGTGGTGGTGGAGCAGCTTCAATTGTGAGTTGTTGGGGTGGTGGTGGAGCAGCTTCTGTTGTGGGTGGTTGGGATGGTGGCGGAGCTGCTTCTGTTGTGGGTGGTTGGGGTGGTGGTGGAGCTGCTTCTGTTGTGGGTGGTTGGGGTGGTGGTGGAGCTGCTTCTGTTGTGGGTGGTTAGGGTGGTGGTGGAGCTGCTTCAGTATTGGGTGGGGGTTGTGGAGCAACTTCAGTAATGGGTGGTGGTGGAGCAGTTTTGGAAGGATTTACAGATTTGTTATTTGAGGAAGAGGAAGATAGAGAGGATTTAATAGGATGATAATCATAATGGGTAAAATGGTCGATAAATTTATATTGCAAAGAATCTTGTTTCTTGAAGTTTTTCCAAATTATCTTCAAATAGATCAATTCTTTTTCCCATATTATCTTCAATTCTATTACACATTTTCTGTATTGCTTCCATAAGTTTATTCTGTACACTAGACCATTCTGTTGCAAGAGGTGGTTCAGCAGGAGGTCGAGTAGCAGGTTGAAAAGAAGGTTGAGTAGGCTGTTGAGGAGAGCTTTGAGGTGGTTCAACATGAGGAGAATGGGGAGAGGGAGGTGGGGAGGTCTGAATTTTTTTAGGTTTTGATGAATGAAGTTTGATGGGATACACATCTGGACAAATATCCCAGTTCCTAAGGGTATTTAAGTCAGCCCCTAATTATTCTATTTCTTCGTCTGTAACATTCTGTATAACAAGATAAATCTGCATAAAAGATAAAATTAATATTAGTTTAGGTTGCGCTTTAAGTGCGCTTTAGGTGCGCCTAAAAGCGCAACTATAGAGCTGCTCAAGATCTTTAGTTGCGCTTTTTATTGCGCTTTGGTTGCGCTTTATTTGCACTTTATTTGCGCCTAAAATGGCAGCTAAAGCGCTTTAGTTGCGCTTTCTAACAATAAAATAAACAATTAAAATTAAGTCTTGAAAATTACCTCATTGTTCTTCAAAAATTTAAATAACTTTGTAGCACTGTTTTAGGTATAGTACATGTCTGTATTCTCCTCCCATCTTAAAAACCGAGGTCTTAAGTCTAGATTGGATAGTTTATTACAGAAAAAGTGTTCCAAAAATCATATCTGTATAATAACACACATAAAATATTATAAATTAATATTAAAAATCTTAATGAAATGAAATAAATTTAGTACACGAGACTTACCAGTATGAGAGGAAAAAAACCATTGATGTAACACAATGGTTTTTCCATTGCAAACTTGTTAAGAATTGTATTGAATTCATTGACCATGAAATTCCATATGCATGCAGCCCAATTAATTGAAGTGAACTCATTTACATTATTTGTTATAGATATGAGCCTTCTGGGGGTTTTATGGTTATTTAGTGGAAAAAAAGATTAGATAACAAAAATATTATGAAGGTCTTTATCTTAGTAGCATTATCGATTAATCTATCTAATTTTGTGATTTCAGTTTTTATATCGGTTAAGAGAGGTCCAGTCAATGGATCAACCTTCCATTTTATTTCCCCACCTCTGTTAGGCAAACCTGTGAGAAATATTTGTTTCATTAGCCAAATATAGTAAATTTAAAGTATAAAAACATCTCAAAAATTTCTTATTCAAAAGCTGACCTGTCAACAATGAAATCTCATCAGAATTGAACTTAAGCAAATGACCATTGACAATAAAGCCTTCATCAACAGCATTCCAAAATTTCAGAATCTCAAATAGTAGTGGTATGCACTGCTGGAACGCTATAAACTTCAGAAATTGATAAATTTTCAAATTTTGAAAGGTTTGCTCAACTTCATCATCAATTATCTCAGAAAATGCATCGTAAATTTTTCTGAATGTCGTAACATAGCATCGCGAAGTTAATGGCCTTTGATACGACATCTGAAAAAAAATTAGAAAGCGCTTTTGCTGCGCTTTTAGGCGCATCTAAAGCTCTTTAGTTGCGCTTTTAGGCGCACCTACAGCACAAATAAAGCGCACCTAAAGCTCAACTAAAGCTTTCGCTTATTACTGGTTTCCTCTTTTCTGAAGAAGGTTGAGATAGGGTTCATAAACTTTTTAAGTTCACATTGAACAAAGTAGTATATATGAAATCAACACTAAACCCTAACAATAAAAATAAAACTTAAAAGCGCATCGTAAACGCAACTTATGAGCAACGAAAGCGCAATAAAGGCGCAGCATTACCTTTTCTAAAATGCAGTACTCAACCGTTGTCGTCTACCGCCGGGAAGAATGTCTTGCAAGAATGGAAATGCCAACGAATGAAGAACAGCTCGACTGATGGAAATAAAAATATCGTGTGTAGAAACTCTTCATGCGCGATTTTTATATTCGAAATTTCGAAACATCTTCGGGTTGGGTCGGGCCGGTCGGGCTGAAAAGACATAAAGCAAAGTTTTAGAATAAAAAAATTTTGCCACATGGCGTGTTTCTATTGGTGTCCGAACGCGGAATAGGTCCGATGACCGGACCTAATAATTTTCCCCGAGCGACAATAAGGTATTAGATAGCTAATACAATAATAATGACTATTTTTAATATTATTATTTTCCTGAATAACATTCAAATCTTTTTGTTTTTAATGAAAAATGAGAGCCTAAGCTCTAAATTAAAGTACTTTAAAGCTAGTTATAAAAGCTAAGAAGAGAAAAGTAAACAATGAAGTTAACCAAAATAAATAAATAAAAGCAAGAACACATCCAGGATTTAGATATGATAAAAAAATGAGCAGAAAATTAGCATGAGAGGTACTTAGATCATGTGTTAGAATAGAGGCATGGGGTAGGATGAGAGCTTTTTTGGGCCACAATGCATTCCTAATATTGAGATGCGATGTAGGGATCATTACAACATCGTCTATTCTCAAAATAAATAAGCTAAGCTAAAGGAGATGTCTCGTAGACTTAAAATGCAAGTTAACAAAAACTTTTGCTATGGATGTTTGTTAGTACATTGTCTTGTTTCCAAGTCAAGGTTTTTGCTTTAACAGACCACTTATTATTTCATAATTCTATTTTGGAGTCATTTAACCTTTGCCTTTTGAGAGATTCAAGGAAGAGTATATAGATTGGAGATGTTGTGGAGCCTCAAAATGGCTTCTTGAACTTGATGATTGAGTAAAGTATTGAGTGGTTGTGAGTTTAGGAGACAATAGACTGAAGCTTGGGCCCCGATAGCCATATCCAAGTCTGGGTGGAGGCGATTGGCAATGGACTAGTGACAATACTTGATTTTTCTTTTAGGTTTCTTATTAACATAGGTGAAAATGAGTTCTCCTTTAAAGTGAATATTCTGGACTGAGGCAAAATTTAAGGGGAAAATAAGAAGCATAAGCCATAATTTTTTTTATTTGAATAATGCTACTAAGAGGCTAAACAGTAGAAGAGGTGGTCAAGAAAAGGGGGAATGATCAGAGTGCAAAGATGGAAGGACTTCATAGTAGCTAAAGGGGTAAAAATCCATCAATTTTTCATAAATTTGGGCTTTTGCAAACTTGATGTAAATTGGGGCATCGACGTAGAATTTGATGGAGATCAAATGGTTGTTCACATACCTTTATCTTTGGAAGGTTAAGCAGAAGCTCGTTTACTTATGTTTTCTCATATGAATCTCTTGTCTCCAACTATTGGAGATCCCGTTTCCGTACCAACTCAAGGAGTCAAACCCAAAATGCCTTAGTACTAAAAAGAGGAATGAAGTGTATCTACCAACCCTTAACCCTAACCCTCGAATAATAGACTTGCGCCTTTAGAGCTACGAATTCTCTAAGACATTTGGCATGAGAGATGATTCTAAGGAAATTAGTCTGAGCCTTCCTTCTTCTTCGATAGCATCAGTGAAATGGTACTATTTAAATGTAAACTTGATGTAAATTGGGGCCTCTAATTTTCAGTTAGACTTGGTTAAGAAAAGATCTACTAAAAAAAAAGAAAGGAAGCGTGTAGGCAATCTGAAGGTGTGTCTGAGGGTCGCGAAGAGGGTCGAGACTAGTGGAAGAGTTTCTTAGATTTATGGAGGCAAAGACAAAGGGAAGGGGAACTTTATGTAGGGGGGAAAAAGGGTTGTGGGGCAAGATGAAGTGGAGTAAGTGAAAGATTTGCACAAAAAAGGTTTCCATCCATAGATAATTTATACTTTTTTGGGATTCCCTTCCAAGAAGATATATTTCCATAAGAAGAGGGAATCATTTTCAATTTGTATATAAAAAAGGATAAAAGCCGATATGGATTTATCTACGATTACTGAATCCACAATGAGAAGGACCCCAATTTCACAAGCTTTTTTTGGGTACCCCTTCAATGTTCCAACATGTTGGACGCACATTTAAGAGTTACCCATCTAAACATTTTTTTAATACGAAAAAAGTCATCATTCAAAGAAAGAGTTGAAGCGCACCTTTGAGCGAAAAAGCTTTTCTTGCAGCATCTAGAAGAGTGTCATAGGAATGGCATTTATCAAAAGAGTAGCAAAAAGATATGAGAGTTTTTTTGTCCCCAGAATCATTTTTTGACATTCTGGATCCAATTTTGACACTTTCGGAGCTCAACGGAGCTTTTGTGATCACGTTTGAGCAAATTTAATTTTTTTGAAATGCAATTTTCTGACATATTTTATGATTCAATCAATTTAAAATATTGTGATACATATTTTCGGACTTTTGAAGCTTCAATGTCCGAAAATACGGGGCAACTAATATATTATAAAAAATTATCTTGATCAGGCACGAATCTCGAAGCAAAATCAAGTTGAAAATTTCAAAAATTAAATTTGGGACCATCTGAACTCCGATTTTAGTAAACTTATACTCTAACTGAAAGTCTCAGAAATACGAACCCGACGACACCAATTTCGACTCAATTCGAGCCCAAATGAGTCTAAATCAAAGATCTGAAGCGCATTTGGAAGGTTCAATCCATAATTTGGATTACCAAACAATTTCCAAACATGACATGCTTTTAGTCAAATCGAGCGGCTCGACGAGACAAATCCAATGAGCCCAAGATTGCCAAATTCTAATATCATTAAAACATTCAAATGTCTAGTAAACGGTCCATGATCAAGGGAATCAACACCGGCCATCCATTCAAATCACTCCCAATTTACCCTTGATCTATCTCCTATTTACTGGTCATGTCACTCTCAGAAAACTATAAATAGACCCTCATTTCTCATGAGAGGGGTCTGAAGAAAGGAGGGAAAGAAGAGAGGAGAGGAAGAGAAATTAGAGATTTCTCTTGCCACCATGCACCTCCTGGACCACCTTCCAGCCACTGACCGATGTCAGACATCCGCCCGTTGCAGGATTTCCACCCGACTCCGAACTTCCACCCGTCGCCGAATTTCTACCAGACGCCAGACTTTCGTATGATACCGAACTTCTGCCAGTCATCAGACTTTCGACGAACTCTTACCCGACATCAGATTTCTACTTGATGTAGGACTTTTGCCAGTCGCCGGATTTCTACTTGACGTAGGACTTTTGCCCGTCGTCGGACTTCTGCCCAACATCAGACTTCTACCCGTCGCCAGACTTTCATCGGTCTTCTACTCACACCAAACTTCTACCCGTCGTCAGATTTTTACCTGACATCAGACTTCCGCCCGTCACCAGACTTATGCCCCTCGCCAGACTTTTGTTAGACATCTAACCGACGCCAAACTTCCGCCCATTGCCGGACTTCTGCTCATCATCGGACTTCTGCCCGTTGCTGGACTTTCATCGGACTTCTACCTGATGTTGAACGTTCACTCATTGTCAGACTTTCATCAGACTTTTACCCGAGGCTGGTCTTCCACCCATCGCTAGATTTCTACCAGACGTGGACTTCCTCCCATCAACGGTCTTTCCGACCTCCGTCGCTAGACAACGGTCTTTCTGACCTCCATCGTCTGCCGACCACGGTCCTTTCAACCTCCGTTGCCCACCGACTACTATCCTTCTGACCTTTGTCACCATACAACGGTCCTTCCGACCTCCGTCGCCAGATAACAGTCTTTATGACCTCCGACACCCACCTATTACGATCCTTCCGACAATGTCCTTCCGACCTCCGTCGCTAGACAATGTCCTTCCGACCTCCGTCGCCAGATAATGTTCTTTCCGACCTCCGTCGCCCACCGACTATAGTCCCTTCAACCAACAAATACGTCAATAATGATTCTTCTTATTTCCACCATGTAACACACTCTATATGATGCATATTTTTTACATCAAGCCAAGGTCTTCCCTCCAATGAAGGGCCTCATTTGTAATCAACTGTAAATACGAGTGGACTCATTCAAACTAGGATAGGCCCCGTGGTTTTTTCCCTTTTTAGGGATTTTCATATAAAAATGTTATTGTCTCTTATGAATGCTACACCATCTCTTTCATTTATTTATGTGCTGGATCTTCGTATAATGCGAAGATGTTAAATTTTATATTTCTCTACCACTGCAAATATTATAGGACGTAACATATATATTGTACAATATTTGTAGGTACATGATAAAATAAAAAAGGTGCATTAACACAATAATAAGCAATAGTTTAATATGAATATAAAAATCAATTAAATTTGAATTTTATTTGAGAAAAATAATTTATACATTTTAAAATCATATATATATATATATATATATATATATATATATATATATATACGTATAATTATTGCATCCTAGAATATTCGCGGCGGTAGAGAAATATATAGTTTAACGTCTTAGCATTGTATGAAGATCCAGCATAGAAGCAGATGAAAGAGATAGCATAGCATTCATAAGAGACACTAGAGTTTTTACGTAGAAACCCTTGAAGAGGGGGAAAAACCATGGGGCCTGACCCAATTTGAATGAATCCACTAGTAATTACAATCGATTACAAATGAGACCCTTCCTTGGAAGAAGGCCTTGGCTTGATGTCACAAATATACATCATATAGAGCGTATTATGTAGCGAGAGTTATAATAATCAACATAGACATATTTATTTGATTAGCATGACCATAGTCGAAAGGACAGGGGTCAAAAAGATCATAGTAGGTGACGGAGGTGTTATGGTCGACGGGAGATAAGGGCCAGACAGACCATAAGTAGGGCGATACTCCGGTAAAACTCCAGGCGTCAGGTGGTGGTCCGGCAAAACTCCGGGCATCAGGTGGTGGTTCGGAAGAACTCCAGGTGTCAAGTGGTGGTATGGCAGAAGTTTGGGCCTCAGGTGGTGGTCCGACAGAAGTTCGGGCCTTAGGTTGTGGTCCAGAAGAACTTCGGGCGTTAGGTGGTGGTCTGGTAGAAGTCCGGGCCTCAAGTGGTGGTCTGAAACAACTCCAGGAGTCAGGTGATGGTCCCGCAAAAGTCCGAGCCTCATGTGGTGGTCCGGTAGAAGTCCGGGCCACAGGTGGTGGTCCAACAGAAATCCGGGCCTCAAGTGGTGGTCTGGTAGAAGTTCGGGCCTCAGGTGGTGGTCCGGCAACGCTCATGGCTTCAAGCGATGGTCCGGCGGAGCTTAGGACGTCAGGTGGTGGTCCGACGGAGCAACGGTGTCAAACGGTGGTCCGGTGGAGCTTAAGACGTCAAGTGGTAATCCGACGGAGCAACGACGTCAGGCGGTGGTCTGGCGGAGCTTAGGACGTTAGGTGGTGGTCCAACGGAGCAATGTCGTTATGCGGTGGTTCAGAAAAGCTTAAGACGTCAGGTGGTGGTCCGACGGAGCAACGATGTCAGGCAGTGGTCTGGCAGAACTTAAGACACCAGGTGGTTATCTGGCGGAGCTTAGGATGTTAGGTGGTGGTCCGGTAGAGCAACGACGTTAGGCGGTGGTCCGACGGAGCTTAATATGTCAGGTGGTGGTCCGACAGAGCAACAACATTAGGCGGTGGTCTGGCAGAGCTTAGGACGTTAGGTGGTGGTCTGGCGGAGCAACATCGTTATGCGGTGGTCCGTAGGAGCTTAAGACGTCAGGTGGGGGTCCGACGGAGCAACGGTGTCAGGCAGTGGTCTGGCAGAACTTAAGACGCCAGGTGGTTATCCGGTAGAGCTTAGGATGTTAGGCGGTGGTCCGGCGGAGCAACGACGTTAGGCGGTGGTCCGACGGAGCTTAAGACATCAGGTGGTGGTCCGACAGAACAATGGCATCAGGCGGTGGTCTGGCAGAACTTAAGATGTTAGGTGGTTATCCAGTGGAGCAACGGCGTTAAGCAGTGGTTCGACGGAGCTTAGGAAGTTAGGTGGTGGTCCGGTGGAGCAACGACGTTAGTCGGTGGTCCAGCGGAGCTTAAGACGTCAGGTGGTGGTCCGACGGAGCAACGGCGTCAGGAGGTGGTCTATCGGAACTTAAGACTTCAGGTGGTTATCCGGCGGAGCAACGACGTCAGGCGGTGGTCCGACGGAGCTTAGGACATTAGGTGGTGGTCCAGCGGAGCAATGACGTTAGGCGACAGTCCGGCGGAGCTTAAGATGTCATGTGGTAGTCCAACGGTGTCAGACGGTGGTCTGGCGGAACTTAAGACATCAAGTGGTTATTCGGCGGAGCAACAACGTCAGACGGTGGTCCGGCGGAGCTTAGGACGTTAGGTGGTGGTCCGGTGGAGCAACGACGTTAAGCGGTGGTCGAGGAGGCAAAGAGGCAAGAGCGATCTCCGATCTCTCTCTTTTCTTCTTAGGCTTAGGGGTCCCTTTCATGAGAAAGGAGGGGTCTATTTATAGATTTTCTGGAGTGGCATGACCCGTAAACAAGTGGAAGATCAAGGGTAAATGGGGAGTGGTTTGTGTGGACGGCTGATGTTAAATCCCTTGATCGTGAACTGTTTGATGGATATTTGAAGGTCTTAGTGATGTCGAAATTTAGTGATCTTAGGCTCGTTGGATTTGTCTTGTCGAGCCGCTCGATTCGACTATAAGCAAGTCGTGTTTGGAAACCGTTTGGTAATCCAAATTATGGTTTGAACCTTCCAATGGTGCTTTGGGCCCTTGATTTGGACCCATTTGGGCTCAGATTGAGCCGAATTTGGTGTCGTTGGGTTCGTATTTTCGAGACGTTTAGTTTGACTGTAAACTTGCTGAAATTGGAGCTCGAATGGTCCTAATTTTATTTTTAAAAGTTTCTAACTTGATTTTGCCGCGAGATTCGTGCTCGATCAAGATAATTTTTTGATGATGTATCATGCACTTATTTAATTTTATAAATAAGTTAATTGAGCAAATAATAATAATAATAAACGCATAAAACAATATGTTAATTAAAGTCTGTTGTTAATATATTTAAGTAATTACTAATAGTTAGTTTATCATTATGAAGAGCAATTAAAATATCATTAATATTCTGTGAGATGACACCGTTCATATATTCTCGTAGCCACGCATCTTGTCACCTTTAAATCCATGTGTCCTTTGCCACAACAATGGCCAAATTTTTCTACCTATGTGTTGGCTTGCATGTATTCCACCGCTGAATACAAGATGAATGATAAAACATAAAAAAAGAGGCAAAATGATCAGCGTATCTTATACAACAAATCACATTTATCTTCATTAACAACAAAGGACCAGTATGTTATGATAAAGTGTATTAAACGAGTTAGATTTTGATCTAATTGATTATAATGAGCTGAATTTAACTAAAATAACTTGCAAATCATATGAATAATTTGATTGGGGATAAATCATCCTCAATGCCTCAATGGCTATTGCTGATCATATGAGATATTTAATCAGCTTTCTCATCTAGTCATTTGATTTATCAATCAAAACACAAAGTGGTGGATTAGCTAGGTAGCATTTTATATGGTGACAAGATCTCTCTTCTATTATTTGCATTTCATAAGGCTTTTCAAGCAGCAACAGTTAGGCTTATGACGTACGTGGCTTTGCTATCTGCTGTGGTCGTTCGAGTATTATGGCGATAACTTGGTGCATGAGTATCAGAGTTGATGGGACAACTCCAAATCAATAGAAGGAAAAGAAAAGAATACTATTTAGGGGTTGTTTGGTTGCCGGAAAAGAAAATGCAGTGTAAAGTAAATGCAATGTAAAGTAAATGTAGTGTATTCCGAATACTTTGAGACTGTTTGGTTGTCTGCAAAGTAAATGCATGCGAACTGTTTCTGTTGTTTGGTTAGGTATATCTAGAGTAAAGTAAAAGCGGTATATTTGTAATAATTTTTTTTGACATTATAACTAGTGTATTTGTAAAAATAGTTTATTTATAATAATTAGTATTATTTGGTGTTATAAAATAAAACCAGTGCATTTATTTATTGCACTATCTTATTATAAATTTTTTTTTAGATTATAAGATATAATATTCTACTTTGTATTAATTTAGCCGACGGTGGTGGCTGGCGGTGGCGGAGGTGGTGGCCGACGGTGGCGGTCAAAGGTGATGATCGATGGTGGTGGCCAGAGGTGGTTGCCGGTGGTGGCCGGCGGTGGCCAGTGTTGGCGGTCAAAGGTGGTGGCTGACGATGGCCATAGGTGGTTGCTGGTGGTGGCGGAGGTGGTGGGCGGCGATGGTGGCCGACGGTGGCGGTCAAAGGTGGTGGTCGACGGTGGTGGCCAGAGGTGGTTGTCGGTGGTGGCCGAGGTGGTGGCCGACGGTGGTTGCCGGCGATGGTGGCCGGCGGTGGCAGTCAAAGGTGGTGGTCGACGGTGGCCATAGGTGGTTACCGGTGGTGGCGGATGTGGTGGCCGACGGTGGTGGCCGACGGTGGCGGTCAAAGGTGGTGGTCGACGGTGGCCAGAGGTGGTTGTCAGTGGTGGCGGAGGTGGTGGCCAGCAGTCGGAGGTGGCCGACAAGGGGTTGCAATGCCCTTGAGTTTGCAATGTATTTAAAAGTCGCCCAAATCGGAGGAATTCTAAATGCACCAAAAATGAACTAGAACGGAATACACTGTAGGGCTGTTTGGTATGCAGAATTAGGAGGGTAAAGTAATATATTTACATGCATTTCATAAATTATATTGTTTGGTTGGTTTTGAGCGGAAAATAAAGAAGTCGTCCGAAGCATTAGCGGTGTATCATGGAGGGCCTTTCGTGCGACTTCGAAACCCGCTCAAATTGAGCGGGTTAGAAATCCTCTCACGCGATCCTCTCGCTCGAATGCTCGCAAACAACGAACTCATCGGAGAAATCCCACTGGCGATCGGTCGCTTCATCTGCGTCAGGCGGCATCAGCCACTTGAAAAGCATCGAAAACAATCTTCTCTGCCTACCGGAACCAACCACGACAGCGTATGGTTCAACCTGCCACCTCTGCGTCAGGCGGCATCACGGGTGGAAAAGCATCGAAAACAATCTTCTCCGCATCTCAAATTGCGCCATCTGCTCCCGCCACGGCGACAGTGGCGGCAATTCGGGCAGTGTATACATGGAGGGAGCCGTCGGCGGCGATGACCATGATCTTAGACTTACGAGCCGAGTAGTCATTCACGGAGGCGGCGGATGAGAGGTAGGAGCCCATGAAGGGTGAAGGAAGGGAGGAGAAAATAGAATTTATTTTGGATGTTGAGCAAAGTGGATCATCGGCCAGCACTAAGGAATCCTTGAGCAGATACCATACGGATCCATTGTCGATCAGGCAGCCGGAGACGAACCATTACTGCGGGCGTCAATGAAACAGGAATTGTGCGCGGGCTGATTCTGATTCAGCCATTCTTCAGCGGAGAGGCGAGAACTTCCTCGGAGCGAAATTTGGTGCAGTCGGCGAAGTCTGCGCTGACCCTTGCGGCGGCTGATTGCTACTGAGGCTTTCCCTGCCTACCGGAACCAACCGCGATAGCGTATGGTGTAATCCGTTCTGTGATGAGGGGTTGAAGAAGATGGAGAGTTGGAAGATGCCACCAGTGCTCCTCTGCGTGGTGGAGATGGATATACTTAGGGACAGGAACTTGGAGTTTTGCAGGACTTTGAACAGGGCCGGGAAGAGAGTGGAGCTTCAGATGTATGGAGGTGTGGGTCATGCTTTTCAGGTTCTGCAGAATTATAGCTTGTCTCAGGTCAGGACTACTGAGCTGATTTCAGATGTCAAAGACTTTATGACTATTAGTAGATGAAATTAATGTAGTGGTTTGGAGCTAGCATTGTTTTTGTTTATTTTGATTTGGGGATTCTATACAAACATATATATGAAGTGATCAGTATATGTAGCAAGGATTGTAATACGCAGCTCCGTTTGATATGTTGTTTGAAAAACAATTGGTATTCATCTATTAACTTGTTGGGGTTCGAGTTGTGCCATTTTTTAAGTTGTGCAATAAATAAATATACTGGTTTTATCTTATAACACAAAATAATACTAATTATTATAAATACATTGCTTTTATAAATACACTAGTTATAATGGTAAAAAAAAATCTTACAAATACATTGCTTTTACTTTACTCTGGATATACCTAACCAAACAAGGGAAACAGTTCTCATACGTTTACTTTGCAGACAATCAAACAGTCTCAAAGTATTTGGAATGCAGTACATTTACTTTACATTGCATTAACTTTACACTGCATTTTCTTTTCAGGCAACCAAACAACCCCTATATTTGTTTTACTTTGTGTTGAATTTACTTTTCATCCAATCAAACACCAAAATTCTCAAAACCCCTGCATTTGAATTACTTTACACTCTAAATGCAGCAAACCAAATAGCCCTTTAATGTATTGTTGAATCTAAAAATACACTATCGCCTTGATAAGTGTATTTTACTAATTCTACAAGTGCATAATTATCTCAATAAATTATGTTTCGACTTTAAGAAATTTATTAACATTTCGAAAAGCATTCTATCATTTTAAGAAGTGCTCCCAGCTTCTAAAAAGGTCCTTACCTCAAGATGTGTATTATCACTTTGAAATGCGTGCCACAATGTTAATAAAGATATTACCTCGAGATGCATGGCAACACATCGAGATATGTGACATCACTCTAAAATACATGCCATCGGATCCTCTAAGATGCGTGCAACAGTCTTGGGAAGCAAGCGACTAACCCAAGAAGAGTGCTACCGCCTTGAGAAGTGAATCATTACCTTAATAAACGCGAACATTAATTTAATAAGAATTTAAAAAAAGCCCGTATGTGCTCCGACAAGTTTATCAAATGTCCGGAAATGATGTCTAAGAATGTTGCGCGCGCTGCAATAAAAAAAATAATAAACTTCAATTTGACTGTATAAATTACTGTATATGCTCCAACAAAATGCATTAAACAGATGAATATAAAGTCTGGGAATGTTGTGCGAGGTGCTTCATTTCTAAAATGCATCTAAATTTTAAAAGTAAATTATTTTTGGAACTAAATTTTGATAACAATGTGAAAATTCAAATATTTAAGTGGAATTTATTATTTAAAACTTAAAGCAAAAATTCATGCATCATCTGCAAACATTTGTTAAGGATGATAAATTTAAAAATAACTTCAGCTCACAAAGAGCAAAATATCTGATTGAATGTATTAATATGATTCATTCTCAAATGATTTCTCACTAGTGGGCATGTGGCATGTGCCATCTGACCCGATGATTTTGCTATAAAATAGCACCACTATATTACGGTTACAGTCAAAGCCTATGTTCCCCAATAGTTTAAAGCCCCTTAAGTAATGAATCATAGGGAGCATTCGATAAGATATAAAGTTTTCTGTTAGCTAAGGTTGACTAAAATTTGTCTCCTTAAACAAATATCCACCCCAAGTTTACAAGGTACCCTTAAATGAAACAACACATGGCTGCTGATAAGGATCATTTGGTCAGATTGGGTAAACTACCTCCTCTGACTAAGTAGACTATGGACCACGGCGGCCCGAGACGACGGAACCATGGGATCTTGATCGGGTTCATCATCATTCCCCACACTATCTGCTTTAAGTATAAAAATAATAAATTTATAATTCTAATAAACTCACATACTGCTACCATATGGTAGGTACTTCATATCTATTTAATGACTAACCTTAATTGAAAGTTCTCTCTCATTATTGGGAGAGGTAATTAACAATATGTGCTTGCGCCTATGGGAAACCTATAACCATATTATATAGTCTCTTCACCAAATGAAGACAGAATATCTGGATAGTGCTTTATCTCAAACTTAATCTGTCTTTTAAAAATTTGACCCGAACAATGTTAGAACTCTCCATTTTCCAGCACCACGACGCTCACCTTCCATTTTCCAACACCGTTGCGTTGCATGTAAAATAACATTGTGCCGCAAACACCACCTCAACGCCACGGGCCCAATTAATTTTCAAAAATTTCAAAGAGCTTAGCATTGCATCGCCACTTTCTGGGTGCTTCCCAGCGACACTATCCTAGCAAGCATAACGTAACAACACTCCGGTTCAAATTTTTCATATTTTAAATTAAATTTTATTTTATGACGTTTAGAGTTGTTACTAATAGAGCCCAGGGGCGGTGTCCGAATGGAGGTTAGATGGCAATGGTCGGGCAGAGGTCCACTGGCGGCGACCAGCTTAAGGTCTGATGGCAGTGGTAGGGTTGAGGTCTAGCGGCGGTGACAAGGTGGACGTCCGATGATCAACTAGTGAAAGTCCAATAATGGAGAGGGGTCACTGGTGGTGGTACTCAGGTGGAGCTCCAAGATTCTTGAAGCTTCGAGATTCTTTATTTTTCTTTTTTTCCTAATGAAATGGAAATCAATAAAAATATGCATCATGCTTGAGCAAAAAACTAATTTGGCACAATGGTAAGCGAAATCTATATTATGAGTGAAAGAACTAGGAACTGTTTTCTATTTCTTAGAGCTTCAGGAAATAGCATTATTAAAAATAACATAAAATACTTGTGGAGGTTTGGTTGACAATATTACTTGCCCTATTTGTATCGAAGAAGTAGCCCATGATAAATGGTTGCAGTAAGATAGCAAAGGATTATTTTAAAAGCGGTTTGGTGAATATTTGTAGGCTGATGCATTAATTGGGAGAGTTTGTTGACAGTAAATGCAATATCTGATCTTGTTAGAGCACGATATTTGAGGTCACTAACTATATAAGTATATGATGGCAATGCCATCAAGCATAGTAGGTATATGATTTGGAGACATGAGATGGTGATGCCTTTTGCATTTGCCATAATGGGTTCATTCTAAGGGATCATGTATGTATTTGTGTTGACATAGAATGCTAGCTTGAGTGGAGGGGATAACTTTAAGACCAAGAAAATATGAGAGGTATTTAAGATCTTTGATAGAAAATCTTCAGTGCCATTAATGAGATGACGGTGAAAAAAGGTGTTGTTGACATCCAGTTGTACTCAAACTATTAAAATTTAATATATTTTAAGTATATTTTATTTTAATTTTTTTAAAATGAGTTAGCTCGCAAGCTAAGAAGTTGAGTTAGAGTTGACTTAAGTTTGGCTCAATAAATACTTATTAAGTCGAGCTCAAGTAAGCTTATGAGCTTGACTTACTTAAATCCCTAGCATTGTGACATTAAGAATATTGAATAGCTTGGGAGCCGAGTTTGGTCCAACGATGGGAAATGGCACAAGGTAGGCAGTGAGGATAAGTTTTTTTTTCTTAGGTTTATAAATATTATTTTTTTATTCAAGTTTACATTTGGTGGATGTTTTTTGAGAGAGGATGTTGTGGTTGAGAAGGTGGGTTGGATGGATGGATTTTTTGGAATAAGGATTTGAACATCAGAGGTTTGGAGAATATTGTGGTTATTATTATGAGGTATGCTACATGTAGGTGAGAGATGAGATTCATGAGAAATATTATTATTTGTATGGGGGCAAAATATCAGAATTTATAGGGTTCAGACCTAATATGATTCCTTGGAAAAGAACATTTTCCAATATTAGTCCTCTTTGAAGAAAAGTGAGAAGAAGCTTGATTTGAGCTTACTAATAAGGGGTTATTAGAATGTACATTTATGATGGGGTCCACTTATGCTAAAGAATAGGAGTGCTTTCTTTGGTCATAATTTGATTTTTCATTTTGATGAAGAATTATTGAGTCTGCGGCCTCATTATTGAAGGGGGAGTTATTTTGACTTTTAATAAGGCATTAGGGGTTGTTTGATTTGCTGTTAAATAGTGTAAAGTATTTCAAATACAGTAGTTTTGAAAATATTGATATTTGGTTTGAAGCAAAAAGAATGTTGAATAAAATTTTGAGATAAAATGAATTCAGTCAATTCACCATCTAATACAAATTGAGTGTATTTGGAATTCCTCCGATTTAATCGATTTTCAAATACACCAGAAACTTATTAGTCGCCACCACCTTCCAGCAACCACCTCCGGCCACCCTCGGTCATTGTCAACCATAAAACACCGCCGACCACCTATTGTCATCGTTGGCCCCCGATAACCACCATTATTTTGAACTTTACACTGAATTCATTCTACTTCAAGGCTCAAGCCAAACAAAAAAATAATAAAACTTGCATTTATTTTTTACTCAAAAATCATTGAATTTGTTTGTAATTAGTGTTACATATGAAAATTTTATATTTATTAATATCAAAATAAATTTAACGGCTTTTAAGTTCATCATGATATAATGTATATTAAATGCCTTGATATAATTTTTATTTAATATAAATTTTGTTTAATTTTATAATATATTAAACCCAACTGAAAAGAAAGAATCAATAATTTTAGAAAACATTCAGATTAAAAAAAAACTGTTAACTGTCATCTGAACAGTTTCTTCGAAGCTCGTTATGACAGGAACAAAATTCTCTCATAGATTCCTATTTTTCTAATATATTTTTTATGGCCGGTTATTGCCGGGTCACTTGGGCTCGAGCACAACACGACCCAATTTGACACGGTCCAAACATAACCCGATACGTCTATTCCACCGTACTCCGTACTCCATAAAGCAACAATGTTCCGGCGGAGCACCATATGCTAACGAGTAGATGATAGTTTATATTTGAACGCAGGAATGTACTCCCAGGGACTATAACAAGTGTGCGCCCAAACCGCTGTGGAAGGTATTTTCTGATGACTGGCCAGGATAAGCTAACCAGCATCGCCGTCTCCGGCGAGTTTATGCCGGAGGAGGCTGTAGATATCGCCGCCGAGAAGGCGCAGATAGACGGTGGCAATCTGGAAGCGGCCGTGGCCGCGGCCGAGGTGGGCGAAGCAGTTATTTGTGGTCAAAGCAGGAACGCGAGCGGGTCAGATGCCATGGAGGTTGAGGTAAGTTAAAAAAGCTCTGAAGTTGGAAATCTCATTATTGTCTTATTGTTTTCTTTTTGTTTTTGATTTTTGCTAAACGGCAATCCAATTAGGCCTCGTTTGATTGGATGGTTGCTTATGTAAAACGGAGTTTCAATGATGAGCTTTGTTAAATAGCTTGGAACTTCATTCGAAGAAAGAAATCTCAGATTTTTATTTCATTTTTCTTATGATTCGATGCGAGCTCCGTGCCGTGTTCGTCTCTGCAACCAACCTACAGTAATTTAACCACTTTTTCTCTCATTATAGATTGATCCAACATTATTGCCTATTATTATATCCTCTAAACACCCTTTTGGCAAGAATTAACAAAAAATTTGTTTTTTTTATTATTTTACTTATATAAAACCAAGCAAATCTTTGAATTTTTTTTTGTGAGGCTGTAAAATCTTCAACAAATTAAACTCTCTCTCTTTCTCTTATTTTGTAACATTGAAATGATCTCCGTATTCTAAAGAGAGACGAATAACAACGATTGTTCTCTCACGAAAAAAGTTGCATATTTTTACACAACAAGCAGGAGGAATCGGCCTCTTTTTTTTTTGGGAAAAATAAGATTGTAAAATTTATAATTTTATGTATGAAATAAAAAAATATATTTTTTAAATTTGAATAATTATAATTATTAAATGTAGACAGAATAATTATAATTATTAATTTTTTAAGGAAAAAAAAAATTCAGGATTGTCTATCTTGAGTCCTTCCTTATTCCACCTGGAGAACAAGCAACTTTTTTCTTCTCCTTTTTTGAAAATTAGTTCAAAATTAGAATTATTCATCCCTTTTTTTTTATTGCAAAAACAGAACAACGCATCTGAATGTACTTCCGTTCCAATGGGGGACTCCAATACAACTGAATGCAAAGGTCTCCCCCTACAATCTCCACCTCCACGACCACGCAAGCATCACCAGATTTCATTAATCCCTCTCATCTTTCTCATCTTCTACGAAGTCTCCGGTGGTCCTTTCGGCATTGAGGACACCGTCGGCGCCGCCGGCCCCCTCCTCGCCATCATCGGCTTCCTCATCTTCCCCTTAATCTGGAGCATCCCCGAGGCCCTCATCACCGCCGAGCTGAGCACCATGTTCCCCGAAAATGGCGGCTATGTGATGTGGATATCAACAGCTTTTACTCCTTTCTGGGGATTTCAACAGGGCTGCATGAAATGGTTCAGTGGTGTGATAGACAATGCATTGTACCCGGTTCTCTTCCTAGACTATCTCAAATCAAGCATTCCTGCTCTCGAAGGAGGATATCCGAGAATTCTTGCAGTCATAGCACTTACTATTGCCCTCACTTACATGAACTACAGAGGCTTGAATGTAGTTGGTTGGGCTGCAGTTTGCTTGGGCATCTTCTCCTTATTGCCATTTGTTGTCATGGGCTTCATCTCAATCCCAAAGCTGAAACCTTCAAGATGGGTGGCTACAGATTTGCACAATATTGATTGGAATCTGTATCTTAACACACTGTTTTGGAATTTGAATTATTGGGATTCAATTAGCACTTTGGCTGGAGAAGTGCATAATCCTGGTAAAACACTCCCAAAGGCACTATTTTTCGCAGTGATCTTAGTTATTACAGCCTACTTGTATCCATTACTGGCTGGTACTGGCGGGATTCCTCTTGATAGAAATCTATGGACTGATGGTTACTTCTCCGACATCGCGAGAATTATCGGCGGAGTGTGGCTGAGGTGGTGGGTTCAGGCTGCTTCCGCGCTATCGAACATGGGTATGTTTGTGGCCGAAATGAGCAGCGATTCGTATCAGATTATGGGAATGGCTGAGAGAGGAATGCTTCCGGAGGTTTTTGGCAAGAGATCTAAACACGGAACTCCAGTCTTTGGCATATTGTTCTCAGCTTCTGGTGTTGTATTGCTGTCCTGGTTGAGTTTTCAGGAGATTGTGGCTGCTGAGAATTTTCTTTACTGTATTGGAATGTTAATAGAATTTGTGGCCTTTATAAGGCTCAGGATGAAATATCCTAGCGTTCGTCGTCCATATCGCATTCCAATGGGGACTTTGGGCTGTGTTCTGATGCTGATTCCGCCGTCGGCTCTGGTAATTGCTGTGCTGGCTTTCTCTTCAGTGAAAATTGTGCTGATCAGTTTGGGTGCTTTGGCTGTTGGCTTAGTTCTGCATCCTTTTTTTAAGTTTGTGAGGAAGAAGAGGTGGCTGAGGTTCTCTGTTATGCCAGGCTTGCCAGAATTTGAAGGAATATAATCAATCATAGCGGATGAGTAAGGCTTGAGTTTATTTTTAAATGTAATTTATATAAAAAAAAGATGAAAGATTATCTCTGTACGATAGACAATTTTATTTTCCGCATTATTTTGTTTTCTTTGAAGGGCTTTTTCTTCTCGCAGTGAACACATGCTCAAACGCATAATAATTTAAAAAAAAAAAATTCTAAAGAATTCGTTAACTTTAATGCTGGACAGATGCGTGATTTATGCTATTGAATAGTTAGTATTTATATTTCTCCCACTTAGGTGGGTTGTGGGTATAACAAGTCAGGCTTCGTTTACTAAATTTTAAAATAATTTTTAGCGTAAAAATTTTAATTTTATACTAAAAATCAAGGTTCTGAAAATCGGACCGGACAACGAACCGGAAGAAAGAGAGGTTCGCGGTTCGGCCTGTTCGACCGGTCGAACCGGATGACATAATAACTAATAAATAATATTATTATTATAAAAAATTAAGAAAATTAACAAAATAAAAAATATAATAACCATATAATTTAATATAAATTATTGTTAATTTATATTACATATTTAAATTTAATTTATAACTATAAATTATTTAAAAACTCACAATATAAAATTATAAATATAATTAAATATTTAATATAAAAGTATTTCATTTAGTAATATAAACAATTTTTAGAGGTAAAAAATTAAAACTTTGCAAATTTTTTACATAAGAGTAATTCATTTGGTAAAAATTAAATATTATTAATAAATAAAATAAAATAAAAATTTTCTAAAAAAATTACAAATATTAAATATTATTCAAATTATAAAAATTAATTGTTTATATTATAATTTATATCATATAATTTTTACTCATGATAAGAGCTATTAATGTGAAATCCACATAAACTTTATAATATATATAATTAAAAATATAAAAAAATAAATAGATAAAAAATAAATATTATCAACTAAAAAAATAAATGTTATCAACTAAAAAAATAAATATAATTCATATTATAAAAATTAATTTAAAATCGTTAAAAAAAATGAGTTGTATAGTGTATATATGAAAGTACTAAATGTGACTTTTTCCTTTGTATGGTTTAGTCCCACATCATTTGAAAGTTTTGCTTTGAATAGTTTATATAGCTTCTTACTTTCACTCATAACAAGAGCTCATATGGAATAATAAAGACATATGAGATTGTTGAAATTAAAATAATTATATGTTTAATTAAGTTTAAGAGTTTTATATTAATTATGATTAAGTTTAATATTTATTTAATATTAAATAATTTATTTAATTAATATTATTATAAAAAGTTGAACCGGTCGGTTTTTAAAAATCGGGACCGGTTCACCGGTTGAACCGGCGGTTTTTCCCAAAACCGGCCGGTTTAAAACAGAGCCGGTTTTCAGATTGGACCGGACCGGCCCTCAGTCCGATTCACGGTCGGACCGGCCGGTCCGGTCCAATTTTTAAAGCACTGCTAAAAACTTACTTTAAAAAAATAATAAAGCCCTCCGAAACAAAACCTCTGTTGTTGTGGGGAGATTATTTTGTGCGGACACCGGACGGGAGAACCGTCCTGTTCCGCTTAGTACCGAGCGATACCGTGCTCGGTACAGCTCGGCATCCGATTCCCCTCGGTACCTAGTGCGGTACCGAGCGTTATTGTGCTGAGTACAGGTCGGTACCGAGCTCGATACCGAGCTCGGCACAGTTTTTGAGTGACATGGCGCATTTTTATTTACCTCTTGACGCCGTCCGGACTCCGCACCTAATAATTTTTCGTTGTCATGACCTTATAGAGTTCTCCCGCAAGATAATAATCCTAATATTAAAATTATTCCATTATTCAGATAAATATATAGAGCTACTGCTGCTGGGCAATTAAAAGGAAGCCAACATACCCTTTTGTCATCTTATTAACCTTTTTTTTTCATCTAAGCATCAAGACTAACAAGTCTAAGATTTATTAATTTTGATAAAATTGATTCAAGTTGTTATTTTAATAAAATGATAGAAAATGAGAAATTAGAATAAAATAATAAAAATAATAATTTTAAATAAAGAATTGATATATAACTTTTAAATAAATTTAATAACTTTATACTCAAACTCTTAAATGATAATATTTTTTAAGTATATTTTATTTTAATATTTTTTAAATGAGCTAGCTCGCAAGCTAACAAGTTGAGTTGGAACTGGCTTAAGCTTGGCTCAATAAATATTTATTAAGTCGAGCTCAAGTAAGCTTATGAGCCAACTTGACTCACTTAACCTCTTAGTATTGTGACATTAATAATATTGAATAGCTTGGGAGCCAAATGAATTCAGTCAATTCATCATCTAGTTCCAATTTAGTGTATATGGAATTCTTCTGATTTGACTGATTTTTAAATACATCAGAATCTTATCAGCCACCACCACCTTCCAGCAAAACCACCTCCGTCCACCCTCGACCGATGCCAACCACAAAACACCGCCGACTACCTATTGCCATCATCAGCCCCCGTCAACCACCACTATTTTAAACTTTACACTAAATTCAATTTACTTCAAGGCTCGAGCCAAACAAAAATAATAATAACAGCTTGCATTTATTTTTTACTCATCCAAATAACTTTAATGTCTTCCAAATATGCTGCATTCTGTAATTTTTTTTTATATTGCATTTTTTTTTAGCCAAAAAAACATCTCCATAGTTCCTGTTATGAGAACAAAATTTTGATTTTTAATTTCAGGAGGAGTAAAGCATCTGTGGGGCTTGCGTGTGAAATTCGTCTTAATTTGCTGGAGATAGTTTCATGGCCGGTATGATTTATGAATAAGAGTTGTAATTTTCAAGAAAAAATCAAAGAGTGTGGGGATTGGCTATTGCAAGAGTTGTTTTGGCCTGTTGTGAGACAGAGTGTGAGGACTGATTTTACATAGATTGACACATATTTGGATGTTTTTTCATGAATGTTTGGATGAGCAAATTGATGAGGGTTGATTAATTTGAGGTGTGGAAATTGGCTTATTTTAATTTTGAAATCGAAAAAATAGCTTTTACAAATTGTATGTTGGTGGTGATAGGTTCGTAACAAAGATAAGCATTTTGTGACAAAGAATAATATCATGAGAATATTAAAGACTGTGAGCGAGACTCAAGTTTGTGGGCCACGGGTAATGCAAGTGCCCAAAATTTTTTTTGTTTAATATAATTTTGATGGATAGCCACATAATTTTTTGAATGGTGATTATATGGAGAGAACAAGAATTAGTACACAATTAATATGGTAGATTGTATTAGAGAATGCATGTGCCTATAAAATATTTTGGTTGCTGCGAAGATGTTGGTGTGTAGGTGAAGTTGGGGCATCTTTGGTCTGTGTGACCTTATTGCTGACAAAATGCAAAATGAAAGAGATGAAGCAAGAAGGAGAAGACACAGAGAAATAAGGCAAAAGAAAGTAATTGATTTTATTCATTGTTCTCAGGTTACAACACATAAGTATATATAGACAAAGATGAGGCCAGACGGTTATCAAGTAGGACAGAGTTTGAATGAGCCGTACAGGGAAGACAGGTCAGCATATGATGTGTTGACCTGTATGTATACATTAACAGCTCGCCTCAAATTAACTATTTTGTGAATGAATGATTAATTTGGATCGGAGGGCACAGAACCAGTTTGCAGACAGTGGTTTTGTGAGAACGTCTGCAATTTGATCAGTGGTGCTAACGTGACTAATGTTGATGGCTCCATGTTTGATGTGTCCGCTGATGAAGTGGTAATCAATTTCAATGTGCTTGGTCCTTGCGTGAAATACAAGATTATTAGCTAGAGCGATTGCCGACTTGTTGTCGCAGAAGATGGGAGTTGGAGAGTTTTGAGGAATGTTGAATTTCTGCTACTAGGCGACGAAGCCAGAGGATGTCGGATGTGGCGGAGGAAAGCGATCTGTACTCAGCTTTGGTTGAGGATTTTGCCACTGTAGCTTATTTCTTGACGGACCACAAAATGAGATTGGATCCCAGAAATGTGCAAAATCCTGAAATGGACTTCCAGTCTGCCGAATCAGCGGCCCAGTCGGTGTCAGTAAAAGAGAGAAGTTGAAGGTCGTCGATTGTGATTAGGAGGCTAAAGTTAATGGTGCCTTTGATGTACCGAAGTAGACGCTTGAGAGCATGATAGTCGCTATTGCGTGGTTGATGCATTCATTGGCAAATGGAGTTCATGACGAAAGTTATGTCTGGGCGAGTGACCGAGAGGTACTGTAACGAACTTGCAAGCTTGGGGAAGGAGTGTGGATCGGAGTAAGGATGATCGTCCGAGAGGCACGTGGACCGTTTTAATCCTATCGGTGTCGTTGAAGGTTTGCATTCAGAGAAGCTGGCGGTTTGAAGAAGTTCACGGGCGTAGTGCTACTGGTGCAGAAAATACCTATTGGGTGTGTGGATAACATGTATACCAAGGAATAGAGAGACGATGCCGAGCTGCTTGAGGATAAACTTGGATTGTAACTGTTGCAAAATATTTTGAATTTTGTTAGTGTTATTCCCTGTAACGAGTATGTCATCCACATAGATTAGAATGAAAACTTGAGTAGTATTTTGATTGTAAATTAGTAGTGAAGGATCAGCTTTGCTGAATATAAAACTGAGAGAGAGAAAAAAGTTGGTGAATTTGTGGAACCATTGCCGGGGTGACTGCTTTAACCCAAAAATAGATTTGTGCAGCTTACAGACATGGTGAGGGTGGCGAGAGTCCTCGAAGCCGATGGGTTGTTTCATGTAAACTTCATCGCTCAGCTCTCCATGCAAAAAGGCGTTAGACACGTCGAGTTGAGTGATAGACCACTGGCATTGAAGTGCCACTGTGAGAAGAATGTGAATTGTCACCATCTTGGCTACGGGGCTGAATGTTTCAGTGTAGTTAATGCCGAATTCCTAAGAACAGCCTTGTGCGACTAAGCGAGCCTTGTATCTGGCAACTTGACCATTTGGGTGAAGCTTTTTTCTAAAAGTCCATTTGCAGCCTAGGATTGGTTTGTTTGACAGTGGTGAAACTAGAGACCAAGTTCCTTGTTGTTGTAAAGCGAGGAATTCAGAGGACATGGCAGATCTCCAGTGCGTGTGTTTTGAGGCTTGAGAATAAGATGTGGGTGTGGGTTCAGGTTGAGAGACAACTGATAGGTCGAATATTATCTTGGGCTTTGATATACCAGATTTTAATCTGGTCTGCATGTGGTGGGTTGGATTGTTAGTGGGCTGAGTAATGTGAGATTCAGTTAAGACAGAGTGATTAGTGGGAATGGATGGAGGAGTGGGAAGAGTGTTAGAAGGTGCGGGTGGAGATGAAGATGTGAGCGGAAGTGGTATAGGAGTCGGGAAGGAAGGGGAGTCATGGGACGTAGTGGATGAGGGAACTAATAGCAACGGAGAGTAACCCGTGTTTGATGATTGAGGAGGGTGCTGTGTTGGTGTAGAGTGAAATGGGAAGTGATTCTCATAGAATACGACATGTCTGGATATGTAAACTCCATTGGTTAGGATATTGAGACACCTATAGCCTTTGTGCTATGTGGAGTAGCCAAGGAATATACATTCCTGGGATCGGGAGATAGTTTAGTTTTATTACAGCCTACTTGTATCCATTACTGGCTGGTACTTGCGGGATTCCTCTTAATAGAAATCTATGGACTGATGGTTACTTCTTTGACATCATGAGAATTATCAACGGAGTGTGGTTGAGGTGGTGGGTTCAGGTTGCTTCCGCGCTATCGAACATGGGTATGTTTGTGGCCGAAATAAGCAGCGATTCATATCAGATTATGGGAATGGCTGCGAGAGGAATGCTTCCAGTCATTGGCATATTATTCTCAACTTCTGGTGTTGTGTTGTTGTCCTAGTTGAGTTTTCAGGAGATTATGGCTGTTGAGATTTTTCTTTACTGTATTGGAATGTTAGTGGAATTTATGGCCTTTGTAAGGCTCATGATGAAATATCCAAGCGTTCGTCATGCATATCGCATTCCAATGGGGACTTTGGGCTGTGTTCTGATGCTAATTCTACCGTCGGCTCTGGTAATTGCTATGTTGGCTTTCTCTTTAGTGAAGATTGCGCTGATCAGTTTGGGTGCTTTGGCTGTTGGCTTAGTTCTGCATCCTTTTTTGAAGTTTGTGAGGAAGAAGAGGTGGCTAAGGTTCTCTATTATGCCAGGCTTGCTAAAATTTGAAGGAATATAATCAATCATAGAGGATGAGTAAGACTTGAGTTTATTTTTAAATGTAATTTAAAAAAAATGAAAGATTATATTTGTGCATGATATGATATCAATTTTACTTTCCGTATTGTTTTGTTCTCCTTGAAGGGCTTTGCCTTCTCGCAGTGAACACAAGCTCAAACGCACAAATAATTTAAAAAAAATCTAAAGAATTTGTTAACATTAATGCCAGACAGATGTGTGATTTATGCTATTGAATAGTTAGTATTTATATTTCTCCCACTTAGATGGGTTGGCTATAACAAGTCAGGCTTCGTTTATTGGGTTTTAAAGCCACTTTTAGTACAACAATTTAATTTTTTTACTAAAAAATTATTTTAAAAAATAATAAAATTGTCTGAAACAAAAAATCAATTGTCGTGACCTTTTAGAGTTTTCCTGCATGATAATAATCATAATATTAAAATTATTTCACTATTCAGATACATATATAGTGTGATGCCCCAGAATATAATTTGGAAGAATTATTCTTTTATCTTTTAATAAATAATAACCAGAGCCATCTAATATCATATATTAGTAATAAACAGTAAAAATTGATTCTATAATTCATTTTCTCAAAAGTTATGCACATTACTCAGAATCTATACAATCATCACATATCTATCATGTCTTGAGTACAAAATAATAACTAAAACAAAAAGAAATAGAACTTGAAGAATACTAAGCAGCCTCACACTCCTGCTCCCCTGCCCTGACCTGAAATCATTTAAACACATATAATGAGCTAAAAAGCCCAGCATGTCATCAAAACCTACAACTGAATTCAAAACAGGATAAAGGAGCAATATGCATACTAGTGATCAAATTATAATAGTAACATTCATATGATCATTGAATCAGTGCAAAAATAGTAAAATTCATAAGTATTAGTAGTATAATCTATAAACTATAAAGTACTATAGTATGAAAGCCAGTAAAGCAGTAAATCAATATGAGTATCAAATCTATAAAACAGTCATCGTATCCGTAATATCAATAAGTACAGAAAATATATAAAGCATCGAATCAAAATATTGATAAAGACTATCAAAATCATGTTAATGCAATAAAATCATATAGGAGTGTACCCATACTATTCAGGTATTTTATATCATGTGCTCAATATATCACATGCTTAGTATGAGTACAATGAATCAGTAGTATCAAATAGTATTAGTATCTATATTAGTAATAGTTTAATGACAGGAGTAGTAAAATAATATAGTTATAATAAATATATACAGTAAAAAAATAATGTCTCAATAACATGCAATTCAGTAGTCACATTAAACAAGTAAGAAGTCTTGACTATCACTGTATTTTTCAATATTGTATCAGTATCAGTAAATCATTGTCCTAATAAATAGAGTCATCACTCTTTGCCCGTCGACACAGTAATCATCTCCTTATAACTCTCAATCAGTGTATCACGTGAATCAGTAAAGGATAACATCAAATTATAGTATTTAAAGGAAAGCCCGTCGGCCCACCATCCTGTACAGTCAATCAGTCTCCAACCAACGAGTCAACCAGTCTTTACTTGTCTTTTACACAGACATTATTATCACAGTAATATTAATCACATATTCATATTTATTTCCAATGCATTATAATAAATAAAACATAATTGAGCTTAATTTAAAAAATGTCAAAATATCCTAATAGTAGATAACAAAAATCATACTAAGCAAAAATTCATATTTTTTAAATTTAACTAAATTATCAGATATCACATAAAATAACTTTTTGAAGCTTTAGTTGAACTAAATCACTATTTTTAGAAGTTAAAATAAATTTCTCAGTAAGCAAAAATTATTATTTTTTTAAAATCATCTAGTGAAAAATCTCAAATAAATACTCAAAATATTCATAATCTAAATCTCTATAACATATAAAATATTACGCGGTTAAAGTTTTACCAATACAAAATTATTCGCATTTTTCAGTAACGAAAACATAATTTTGATCAGAAAAATATCAAAAATATAAATTATTTGAAATCAAAAATAGGATAGAGGTTCTTTACAGTGAGATGAATAAATATCTCAACTGGACAGACTGATAAAAATCGCTCCGCGGCCTCTAAATATGGATTTCTTCTCACTCTCTCCTAACTTTTCTCTTTTATTTCACTAAACTACTCTCTGTTAGCTGAACTTAGAAGAAAAGAAAAGGATTTTTAAAAGTTTTTAATTAGTGGCTTAGGATATTTTTATTAAAATAATAATTTAAAATTATATTATTAGTTTAATCAATTTTTTTAGTATAAATTCAAATAAATCATTTTAGGACTTTAAAAATTACAGAAAAATATCTATTAAATAAATCATTTTATTTAAAAAATATCGATGAATCTGTTTGCAAAACGGACACCTGACGGTCACAAAATCCACACTTGTATCGACATGTGCCAATTTCTTAAGGAATTTCACCAACGCCCAAAAATTATAAAAAAATTCATGTAAGTAAAATACTATAATAACAACGTTATTACTAAGACGGTTTGTGATTTAGATTTATATTGACTAAAAAAAAAATTTATTTATCTGGGTCAAAATACGGGTTATTATAATCTACCCACCTTAAGAAAATGTCATCCCCGATATTTCTCTTAAGGATTCAGACATAAAATCAATATCAACCAAACTTGTACTATTAAAACTCAAATCAAATCAATTCAAAATAATGCACCATAAACTATCCATTCTACCCAACTCTCAATCAAATCCTACAACTCTGATAACAATCAATTCTTCCGACAACTATGCTCTGATACTAATTGTGATGCTACAGAATATAATTTAGAAGAATTATTCTTTTATCTTTTAATAAATAACAACTATAGCTATCTAATATCATATATCAGTAATAAATAATAAAAATAGATTCTATAATTCATTTTATCAAAAGTTATATGCACTACGCAGTATCTATACAATTATCACATATCTATACTGTCTTGAGTATAAAATAATAACTAAACTAAAAAGAAATAGAACTTGAAGATTCCTGACTAGCCTCACACTCCTACTCCCCTACCCTGACCTGAAATTATTTAAACACATATAATGAGCTAAAAAGCTCAGCATGTCACCAAAACCTACAACTGAATTCAAAGCACGACAAAAGGAGCAATATGCATGCCAAAGATCAAATCATAATAGTAACATTCATATGATCATTGAATCAGTATAGAAATTGTATAATTTACATGTGATAGTAGTATAATCTATAAATTATAAAATAATATAGTACGAAAGCCAATAAAGCAGTAAATAGTATGAGTATCAAATCTATAAAGCAATCGTCGTATCCATAATATCAATCAGTATATAAAATGTATAAAGCATCAAATCAAAATATCAGTAAAGATTGTTGAAATCATGTTAATACAGTAAAATTATATATGAGTGTACCCATACTATTCAAGTATTCTATATCACGTGCTCAATATATTACATGCTTAGTATCAGTACAATGAATCAATAATATCAAATAGGATTAGTATCTATATTAGTAACAGTTCAATGGTAGGAGCAGTAAAATATTACAGTTATAATAAATATATACAGTAAAAGAAATAATGCCTCAATAACTTGTATTTTAATAATCATATTAAACAAGTAAGAAGTCTTAGCTATCACATTATTTTTCAGTATTGAATCAGTATTAGTAAACTGTTGGCTCAATAAATAGAGTCGTCACTATTTGTCTATCGGCACAATAATCATCTTCTTATAACTCTCAATCAGTGTATCACATGAATCAGTAGATGATAACACCAAACCACATTATTTAAAAGAAAGCTCGTAGGCCCACCATCCTATACAAGTCAATCAGTCTCCAAACAACGGGTCAACCATTCTTTACTTATCTTTTACACACACATTATTATCACAGTACTATAACAGTAATATCAATCACATATTCACATTCATTTCTAATGCATTGTAGTAAATAAAGCATAATTGAGCTTAATTCAAAAAATGCCAAAATGTCCTAATTGTAGACAATAAAAATTATACTGAGAAAAAATTTATATTTTCATAATTTAACTAAATTATTCAATATTGTATAAAATAATATTTTGAAATTTTAGTTGAACTAAATCACTATTTTTAGAAGTCTAAATAAATTTTTAAGTAGGCAAAATCACTGTATTTTTAAAATCATTCGGTGAAAAATCTTAAATAAATACTCAAAATATT
This sequence comes from Dendrobium chrysotoxum, assembly GCA_019925795.1. Lineage (NCBI taxonomy): Eukaryota > Viridiplantae > Streptophyta > Magnoliopsida > Asparagales > Orchidaceae > Dendrobium > Dendrobium chrysotoxum. The sequence goes on from CM034309.1 coordinate 59,581,290, forward strand.
CATAATCTAAATCTCTATAACATATAAAAAGTTACATGATGAAAGTTTTACTAATATAAAATTATTCGTGTTTTTCAGTAACAAAAACACATATTTTATCAGAAAAATATCAAAAACACAAAATATTTTAAATATAAAATAAGGTAGAGGTTCCTTACAGCGAGATGAGTAAATATCCTAATTGGCCCAACTAACGAAAATCGCTCAGCGGCTTCTAAATATGGATTTCTTTTTTCTCTCTCCTAACTTTTCCCTCTCATTTCACTAAACTACTATCTGTTAGCCGAACTTAGAAGAAAAGAAAATGATTTTTAAAAGTTTTTAATTAGTGACTTATGATATTTTTATTAAAATAATAATTTAATATTATATTAGTAATTTAATCAATTTTTTTAATATAAATTCAAATAATATATTTTAGGACCTTAAAAGTTATAGAAAAATATCCATAAAATAAATCATTTTATTTAGAAAATATTAGTGAAATAGGTTTGCAAAATGGACAACTGACGATCACAAAATCCACACTTGTATCGACAGGTATCAATTTCTTAAGGAATTTCACCGGCGACTAAAAATTATGAAAAAATTCGTGTAAGTAAAATACTACAATAACAACGCTATGGCAAAGACGATTTTTGATTTGGATTTATATTGAGTCTAAAAAAAATTATTTACCTGGATCAAAATACAGGTTATTACATATAAAGCTACTGCCGAGCAATTAAAAGGAAGCCAACATACCCTTTTGTCATCTTATTAACTTTTTTTTTCCATCTAAACATCAAAACTAACAAGTCTAATACTTCTTAATTTTGATATCATTACTACAGCAAATGATGAAAGAGTAGACTATGATCAAGAGGTTTAATAGAAGCTGCCCGAGTGAGTGTTCTATATTTCAATTATATTTACAAATAGTGTCACTCTAAGAAACTATGAATGGATCCTAACTTTCTATATGGTGAAAAAGAGGGGATTTGAGATGAAGTTTGAGCTTGGATTTTTGGGTTGAGATTCAAAAGGGTTCAAAGACTTGAAAAATTTTTGAGCTCCGTCGAACTACCATTATCCGACCAATGCCATCAAACCATCATGTTTGGACCTTAGATAATAGGTGCTATCTTATCATCACCATCGGTTCATTGAAGTTTAATCAATGTCATTGGGTCAACATCGCCAGATCATTGACATTTAACCACAATCATACAAACTCCAATACTAAATTATCCTTCAACCATCATAACCTAACTACAACACCATGACCATTATCATTTGACCACCATTCTTTAATTATCATGCTCTCACATCATCATCCTGTTACAATCATTTCTCCATTGTTCGATTATGACACTCCAATTTTGAACAAAATATAAGATATGAAACAATTTTGAACAAAATATAAGATATGAAAAAGAGAAAATAAATAAATAGTTAATTAAATATTAAAGTAGCATTTAAAAAGTTTATTTGAGCTAATAATAATAGATATATACATAATTTATAGTTTTTGTTTATACTTTTTCCATTTAAAAAATAATAAGTGAATGTTAACTAAGCAGTTTGTGAGTCGTTGGTATTCAAAGGGCAGCGATTGAGCTAGCTCCGTCCCTGGAGATGGGAAACCCTCGAACTGCCTCGAAGAAGAAGAATGAAGGGGCCGACTCTGAGCTACACGCTGCTGCAAGGGCCGGCGATCTCCCCGCAGTTCAGCGGATTTGCAGCTCCGATCCCCACGCTGTCAATTCCAGGGACAAGCATTCTCGAACTCCGTATCCGTGTCTATCCTCTATTCTGTTAACCTTTTTCTGAGCTTCAAATGAGTACTTTGTAGAGACAGGCATCTTCCATAGGGCTTTTATTTGGGGTTTTGTTATATTCATTTGATTTCTTCAGATTTATTTTTTATAGGGTTTTACTGGCACCAACCATGCCATGGGATTCGAAGTATGCATGCTTACGATTTGTTTATCTTAGGTGCCAATTGGTTGTTTGAAATTAGAAATCGTGTTCTGAAAAATGATTAATTTACTAGATCTTTTTCCTTTGGTTGGATGTAGTTAGAAATCAATATTGTTTTTTCAACTCTACAAGCATCTTCAAAATCCCACATATTTGTTGATTTCAATTTCATACATAAGATGAGCGAAAATTGAATCATTGCTTTCTTTATCTGGTTTTTATTTGACTTTAAGTTTCTGCAATTGCTTGAATGCCTTTATTAGGATCAATGAGCAAATGCAATTTCAGAAAAAAAATTGAAGATCTTAAGGCCGATTCCATATAAAAGTAGGAAGGACTGTGCAACTAGAGTTATTTAATTGTATTATAGGAAATGGAAAATTATCATTCTTCAAGGAGATCGTTATTAAGAATGTAGTGGTAAACTTGAAGAAGGCATGATGTGAAATAGACGAACCATTACCGAAGTTATGAGATTGAGTTGATTTGATGGCATTAGGGTGAAGGAGTGATGTAGGGGACAAGTACTTAATATGTCGTCACTTGCCTTATTTGTATTTATTTGGACATGTTAGCATCTACCACTATAAGTGCAATGAATATGTATTCAAGTGTTGCATTACTAAAGTATTCTTTTGTAAAAGATTTTTCTTTTATGAAACATTCATGATTGATTTATTTTGATTGCATTTTTATTACATTCCTTTTATTATTTCTGTTATTGTAAAAATTTCTTCATAAATAGAGAATACTTGTAAGACAATTACAATAATAGGAATATGCTTGATGGTGGTGCATAGTTTTTTTGTGAGATTAATGGCCGTTGAAGACTATGGATCTTTAGTTTAATATTTAAGAAAGTGTTTTGATGTTTTGTGAAGAACCCTTTATAACTAAAATAATTCATTTGCATAGGTCAAGAAGATTATTTACATAGTTAAAAAATAAGTAGTCGTAGTTATGTGTTGTTTAAGTCTATGTTTGACTTGGTTGTCTAGTCATGTTATTGATTTCTCTACTTAACATGTCTATATTAAGTTATTTGCTTTGTTTTATTTTGAAATTAGTTTTTCATGCATCATCTTCCCTCATTCTCATTTGATGATAACTACTTCTCAAATTAATCTTAGAAAATAACATAGTAATATTCATTATATCTAACGTATTATCCAAACAAGAAAGAAGAAATCTATATTTGATGTGCATATGCAACATTCCATCTTTTTTCATCTGCAAGTTGGGACACTAAATTTTAAGCAAATCATCAACTTTTCTATTAAACCCAATATGTTTAGATAAATTCACCCTATTATAATAGGGTAAATTAGGCAATGATAATTCAAATACAAATTCAATGCATTTTGTATGTTTTTAAGTTGCCATAGTTTAGTTTATTAGGAAGCTCATTAGGATAAGTATCTTGAAAATTAATCCATATGTGTGTAACATCATCGAACAAAATCATATTTAGGCACGATATCATTCAATTTAATAGCTGCTACGATACAATGATACCTTTTTCTACATGTTTAGGCATGATATCACTCAATTTAGTTACTCTACATTTATTAGCATAATGACCATGGTGATGAAATTTTAAACATGTTTTTTTAGAAATATTAGACCTAAATCCATATGTATATGATTTCCTTTGATGACCTAATTAATTTTGATATTATTACCCTTATAGATGTAGTAGATACAATGGATTGAACTTAATTTCTTTGATGAATGATGCGCTCTCAGAATATACAATAGTTGTTTTAGACGACGACGATGACAACAACAACAACAAGCCTTTATTCGACTGTGGGGTTGGCTATATGAATTCTTTTTCTCTATTGTGTCATGTTAAGAGTCAAATTCTCATCTAAATCTAATAAAGAAAGGTCATTTCTAATATTTTCTAACCAAGTCTTTTTAGGTCTACCTTTACCTTTCTTAACATAAATCAAATCTAATACATTTACTTTCCTAACCGGGTCATCGGAAGGCCGCCGTTTTATACGACTAAACCATCTAAAGCGACTCTCTCTAATCTTATCTTCCACTGGAGCTACTCCAACCATATCTCTAAGAGTAAAACCACTCATCCACCTGAGCATCCTCATCTTTGCAACACTTAACTTAATATTATGCTTCTCTTTTAATGGCCAGCATTTTGCACCATAAAACATTGCAGGTCTCACTACCATGTTATAGAATTTTCCCTTAAGTTTGAGAGGGACTTTAGTTGGATGGTTGAAGTGGAGGAATGCATTGGGCTTTAGACAAAAAAAAAAAAAAAAAAAAACTGAAGTCCAATGCAAGCTGAAAAACATGCTCAAATGATGGAATATGTTGTGTTATCTCTCCCTTGATATCATATCTTTAATTAGACTTAAATTTATAGACAATGATTTTAGGATCTTTTATAATCTCATTATTCAATAATAATTTTTTAAATTTATTCTTGTATTCTGCCACAATTTTGGTTCGTTGTATTAATAAATTAGATATAGCGAGCAATTGATAAGACAACGGCTAGTATTTCTCTTTTAGTAGTTTTTTAGTTCCAACTTTGGTGGTATCGAGTTCCCTTCCTTATGTTTCCTTTTTTTTTAAATACTCACCCAGTATATCGTAAATTGTCAATCATTTCATTTTTGTAAATCTCTCTTGTTGCTCATCTGACATAGTTTATCATTCAAATAAGTTATCCAAATCTAGCACCAAAATCAACAAAAACTATAGAATCTGTATTTCCATCGAAGTAGGCATTTTAGCTTTGAACATTTTTTTTTTGTTTTGTCATCATCTCTGTTAAAATTTTGATATCTATAATTTTCATAAGCCTCATTATAAACATTTTAAATTGTCTATCATGATGGTTTCCTTGCCCTCTTTTAGCAATAGGATTCAATTGAATGGACTTATCATTGTGATTTGAATCAACTTAAGATCCACATACTTGTATTTAAAATACATGTATTGCAATGCAAAATAAATAGAATGTATTTCTTTTCTTCGGTTGCTTTATTGCATTAAAAAACAAAAGACAATGTCAATTTCTTCTTCCTTACAGTGCACTTCAACAAACGTCCAATTCCCATCCCATTCAAGTTCAGTTAAGCATTTACGTTTAAATTCACACTCCTCCCCACCACCTCAATTCCACAGAACTCTTCCATTTACATTCCAACTGTAGCTATTCATAAACTCCACTTCTTTTTCTTCTTCCCGCCGCATCTCGATGGCTTGTAACCTTTGCTCATGAACTGATTAAAGTGAAACTCAAGAACAAAAAAAATCCTCCACCAACGAAAATATTGGAGATTGAACTTGATCAACGGAATGCGAACACAAGGCAAGCAGATGAGCAATTGACAGAGTGGGAGTGGGAGCAGGTGGAGCCGGCACGAGAGCGGGAGGTGATGAAAGCCCACAGGCAGCCCGACATTGTGGAGATTGAGGTGAAGCTTCTCAACATGGAGATGGAAACTAACTTGGAGAACGAGTGAGAGTTGGGAGTTTGAGTGTATAGTCAAGTTGGTTGCATTTGAAATGAAAGGAAATGAGCATTTTAAGGTATTCTAAGTACTTAAAAATTTTACTTTGCTCTTTACCTCACACCACAACAACAGCAACAACAACAACAACAACAAGCCTTTATCCCACTATGTGGGGTCGGCTACATGAGTCTTTTTTCTCCTTTGTGTCTTGTTAAAAGTTAAATTCTCATTTAAATTTAATAAAAAAGGGACATTTATAATATTTTATAACCAAGTCCTTTTAGATTTACCTATATCGTTCTTAACATAAGTCAAATCTAATACATCTAATTTCTTAACCGGGTCATCGGAAGGCCGACATTTTATGTGACCAAACCATCTAAGGCGACTCTCTAATCTTATCTTCCACTGGAGCTACTCCAACATTTTCACGTATATGCTCATTTCGTATCTTGTCTCTAAGAGTAAAGCCACTCATCCACCTGAGCATCCTCATCTTTGCAACACTTAACGTAATATTATGCTTCTCTTTTAATGGCCAACATTCTGCACCATAAAGCATTGCAAGTCTAACCACCATCTTATAGAATTTTCCCTTAAGTTTGAGGGGGACTTTTATATCACACAACAAGCTTAATGTATTCCTCCACTTCAACCTTCCAACTTGAATTCTTCTAATAATATTCCCATCTATTTCACCATCACTCTGAACAATAGATCCAAGATATCTAAAACGTGTACTCTTATTAATGACTTGATTACCCAAAGTCACAATCCCCCCACAAGAGTTATTATTACTAAAATTATACTCCATATATTTAATTTTAGATCTACTCAAATGAATGTCTTTAGACTCTAAGGTTGACCTCCATAATTCAAGTTTACCTTCAACTCCCTCTCTAGTCTTATCAACAAGAAGAATATCATGAGCAAAAAGCATACACCATGATGTAGAAGATCGTCGGAAGAATCGAACATGCTTGAAGGAATTCCCAATCCAGGGACAAACACAAAGCTTAAAAGCTTCAAAAAGAGATAATATTCATCAATAATCATTCTTCCTACTACAACACTTTGCCTATTTATAGGCTAATAAGAACATTCTAGAAACCATAAGTAACAAACTTATAACAAACTATGATAAACTATTCCTAAGTAGTATTTTATTAAAGATGTTTCTACATCATACTCCCCTTGTGTCAAAAGAGCTCGACTCTGTCGAAGCGTGTCATTGGGAGGGAGGAATGTGTAGAAATCGTAAGCAATCCTCCTGGATATAAGATTTTGAATGTGAGAGATATGTTCTGTGATTTGGAAATCAATTTTAGGATCCTTTTGAACAAATAACAAGTAATTCTTTCTCCAAGCTGTAACACAGATCTTATCTTCTGAAGTCCCAGCTCTAGCTGTGAAAGGTAGCTACAGAGGACAAATTTATCTGTTAGCGGCCTTTCAGGTTCAGGCACCACAAACATATCATTCTCTTCATGCCACATGAATCCTTGAATATTCTGAACCCACTAAAAATAGCTCACAGTCACATCACCAGCATTGGCATATATATCAGGTAGTACAACGACACCCTTTTTTGAGAGAATCTCATCTGCCTCAGGGTTAGTAGGGTGAGTTGCAGCTTCAGTAATATATTTAGCCTTAACAGAAGCAGCATCTTCTCTATGAAGGACTCCACCTAAGGCACAAGGAATGAGAACATCACATTCATGAACAAGTAACTCATCACGATCCATGGCATCTCCACCATTGAAATCCTTTAAATCACCACCAGAAGCTATGTGCTTCTGTAATTCTTCGATATTTATGCCGTTAGGATTTTCTATTGCTCCAGACACATTACATATGGAAATGACCTTTCCACGACACTCATGAATGAGTTTTGCAGCCCATGAGCCTACGTTACCAAACACCTGTATCACAAATGTCAATCCTTTGATGGATTTCCCATGTTCAGCCAAAAGAGCTTGAGTAGCAAAAACTATGCCACATCCAGTAGTAGCTTCCCTGCCTAAAGAACCTCCAAGTTCTATTGGCTTTCCAGTAACGACGGCTGGAGAATGACCATGAAATTTGGAATACTCATCCAATATCCACGCCATAGTCCGTGCATTAGTTCCCCTAACAGGAGCTAGAACATCAGCGTGTGATCCTTTTGCTCCATCAATGACCATGAAATTTGGAATACTCATCCAATATCCAGGCCATAGTCCGTGCATTAGTTCCCCTAACAGGAGCTAGAACATCAGCGTGTGATCCTTTTGCTCCATCGTATGGTATATCCGTTTTAATTGCACCCAACTGTGAACATGCTGATAATGCAGCAACAAGTGTGAGCTGGTTAGGCTCGACATTAGCATCCTGCAGTTTATTGAAAGCGGCCAGAGCTTCTTTGGGTCTACCATTTTGTTCATAGCCAGAGATTAACGCATTCCAAACAACTATATCGTGATATGGCATTTCATCAAACACACGATGGGCAACATCGAATTCATGAGATTTTGCATATGCAACCTGCATGGTGGCGGAAGGATCACGTTGGGTATGCTGAAGTGGCGCGGGAGGAGTGAATGGCAGAGTTGGGTCGAATGATGACAAATGTTGATCAAGGGATCGAGGTCGAGCGTTATTGAGGAAGATCCGGAAATGACGGCGGTTCTATTGCTTGAGAAAACGTAGGGAATGATGGCAGACGTTGCAGGTTCAGCTTCTAACCCACCATATAATAAGAGTACCACAAATCTTGTTTGTATCCTTGCATAGCTCTTATCATCCAAATTCCATTGATTAAGAAGAGCTTGCCGGTAAGCAGCGAGAGACTCATCCAATTTCCTTGGCAACGGGACGGTAGCTCCGCCAAGGGGCAGCCGCAACAACTTGGCAAATTGGCAGAGTGGTTCCTCCTGAATCTGGCGACCACCGGAAATCCTTCCCCTCATCTTCATCGCCATTCTCTGACATCTCCTGATTGATGGAGATGCTTGAACCATCCTTTAGCATAGCCATGAATACCTCTCCATGGGTGGTCGAGCTGGGATATGGGAAAGAGGGCAGGGGCTTAGTAGATTCGAGTGTGGGGTCAGGCGTGGGATCGTGGAAGCTGAGTGGGGGCGAGAGCGGGAGCGGGAGTGTGGTCCGTACGGATGCAGGAGTGGGTTTGGGGTCGCAGGAGTTGAGTGGGAGAGTATTGTGGTCATGTGGAGGGGCAATGACAGTTGTTTCATCGAGTAGGGAATCACGGAATCGGGCTGGGATCTGGAGCGAAGGTGGAGGCGTGGGTTCTGAAGGCAGATCTGATCGGGACATGGCGAATTGCTTTCCTTTGGTGAAATCGATATCAGCAACCGAAGGATCGCGTTAGAGCAGGGTTGGTTGTGCATGCGTGTTGGAGGAGCAGAGGAGCGACGGGGCTGGTATGGTTGTCGATCTGCTTGTGATTCCCCACCGAATGCATGGATTTAACACATAAAGCATCGATTCAAGCAAGCGATGCTTTCACTTGAGCCACCAAAAGGGTTTCGCGGCGTCGATCATCGTCGACCGCCCTTGTTCTTCGATGTTGCTCGTCGTCAATTGCCCATCTTATTCAACGTCGATCTTTGTCGACCGCTCATCTTTTTCGGCTTCAATCGTCGTCGACAGCCCACCTTCTCCTGCAGTCCTTCGTTCTTCGCAAGCTCCAAGCTCTGGTACCAAACTGATGCAGTTGATCGTCGGAAGAATTGAACCTGCTTGAAGGGATTCCCAATCTAGGGACAAACACAATGCTTAAAAGCTTCAAAAAGGGATAATATTCATCCATAATCATTCCTACTACAATATTTTGCCTATTTATAGGCTAATAAGAACATTCTAGAAACCATAAGTAACAAACTTATAACAAACTATGATAAACTATTCCTAAGGAGTATTCTATTAAAGATGTTCCTACATCACACCAGGGTACAACCTCTCTTGCAAATGTCTAGTGAGAACATCTATGACTAAAGGAAAAAGATAAAGGCTTTAGGCTGATCCTTGATGTAATCCAACTGAAATAGGAAAATACTTGGTCAAACCACCTTTACCTCACACCAAATACCCAAAAAAAAAAAAGAAACTCGTGCAATCCTTTGGCTTTACGTCCAATCACCCCTAAACTAATTGATTTTGAAAAGCAGTTAAAATTTCATCCATTTGATGATCTGTCAAATAGCCTGTATCATTTGATCTACTTTATGTGATATATTGGCATAATCCAATGTTTGATACTAATTTGATCAAGTTAATTTAGGTTTAGTTTTCTTAATTTAGCCAAGAAGATGATGAAATGAATGTAGATCACTCAAAGAAAATTATGATTCACTGCTCATTGATCACTAAAGACATAAAAAACTTGCTTTTATTAGATATAAATTAGAAATGAAAATTTTGAACCCATGTAACTATCAAATAAAACGAAAAGAATTATTGTGAAATTTTGACCACGGAAAAATCAGCCATCAATTGAACTTTTAACACCACAAATAAAAATTTAGTCGTTCAAAATTAGATCAAAATGAAGAATTTTAGCAGCGCTAATAACAGAATACTTAGAAGAAAGCTTGTAAAAGGAGTGAGAAAGATCTAGGACGATATATGCTACACCATTAATATATCGGATAAACCTTTAGATAGAAACTTTCATTTAAAAAAAAAAGGGCTTTTGAAGTCCATTTTATGATTTTAATTCACACCTTCGATACCTTGTTTTGCAAATATTTATATCCTCTTTGATCCCTTGAACAAGGAAAAAATGCGGTGTCTTTTGTATTGTCATTTAAAAAAAAAATCTATTCATGTTTCCTTGATTTGAACCGTCTGAATGACATTGGAGGCTTCATCTTGCTGCTTGGTCTGGGCATGCTGAGATAGTAAGTTATCTGTGCAAGAATAAAGCTGATGTAGGAGCCTCCGCCATGGATGATACCGGTGCCATCCATTTTGCTTCTCAGAAGGGTCATATTGAAGTAGTGCGAATCCTGCTTTCTTTTGGAGTATCTATTAAATCTACCAATAGAAAAGGCATGACTCCTCTCCATTTTGCAATCCAAGGTTCACACCTTGAATTGGTCAAGTATCTAATCAGGAAAGGCGCAAATCTCAGCTCAAAAACTAAAACTGGTGAGACTCCTCTCGATCTTATAAAATCCGAGGAAATGCGGTCGTTAATCAATGAATTAGAGCAGTCTTTGAAGAACAAAGATCAAACAACAAGAAGCAGGACTGATGAGTTTCCATTAAAGCCATCGAATGCAGAAGATGTCAAAGATGTTCATGCTCATGGTTCATGTGATCAGGTTGATACTGATACTGATATAGATACAGATGAAAAAAGGGAGAAGAGGAAAGGCGACGACGATATCACTCAGGATAGCCTTCCAGTTCCAGATGCGAAGAAGACCAAGGTTTCTCTTGCGCACCTTTTAGCTGAAGATGACATAGAAGAAGAGCTTTGAGAGAAGATAACTTCATACGAGAATGGAAGTTATTGCTGGTGTATTTTTATTTCTCTACCTTTTCTTTTTTTAGAGTTTTGAACAAACTATCACAACTGTATTGAATTTTGAAAGATAAAACAGTTGTACAATTATTCATGTAAGCGAAGAGCCCATTTTGTAATGTTTGTGGATGCAGATTTTGCTTTTCTATTTTAATTACTAATGGGCTTAATTTAAAATTGCTTAAGCTAACAATTGTCAGAAAATTAATTGGAAAATTTAAAACGAGCCTTCTTAAATTGATGATTTGGGTATCAGGAAACCAGAAAACATGTTTTTCAACGGTTTAAAATCTTAAACTGATAAATTGATTAGTCATTTTGATTAACTTTACACTAATCAAGTTTAAGATATTATGAAATATATGTATGTATCATTGTGTGAACATTTGTGATGGTAGAGAGAGAGAGAGAGAGAGAGAGAGAAAGAGAGTTTAATGTTGAGGGAAGACCTAGCATGCACACAAATAAAAGATTAATGTAAAATTTATAAGAAACATCAGAGTTTTTACATAAAATTTTAAGAAAGGAAAAAATCCGAGAGCCTGACCAAGATAAAATGATTTCACCATTACTTTTCATTCTTTATAGAAGACATTGATAAATATAAAGAACACATTGCAAGGTCGAAATTGGATAAGCCCTAAGGCTAAAACCTTGCATACATCCTAGTGCTGAAGTTGGGAGTTTGAGTTGATGTTGATGGTGTATATTGATCTTGCAAGTGATGAAGTATGTTGGCATGATTAGTAATAATAAGTGATGAAATCAATAGATGTTGGAGCAGCCATGTGATAATAATCAAAATATTATAGGTCGGTGGATCGTAGTAGGGCTAAATCGTCGAAGGATAGTAGTCATTTGACCATGGTTGGAGGATCATAGTCCGGCCACGATTTTCATAGGGTTATAGTCGGATTACAGAGGTTGGAGGATTGTATTCGGGTGACAATGGTCTGAGGATCGCATATGGGTGAGGGTGGTCCAAGGGTCATAATTAGTAGGCGACAAAGGTCGAAGGATCTTAATTAGACGATGGTAGTTAGAAGACCGTAATCGGGTGATTGTGGGTCAAGGATTGTAGGTGGTGGGCGATAGAAGTCGGAGGATTGTAGTCAACATGTGATGAAAGTTGGAGGATCGTAGTCGATTGAGGGCGGTCGAAGGACTATAGTTGGGTGAGGTGGTTGAAAGACCATAGTTGGGTGACAATAGTCCAAGGACCATATTCGAGTGATAATGTTTTGAGGATAGTAGTCGAATAACGGTGGTTTGAGGATGATAGTCAATGAGCAGAGGAGGTCGGAGGTCTATGTTTGATAAGTGACAAAGGTCGGAAGGACTTTAGTTGTGCAATGGTCCGAAGATTGTAGTCAAAGGACAATGGAGATCGAAGGACAGTAGTGGTCTACCGATGCAGGATCGACAACAATAGGTGGAATTGTGATCCGTTTGTGATGCTTAGGTGGTGCTCGCTCTAAGATCCTTAAGAACCTTGTACCTCTCTTGAATCTCATGCTGAAATTCAAGCTCCAACTCCCATTTCCTCCCTTAATGTAAAGAGTGACTATTCATTTATAATTTTTTTAAATAAAGATGACCAATATTAATTCTATTTATCATAAAACATTCATTCAATTAAATGCTTTAAAAATTTCAAAATTAAGCTATCTTATACTCGTTAAATTCATCTCATCGAGCCACTTGATCTGATTATAAACATCCTAATTTTGAAGATTATTTAATCATTTAATTAATATTATGAAATTTCTATTGACATTTCAATTTCAAACCCTTGATTTGAGCTCATTTAAACTTTATTTGGACAATTTTTGATATTGTTGAATTCATCTCATCAAAATATATAGTTCAATTATGAATTTATTAAAACCAAAATTTAGATGATCCTGAATTTAATTTTAATAATTTCAATTTAAATATACATTAAAATTCATATCCAATATCCAATCAAAATGATTATTGATCACGTATCAATTATAATAGACTTTTTTATGAAACAATCATAACGAGCAACAATGAATCAAATGCTTCATTATAAAAACAAAAACATTACAATATATCCATGCATAATGAACCTTCGTTTGATGGTAAAAAATTGAGTTGAAAAGAGCATAATATATGCTGTCTTATTACAAACAAGCTCTATATTTTTCGATATAACAATAACACATGCACTTACGGAGCATGTACATTTTCAAGTTAGAAATTGCACGTGTAGTGGCACGTCTAACGGTACCGGCCAAATATAAAAAATAAAATGAGCTTTGAAAATAATATAAATACAAAGAACGTTTTTTTTATTAATATAGAGGTGGGTATTCATTTAAAATGGCAAAAACTCTTGGCCAAATGATAAGAGATCATCCAGTAAGGTCACAGGGGCTGTCTCTACTACAGAAAGGGAAGGCAGCTGTACTTGGAAGCCGGCAACCAGTGGCCGTTGAGGTGGTTCATTCAATGACGACAGTGAAGATCTCAGCAGTGGAGGCACCTTGCAGCTGAAGAATAAAAGGTAACATAGACATTACCAACAAAGCACATTCTTTTCGGGCATGAGTACGTATAGGAGTCGAGTTTCATATTTAACCAACAGAACTATACCAGATAAGTAATACAAAAAAGTGGGGGATTAAGAAGAACAATGAAATCAAACAATACATTCATCTCAAGTTCTAAATACACTTTAAGCAAGACGACTATTCTCTCTTGCAAAATCCGTCAAAATTTGAGATGAAATCAGTAGACAAACAGTACAAAAATAACCATACGTCTGTGGATTCATCTCTACGGTTGTCTGGCCGCTGCTGTAAAAACAACTTTTTCTTTATGCACCGTAACTAGAGGTCTCGCCATAAAAATTTGCGGACCCATCAGACAAAAGGTGCAAGGATCAAAATTCAGATAACAAGTTGGAACAACTCCAGAAAAACACAAGCAAACAAACAAGATTCTTATACGAAAACATCTGTCAAACAACATTGATAAAATGAAACGTCCAAATTAAATAACCAAAAGAAGCAGCATATGACAGTAAAATTCACTTAAAAACTAACAAAGACCCCCACACAAATCAATGCACAAAATTGCTATTCTGCAAACAGCTTCAATGCTTTTCTTTGAGGGATCAATTTTTAATCTTGAATTCATGATATCTCAAGGAACCCAAAATTAATCATGGATTACAGATCATATAATTTGCCTTCATATAACTTCATTCTTCAGGCATAAGTGTGTAGATTTGGCATTGATGTTCAACCAACACAATATTTTTTAAGAATCAGATCAGAATTATCCCACCACAGCTATACTAGATAAGTAGTAACAAAGACGCAATTAAATCGAACTAGGAAATCCAGAAACTTTCATCTCCAAGTTCCAAACACACTTAGCCAATGCAATTAGCTTATGTAAGAAATCTTTCAGAATTTGAGATGAAATCAGTAGACAAATTATACAAAAACCATTTGTCTGTGGATTCATCTCTACGGTTGTCTGGCCGTTGCTATAAAAATAGCATTTCCTTTATGCACCAGAACTAGAGGTCTCACCATATAAAATCAGAGGACCCATCAGACAGAAGGTGCAGGATCAAAATTCAGATGACGAGCTAGAACAAATCTATAAAAAAGCAGACAATCAAGCATTTTTTCTCCAAATATTACTGGAAATCAGGTATTATATATTAGTTAAGCAGGAGCATGCAAATGTAATCATTTCAAAGAAACTAACTAGTGCAGGCTTTTTAGAGCTTGTATAATATTCGACGAAATCAGTAGATTACAGAATTATCTAGCATTTGTGGAACCGTCCCCGCAGTTGTCTGGTCACTAACTGTAATCATTTACATTGATTGCTCAAAGGCCACAGCATAGAATTCATGAAAGCTAATCATGCTGAGATGCATTAAATAAAGTTAATGCAGATGATTTGGACAACCCAAAACTCTAGACAAAAACTCTGAAAGACCCACTACAATGTTAAAACTATTCCAACTCAAAAGAATAAGATTCAGTTCACCTTCGCTCTTAAATGAGCGGCTCATCACTATATTAGTAGCCTCATCGAAATGGTTAAAAAACAACCTAAGCAATTAATCTCCAGATAAGACAACAACTTACGTGGTATTAACACTAGATGGGAAAGGAAGAAGCAGCTTACTTTTGAACGGTAAGTCATCTAAGGAAGCTTCTATCCGAGGTACATCGCCTAGGAAGGCACCTCGGCAATAATGCACGGCCCTCCGCAGTTAGCCATTCCATCATAACATCCAAAATCTTCCCAGGTAACGTGAATCCCTTCTGAAACACAGAAATCAGCTCCCTCATTCATCCACGGCTTATATTTCCGTGACGAATCCATCGGCGAAGAATTTGTAGAAAGAAAACCTACTTAGAAAAGAAGAAACGATTGATATGCGTTCTCATATCACTTGCCTGCCGCTTCTTGCTAATCTACGTCAGATGTAAGAAGAGAACTTCTTCATTGCTCCGTCTCGGAGACGGCCGACATGAGAAAAACAAAGCCCTAGGTCTAGCGAAGCGACGGCTGAAGTAGAGAACCAAAATATGGTCGAATGGATTGCATGTTGTTGGCCCGCAGGTCCAGCTTTACCCGGTTCAGACCGGTTAGGTGGAATTGCCAAAAAACAAATAAGTGTAAAATAAATATAAATGATTATTTTTAATTTAAAATAAAATAAATATAATGTAAAGTATAATGATGTTGGTGACTAATGGCCGACAGTCTAGTGAAATATTAGACAGTGGAGGTGATTTCATGCCAACCGATGCAATGGCTGTAAGAGATAAGTGGGGGCCGACGATGGTGACATTGATGACTTGCCACATTTTTGCGCTTACTCATGATCAACCATTAATATTTTTAAAATCCTATATTTAGAATAATTAACACCCCCCTTGCAGCCCAATAATACCATCAAAATTATTCTCTCAACAATCAACTCTTTTTTTTAAATAAATTTTCTATCACAAAATAACTATGATTTGATGTGATAAAACAACTAATTTATGACAGCATTTTCATTTATTTTTTTATTATATAATAAATACATATTATTTATGACAGCATCTTATCAGTTAAGACTAAGTTTCACTTTAGGGTTTGTTTGATCATTCATATTTAAACATTATAATTTAAAATTTAATGACCTTATGTTCACTTAATCAAAGTCAGAAAATGGCATATGTTTAGATGTTTGTGTGCTTTTATTTAATATATTTATAAATATTGTTGCGTTCTAAAATTTTCACCAGGGTTGAAGGTGTCAAGTGTTGAACAAAAATTTCTTTGAACACACAAATAAATTGAAAATAACAACTAAGAGATGTCTATTTTTTTAATGAAAGTTTTGAAAAAGATAAAAAAACCAATAAGCTTAGCTAATTCAAATAATTCAATTAGAGTAAAACAAGGATATGATAATCTTTCTCGTAGTTAGAGACAATTTTAATACATATTAACTACTAACTAAGGAAGATATTACAGTAGAAGTCTTGGTATGTCTAAGTTGTTATTATACATTGGTGGGTGGCTAACTTGATTAGAGAATTGGGGATTGAGAGAGCGGTCATCAAACATCAGTGGTTTATGAACATCAATTATTTGTTGTTGGATGGCGATCAATAGGTCAGGCCACAATCAATCAGATAGCTTGGTCACCAGTTTAAAGAAAATTATTGCGGATTGACAAGTGGTGATAGATATCTATCATTTAATGGTGTTTGGTGATTTTAGTATGGTAATGTTGCCATGTTAAAATTAGGAGAGGCTCAACCTCTATCCTAATAGGAGAGAGAGTAAATGACAAGAAAATAGACATTAGAGGTCGGTGACCAACAAATATAAGATGTGAAATGATGATCAATGAGGAATGCTAAAGATCGAGTGATATCATATAATCAACATATAATATATAAGTTGAATCACAACATATGCATATTCTGTAGTTAAAATAATGAATGGTATATCTCGACCCCAAAATGAAATCCATATTAACATAAGCAAAGTATTGATTGAAATTTCCATATAATTTTACCACTTCAAAATTTCAAGATATAAATATACGTTTGTACTTGTAAATTTTGACATCTGAAAAATAAGAAGACAACTAATGGGTATTGAAATTCACACATAATTAACGTGCAAATTAAACATCTCAAATATATAAATTAAAAATAATAATAATAAATTGATTAAAATTTTAAAGCGGTTTGTAAACTTAAAGATATGTTAATTTTTAGTTTAGGGTTTAAATAATGTAACTAAAAGATTTTTCGATAACAGAAATTCTAAGTTGAAGCAGCAAAATAATGACATATCAAATTATTCTCTTAAAATTTAATGCATAATGATAGTTTTTTTGGGAAAATTCATAATGATATAATTTAAAGTTATTAATATATGCATAGTTTTATTAAGGCTTCATTTATTATTTTTTAAAATAGTTTTATAGTATAAAAATTTTAAATTAAAAAAATTACTTTAAAAAATAATTAAAAAAATATCTCAAAGAAGCCTAAATTAGTGAAATCTCATACTTTTCCCTCCAGATTATAATTACATGTTTTTCCTCTTATTTTTTTAGCTATTTTTATTAATAAATTTGATTCCAATAAAACTCCTCTTTGAACTGGCAAATATAGATATGTCAGCCTTTTATTTAAGTACTTAGGTGTTGGGGAGATGGGAAGCCCAATAACTATGTAGCGGCAATGACAGTACGAATGAATTTGCCGGTCGCTTATTCAATAAGTGGCTCCACTTGCAATGATAAATAAGCATTCAACAAAGTTTACTTCACACAGAATTTGATTAAACCTAAAGGAAAAAAAATAAATTTTTTTGTGACATTAGACTTCTGTTGTCGGCACACCGCCCAATCACCTCTATCAGATTATTAGTATCATTGGCATGTTGTCTTTCTACCGTTGAATTGTTGATAGTGCACAACCCGATTACCACCGTTAGAATGTCTGCCTCCATCAGCATGTCATCTTGCTTCTTTTGGCATAACATAGCCCGACCATCGCCATCGATGCACCACCTAATTGTTAATGTCGGAACATCTTCCGACCACTTCCATTAGGCTTCCATCGGTTGGCCGCCACCATTGGCATGCTCCCTGTCTGCCTGCATCAGTGGGCTAGGCTTTTATCACCACCAACGGTCTTTAGACTCTTACCAGACAGTTGTTCCCTCCTTTTACGGGAGAGAATTGGAGCCTGCGTAAGAGGATCAAGCCTTTATTGCTTGCCGATGTTCTTTACACTCTTGTTGGATAATTGTTCCCTTTTTTTATAGGGGAGAAAGAGAGTCTGGGTTCGAGGACCAAACCTTTGTTACCACTGACGGTCTTTACACTTGTCAGACAGTTGTTCCCTCATTTTACGAGAGAGAAATGGAGACTATGTAAGAGGATTAAGCCTTTGATAGCCGCCGACGCTATTTAGACTCTTGCTGGATAGTAGGGTGGCAAAATATGATATGACTCGAAAACCCAACCCAAAACTGACTAAAAAAAAATTGAGTTTGGGTAGACCGGTTTAACATACGGGTCATGTTCAATTATTTATCCTATTTTTTTAAATTTTGGTCGGGTTAAGATCAACCCGCTAACTCATAAGTGACCTGAAACCAACCCATATTCATTCGATTAATAAAATTAGAGTTTGATCCTTTAAGCGTGTCTTATTCCGGGATTGACTGTTTCGCTCTGTGCCTTTATTCCCATCTTTATTTATTGTGTTGCAGGCTTATAGCCTCGAATCCTCAACGACTTAAGCCCCAAGTTCACAGATCAGACGACGACAACTACAGATCTTCATTGCTCCTATCCTAGTTCGGTAGTCCTTTTAGTCTTCAACCTTCAACAACATAGAACAACAATGGATAATTTTTTTCATTTATGAGATGATGGGTTGATAGTTTGCTAGTATGAGTTTCCATAAAAAATTTTGAGATGTTTTGAATTTTCTGAAGCTCACGACATGATTCGACAAATGTTATGGTTTCTGAATTATGATTTTTGAAGGGGAAATTCTTACTTTTGGGATGCTTGTGTCATCTAAGGTTAAGCAAGCACAATGATATCTTTATGCATTTTGTGGATGGTGCAGGTATTTTTATGCATGTGAAAATAAAATCCTAGTATATGTGATTCTCAAACGCTAGGGGATATAACGCCCAAAAATCTAATGAAATGATTGGATTTATTTAAATCCAAAATTAGTTATCTCATCTATAAATAATAACAACCATAGCTACTAAATCTTCCAAAAATATAGAAATAATATAATCAACTTTCATCTCATCAGAATATAACTAAAATAATCCAAATCATATGAGTCCATACATCAAATGATGAAATGTTGGATTGCAAAATCATGCCTTCAAAATTCATATCCAAGAACCTTTTCCAGATCCTGAATACTAGAAGCAAAATTACAGTGAACTACAATAGCTCAGCATGCCACACAAATTAGTCTAAATTTTCAAATTCTTTTCTTAAAAAAATTTTCAGAATATTTAAAAATAATTCAATGCTGTATAATAAATCATTGTGCCAAGTAAAATAATAAAAGCATATCAGTTATCTAGATTTAAATAACAATAATGAGCAGATAAATAAATTGATGTTCATATTATAGAGCAGTTCATATCACATTTTTCGGACCCAGACAGAATCTCAAAAGATTTTGACCTCTTATAACTTTTTTTTTTGCTTATAGCATCAAAACATAACATATTTGCAACCAGAATATGACTTTTAGCTACCAAAATATGTCTTATAGGCACTGAAATATTCCCTGATATATATAGAATATCAAAGAATTCTTGCCCCTTAACTATAAGCATACTAGATTTAGAGATCATTTGGTCCCTCGATTAACATAATGAATATTTCAACCATGCTTCAAAGTGCGTGATTTGAACTTATTTGAACTCAGATTGGATCATAATTGATAAGACATTGGATTTGTCTTATCTGAGACATTTTGTTCGAGTCAATAAGCTTATCTAAATCATAACTTTGCTGATCCTAAATTAGAATTTGAAAATATTAATTTTAATAATCATTTAGATTTGTGTTTGATGAAGTAGAATTTCTGTTGATTAATAATTATAATATTTAAAATAAAAAAATGATTAAAATTTAATTGAACACTTGTTTCGCTCAAGCCCCACCAAAAAAAAAAATCATTAAGTAATTGGTCAGCCGTCATTGATGATTGATTGAGTATTCTCCAACGGCCCTCCCTCCATGATCATACGCGTAATGTCATTTTCAAAGCCGATGCAAAGCGGTTGAGTTCACATGTCTGCACAGGCACATGCACATGCACATGTGAGTGTTTGGTGGAGCTGAAACTTACCAAAATCACATATTAATTAATCACCTTTTTTGCTTCAATTACGAATTAAGTCGATCGATCATCAGCCAAGTAAATTATTCCTTCAATCAAACAGGCCTCCAGTGAATATGCTTTGTTACTTCTAGACTTTATAACTATACACACACACACACACAATTGAATCAACTCTAAAAGCGGCCAAATTGGAGTTCAAATGAGACCACATGAAGCACTTGAAGCTTAGTTTAAAACTTAGGGACTTTAATTGGATGACCAAATGATCTCCAAATCACGCATGCTTATAATTAAATCAAACGTCTCAAAGAGATGAACCCATTGAGCCCACAAACGTCTAATTTTGACATCATTGATGTACCTCAATACTGAAAAAGAATGATCTATAATTAACATAATCAAACTGGATCATTTGATGGAGTATTCTGAACTATATTTATCAGATGGCTTAAGATTCAAGATAACTCAAAGGTTTGAAGAATCACAAAATTCTAGTCGAGTATCATCACTAATCCTTTGAGGCTAAGTGAATTATTGTGAAGAAGCGGCGCTCAAATAACCTTTAGATTTAAGCTTGACTACCGCCATCAGACCACCACCCGATAGTCATTGTCAAATCACCCTTAAGCAACACTTGATTGTCATTGTCAGGCCATCACCCCACCATTATTATTGGAACAACACTCAACTGTTGTCGTTGGACAACCAATGGATCATCATTACTGGAGCACCGTTATCAAACTACCACTTACCAGTCTGCATTCATCCAATTATGATCCTCCAACCACGTATAGTAACTTGGTTACAATCATTCGAACATTGTCATCTAAATACAACGCTTGAACCATCATCCACAACTGCAACTTTCCGACCATTATCACATGATTATAGCCATTTGACAATCATTGCCTTTTTACAACGGCGTCTATTGACTTCATCACATGTTGCTACCAATAAAATCAATGCAACTAATACATGTTGTTGACACTAACTCTATCACCCAACATCATCACAAATATTTATGTTGGACTTCTTGATTTTTGATATCCACTCCTAAAAAAATTAAAAGTAAAAAAATAATGCACAATCTCTTGAAGATAATGCCTATGCCATAGAGCATTTCCATTTTTTCATCACAAAATACATCATATATATATAGTATTGACTCTTTCCCCATATGAGGAAGGACTTTATTTGTAATCAATAACAAGCACAATGTCATTATCTTATCCTGACAAAATGGCCTAGCCTTTCCTTTTTTAGTTTTAATATCCTTTGCAATCCTCTTCTATTTATGCATGCGCTGAATTACACGTTATGTAAGTTGAAAGAGAAAATATGAATAATACATTTTAATAGCTTGTTAATCAATACATTTTAAATATCATTTTATAATATACACCTTCAAAATATAACATATTATCATATTAAACAACTGCCCCCTCGCTGTGCCACCTCTTTTTTTTTTATTAAACAGCTGCCCCCTCGCTGTGCCACCTTTTTTTTTTGGGCGGGGGGTGGGAAATGCCACCTCTTTTTTATGTGAAAAAGAATATGCAAATAAATTTATTAATTAAAAAAAGTGTTAGTACTCAGAAGTCAAAACATCAGGATAGAAATAATGAAGGTGCATGTGGATCGAGAGAGAAATTATTTTGTTTGGAGTCTGGATGAGAAGAACTGTTCGGACTATGAGTGTACATATACAGTGTACATAACATATACAGTGTGTATCACATATGTGTACATATATTCAAGGGCGGAATCCCTTTGATCCATGGGGGCAATTGCGCCCCCTCGCCCTAATTTTTTTTATTATTATACGATTCTTTAGGTAATATGTTCCACTCAATCTATTTTTTAGTCTTTAGTACAAGGATTTTTAGGCAATTGCCCCCCCTAACCGTTTTTAAATATTAGGGTTGTTGTGGACTCAAATATACGCGGCGATAGAATTTAAATTTCCGTCTCAGTGTTGTACGTATATCCAGCACACAAACAGAAGAATAAAAGAACACCAGGATTTTTATGTGGAAAGCCCTGAAAAAGGGAAAAACCACGGGGCCACGCCCAGTTGAAAGAGTTCCACTAGTGTTGTTTGAAATACACGAGGCTGATTCGTCCTTTAAATTCAGGACGATCAGATTACAATGAGTATCAGTTACAAGGCCAAGCAGAGTTCCGACGTCACTTGGGTGTCCGGCAGAATTTCGGCGTCGCTTGGAAAGAAGTCTGGCGTCACTTGGGCGTCTGGTAGAATTCTGGCGTCGGGCAGAATTCTGAGGTTGCACCCGTGTCGGGCAGAGCTCCGGCGTCCCTTGGGCGCCTGGTGGTGCTTCGGTGGTGTTCCGGCGGAGTTCCGGCGGTGGTCGAGGAGGAGTTATTCCCTCATGGGCTTCTCTTCTCTTCCTTCTCTTCTTCTCTTCTTGGCTTGGGTCCCCTCTTAAGAGAAATGAGGGGTTATTTATAGTTTTTCTGGAGTGGCATAGCCTGTAAATAGATGAGGATCAGGGGCAAATAAGGAGTGATCCGGATGAACGGCTGATATTGAATCCCTTGATCATGAACCGTTTATTGAGCATCTTAAGGTCTTAATGGTATCAGAATTCTGTAATCTTAGGCTCGTTGGATTCATCTCGTCGAGCCGCTCGATTCGACTATAAGCTCGTCAAAATCGGAGACCGTTTGGTAACTCAAATTGCTGTTTGAGGCTTCTAACAGTGCTTCGGGTACTTGATTTGGACTCATTTGGGCTCGGGTTGAGTCGAATTTGGTGTCGTTGGATTCGTATTCCCGAGACGCTCAGTTCGACTATAAGCTTGCTGAAATCGGAGTTTAAATGGTCTCCGAATTAATTTTTGAAGTTTTCAACTTGTGTTTTTCCTCGAGATTCGTGCCCGATCAAGATAATTTTTTGGTGATATATCAAGGGTCTTTAGGCAATTGTCCACAGTATAATTAAACAGATTGTGTATATTTGTTATTGTTATGAAACGATGAACCAAATACAAAGAGAAATAGTAAATCAAAATTTGTTCCCCTTGACCCTGCGACGTGATCGGGCAGGTCGAACCCCGCCACCCCCAACATATCTGTCAACAGTTACTTATAAGTTTGCCCCCCCTAAAAATTGTAGTTGGTTCCGCCCCTGCATATATTATGTACAGTATATGTATACTCATATATCTGAATAATTTTTTTTATATGGACTTCCCACATAATAATTTCTCCCAGAGTTAAGAGCAAGTAAGAGCAAGTGTAAGAAGAAGAAATAAATGCTTTGTGATTGCTACGTGATACCCACTCGCCACAACGCGGCATGTAAAGGGGCCCAACCAACCCTACCACTACAGCACTACTAAATCATCCGATGCTACTTAAATTGAATGCAACATGGGAGGGATCAAGTTGTTAACCCTCTCTATGATTGCTTTGAAATTATTCATAATGATGACACAGTTCCTTACAAACGGTTCCTGAGAATTTAAATCTATGACATTGTTGGCTTAAATTTGGTCTTATAGGCTAATCTCCACGCCACTTCTATGAGATTTCCTTTAACGAGGCAACTCATAAATGTCAAACATTTTTGGATTTAATTAGATCAATTATCTCTGTTGACTAGGCAAATTTTGGTCCATGATAGCCAGAGATGATAGATTGAACTATGAGATTTTGAT
Organism: Dendrobium chrysotoxum; assembly: GCA_019925795.1. Taxonomy (NCBI): domain Eukaryota; kingdom Viridiplantae; phylum Streptophyta; class Magnoliopsida; order Asparagales; family Orchidaceae; genus Dendrobium; species Dendrobium chrysotoxum. Next base: position 59,605,360 of record CM034309.1, read on the forward strand.
CGAGTTCATTATCATTCTATTCCAATCATTTGCTCTAAGTTAATAATCAATAATTTTAAGAGGGATTAATTTACATACATATTACAAATTTCTTATATTTTTAGATACAAAGGATCTAAATCTTTATATTTATTTATGTAATATCATAATATATAAATTACATTAAAATGCATGGACGAAAATGTGTATTTCATTTTAAATAAATTAATGTTGATGGCTGTTGTGGACTCAAATATACGCGGCGATAGATTTTAATTTTCCGTCTCAGCGTTGTACGTATATTCAGCACACAAACAGAATTGAAATAGAAACACCAGGATTTTTACGTGGAAAACCCTGGAAAGGGAAAAAACCACGGGGCCATGCCCAGTTGAAAGAGTTCCACTAGTGTTGTTTGAAATACAAGGCTGATTCGTCCTTTAAATTCAGGACGATCAGATTACAACGAGTATCAGTTACAAGGACAAGTAGAGTTCCGATGTCACTCGGGGTGTCGAGCAGAATTCCGGCGTCACTTGGAGAGAAGTCCGGCGTCACTTGGAGAGAAGTCCAGCGTCACTCGGGCGTCGGGTAGAATTCCGGCGTCACTTGGAGAGAAGTCTAGCGTTACTCGGGCGTCGGGTAGAATTCCGGCGTCGGACAGAATTCCGACGTTGCTCCTGTGTTGGGCAGAGCTTTGTCGTCCCTCGGGCCCCTGGTGGTGCTTCGGTGGTGATCCGGCGGTGTTCCGGCGGAGTTCCGGCGGTGTTCCGGCGGTGGTCGAGGAGGAGCTATTCCCTCCTAGGCTTCTCTTCTCTTCTTCTTCTTTTCTTCTCTTCTTGGCTTGGTCCCCTCTTAAGAGAAATGAGGGGCTATTTATAGTTTTTCTGGAGTGGCATAGCCCGTAAATATGTGAGGGATCAGGGGCAAATAGGGAGTGATCCGGATGAACGGCCGATATTAAATCCCTTGATCATGAACCGTTTATCAAGCATTTGAAGGTCTTAATGATGTCAGAATTCTACGATCTTGGGCTCGTTGGATTCGTCTCGTCGAGACGCTCGATTCGACTATAAGCTCGTCAAAATCGGAGACCGTTTGGTAACTCAAATAGCTGTTTGATGCTTCCAACAGCGTTTCGGGTACTTGATTTGGACTCATTTGGGCTCGGATTGAGTCGAATTTGGTGTCGTTGGATTCGTATTTCCGAGACGCTCAGTTCGACTATAAGCTTGTTGAAATTGGAGTTTAAATGGTCTCCAAATTAATTTTTGAAGTTTCCAACTTGAGTTTTTCCTCGAGATTCGTGCCCGATCAAGATGATTTTTTGGCGATATATCAGTTGCCCCCCTATTTTTGGACGTCGAAGCTCCACGAGTCCAAAAATACTTGTTCCGGTATTTTATATTAGCCGAATCGCAAAAAATTGCGTTCCAAAAATTAAATACTTGCTCGAACTCAATCATAGAGGCCTCGTTGAGCTCCGAAAGTGTCAAAATTGAGTCCGGAACGTCGAAAAACGTATTCGGGGACCCCAAAAACGTCAAATTTGGACCGTCCGGGCCCGAAATCGGAGCCCGGGAACGGGTAGGCGGCCGCACCGGCCGAACCGGCCGGCCGCCGCTGCCGCCGCCGGCGGCGGCGCAGAACCGCGCCGGAGCGCGCTCGGCCCGCGCTGGGCCCGCCCGCGGCCTGCTCGCGGCCCGCCCGTGGCCCGCGCCTGGCCCGCCCTCGGCCCGCGCCTGGCCCGCCTTCGGCCCGCGCCTGGCCCGCCTTCGGCCCGCGCCTGGCCCGCGCGGTCTGGCTGGCCGCGCCTGTTGGCCGCGCCCCTTGGCTGGGCGGTTTGGCCGGCGGTTAGGGAAACCGCCGGCCGGTTTTAGTAATAAAAAATGTTTTTTTTTTTTAAATGGGGCCCGAAAAATTCCGAAAAAATCCCAAAAAATTCCGAAAAATTTGAAAAATTTCAGGGAATTTAATAGAATTTTGGAATCCTCCCCCCCTTAAGGAAAACTATAAATAGACCCCCTAAGGCCTAGTAGAAACTCGCCCCTTCTTCCTTTCTTCCTTTGGCTTTCTAGCTTTTGGCATTCTGAGGCTTTCCGCCATTTTTAAGTAGGTGACTTTCCCTACTTGACTTGGCGCCCCTCTTTTTGTGCAGAAGTTAGCGGCTTTCTCCCTTCTTCCCCCCGTTCTTCCTCCATTTTTCTTCCTACTTCGGAGGCTTTCCGCAGTCTTTCGTAGGTGACTTTCCCTACTTAGATCTGCGCCCTCTTTAGCGAAGGAAGCAAAAATGGGTGATCTTGCCTCCTCTAAAGTTCCTTCAGAAGACCGTCCTGTGCAACGGTCTGAAGTTCCAAAGAGGGCCCAGAAGGCGCCGAAGGCCGACGATGTGATTTCTACCGTCACTGAGGACTCCTTCATTTCATTTAGGAAAAAGTTTCATTTTCCTAATGATTTAGTGATGAAGGTGCCGGCCAGAACTGATCGTGCATGCTTTCCTCCTCCTGGATATGTGACGGTGTATGAATTTAGTCTGCGAGCGGGACTACGATTTCCTCCTTCCTCCGAACTGATCGACATTCTGACGCTTTGTGGGGTATGCTTGTCTCAATTCTCCTACAGGGCAATGTCGATCGTGATGGGCCTGATCGTGCTTTTCAGAGACCGCGGAGTGGTACTTTCCTCAGAGTGCCTTTCTCGGATGGGGCGTCTCTTTAGCGATGCGCAGGGACGCATTTCATTCAGGTCCAAGTGGTTGGACATCCGCACTCGAGACCCCTCGAAAGGTTGGGTTAGCAACTTCTTTTATGTGCAGAATGATTGGGGTCTTCAGGAGAAGTGGGGGAAGTTGAAAGAGCTTCCTGTCCCCCTTCATATCGGAGCAGAAGATTTGCTGAGGATACTCAAACTCCCTGATTTGGATGCTCTACACTACGAGGTGCGTTACTTGAGTAGATATGTAGATGAGGAGTACTTGTTCAAGGTCGGATTATCTACTCAAGCAGGGAGATCACATGCTCAGATGTTGAAGAAGTCTGTTAGAGTTCCAGAAGTGGTCCCCCAAAAGAACCACTCCAAGCGACCAGGGAGCGAGGAAGGTTTGCAGGCATCGAGGAAGAAGAGGGCAGATGAAGTTTTGACAGTTGTTAGTAAAGGTCCCCGAGCCTCTCCATCCAAGTCATATATCCCAGAGGATGTGTTAAATCATCAGTGCATCGGCCGCCGACGGGCTGAGGAGTTGGTGAGTTCTCCTTCACTTTTTCTCCTTTTTTACATTTCTTAAGGAATATATTTTTGATATTCTTCTTGTCTCAGTACTCTGATTTCAAGCTTGAGATGACCAAGACTCTGAATGATTGGAACAAAGAGTTTGTGAAGGTTAAATACCTTCAGGGAGAGTATAAGAAGAAATACGACAGTAAAGTGAAGGAGATGAAGGTGGTGGAGGATCAGCTTGAGGGATGCAGAACTGAGTTGGCGAACAAGATTACTTCAGTCTCTTCTCAGAATGAGCGGATGTATCGTCTGCATATAGAGTTGGTGGAGGCACAAGCGACGATCAAGCAGCAGGAAAAGGCTCAGCAAGTCTTTGAGGCTGAGAATGAGAGGCTTCAGAGTGTACTGTCTGAGAAGGAGGCCCAGCAGTTGCCGTCAGCAGTTATTGAGGAGTTCAAGAAATCTTATGCTTTCAAGATCATTATTGAGGACCACATTCAGGAGGCCCGCAGTCATATCTATGACGTGGAGGTGAAGGCCTTGGAGGCAGAGTGCGCAGAGGATGGCTTCATCAGGGGCTTCATGAAGGGTGTTCGGACAGTACATAGCAAAACCGGAGCAGAGATCGAGGGACTGACTCCCAGCCAGGCTTCTAGTGATGCTTCTTCAGACTCTGGTGGTGAAGAGCTGGAGAGTGAGTTGCAGCGAGCTTTTGCCTTAGAGGAGGACGAGGATGATGTTGAGATTCTATAGGGTGTCTTTGATGTAGTTTTGTATCTCTTTGCTTTCTTTCTAGTGCTTGTATATATGCTCGATGTTGATGTTTCTATCTGGTGTACTTGATGTTCAGTGATATATAAAGATGTTGTTGATGTTCTTTTCTCACATGCAAATGAAATTTACCCAGTATTACTTCAGTTTAGACTTTAGTGAGCTCTCTTTTGACTTGAACAAATGTGAGGCATTCCTTTTCTTTAAAGATTTTGACCTATCCGGGGTTATTAGTGAAAGCATTTGCTCGATACCCTTAACCTGTCCGGAAAAAGGTTAGATCAACTCCCTTTGGGATCGATCATCAAATGATTTTGATATTCAAGATATCCTCCTAGGATACTTGACCTATCCGGGGTTGTTAGTCAAAGCATTTGCTTGATGACATTAACCCGTGCGGAAGAGGTCGGATCAAATCCCCCTGGGATTGATCATTCAGTGATTGAGATACAATATAGATTGTGTACTTCTCGAATCACAGAAAAAGAGTTTTGGAGAGAAGAAACATTAGCACGACGAAGTGAATATCATATTGCTTTGTAATATGAGATAACAGTTCCCTAGAATAACTTAGGGATACAAGAAAAAAGTTCTTCTATAATCAACACATAAGGGATGTACGAAAAACTTTATAATACGACTACAGGAGAAGATAAAATATAAGACAAACATAACACATAGACGAATAGCAATATCGACTCCTACTGATAATATTTGCGAAGATTGCCCACGTTCCAAGTTCGGGGAAGCATTTTTCCACCAGCATCCTTCAGTTTGAAGGTTCCAGGCTTGACCATAGCCGTTACCAAATAAGGACCTTCCCAGAGGGGGGAGAGCTTGATTCGCTGAGGGCCTTTTCCAGCGGCTTCAATGCTTCGTAATACTAAGTCCCCAATAGTGATAGGGCGAGGTTTCACCCTTCGATTGTAGTGACGGGCAACTCTTTGGTGGTATGCAGCGGTTCTGAGTGAGGCTTCATCTCTTACTTCTGGGAGGAGATCCAAATTTGCTCTAAGCTTCTCCTCGTTACTTTTGAAGTCGAAGGTCTGAACTCTGTGGCTAGGAACTCCGATATCAACCGGTATGATTGCTTCTGTACCAAAGCAAAGGTTATATGGGGTTTCTCCTGTAGGAGTTCTAGCGGTGGTCCGATAAGCCCAAAGGACATTGGGGAGTTCTTCGGCCCATTGCCCCCCAGCCTTTCCTAGACGTGTCTTCAGCCCTTTCAGGATTGTTCGGTTTGTAACCTCTGTTTGCCCATTAGTTTGAGGATGGGCAACAGCTGTGTGAATGAGCTGAATATGAAAATCCCTACAAAAAGATGTAAAGATCTTCCCGGTGAATTGTGTCCCGTTATCAGTGAAGATTTTTGCGGGAATGCCAAAACGGCATATTATGTTTTTCCATAAAAATTGCTTGGCATTTACTTCAGTAATCTTCGCCAAAGGTTCTGCCTCCACCCATTTGGTGAAGTAATCTACAGCCAAAATAATGAATTTTCGCTGTCCAGTCGCTATGGGAAAAGGTCCCATTATATCAATCCCCCATTGGGCAAAAGGCCAGGGGCTTTGAAGGGATGCAAGCTCCAGAGCGGGTGCATGAGTGAGGTTAGAATGCAGTTGACAGTTTTCACACTTTCGTGTGAATTCGAGTGCATCCTTGTTTGATTGAAAAATATATAGTTTTTGAAAAAGTGTTTAATTTTCTTTGGGAAAGTTAAATTTCTGAAATTTAAATTTTATAATCGAACACTTATTATGAATGATATATCACCTCGGAAGGTGAACATATCGTTCCCTAATAGGTTCAGATTATAAATCTTGATTTATCCTGATTATCGTAGTCAAACTCAAGGAGAAACAACATATGATCCCGAAGAATCAGAATGATGTTTAAACTAATGTTTAACTATAATAATCCAGTAAAGAGATCATTAATTTCATAATCAAAGTTACAATAATAGTACGATATATCTTTCCAAAGAAAGAGGATATCGTCTGTTATCGATCATTTGAAAATGACGATAATGATCGTTGAACTTTGAATTTCCCAAAGATAATTAATTGAGGATTTTGAAAAAGCTTGATTTTGAAATCAGGTCTGGGTTTCTAAATCTCCTACGAGCGCAAGCCCTCGTAGTTAATTACATCGTAGGAAACCAGAAAATTTCCTACGAATACTCTCGATTAAAATAGCGATACGAATTTTATTTAAGAATTCAAAGCTTGATATCAAAGGAGGTTAAGGGATTGGAATTTTCAAGTGGGATTGGTTCAAGATTGAACAGTTCTTTCTGGAGTCAAAGGAAGAAGAGTAGGAGGTGTCTTGAGATTCTGAATTACTTCAGAAATACCTCAACCTGTCCTAAGTGTTGGGCTTGAATTTGATTGAAAGATATTTTAATTTGAATGATCAATTTTATTAGAAAGTGGGAGTCAGATTCCCAGAAGATTGAGGTCTTAAGTTTGAAGATATGCCTCAGAACCTAAGTCTAAAATTGGGTACTGAAAATCAGTGACCCGAATCCTAGCTAATGCAATGCAATCTGGACTTACCCCGGCCTGGATTGGGGAGCCAGCTAAACCACCTAAACGCTTTTAAAACCATGAGTCAAAGTCTTTAAATGTAGAGTGGTTAGGGACGTTATTTAAGATTGAGTTTGAGGAGTTGGGGGTCGACATCTAGAGCAGATTCCTAATTGACCCTTTAACATATGTTGGATTAAATGCTTAAGCTAGAAATGCAATTAAAGATTTAGACTCAATTTCTAATTTGTATCTAATGCAATGCATGCTAGTTGACTCGATGAAATGCTTAAATCAATATGAAGCAGTTTTAAAATAGGCTTAAAAAATAGATTTTATCCTAAAGATTGCACAACATCCCCTTGGACAGAACTGTACCCTAATAGGTCAGGTGGTCTGCCAGAACCCGCAGGCGGGGAGGTGCCTAACACGGATGAGAAAAGTCAATATGTATGCATGAAAAACTCCCGGCGAGTCCGGGCTTACTTCTTAAGAGCGTTAGAGTTTCTATCTGAGCTTAAAAATTTTTAAGTTTTGTTTAAGTAGAAGAAGTTAATGACCGTACCCTCACGAGCCTCCGATCGGGTTCCAGGCTAAATCAAAATCGACATGCAATAGCGCCAAATAAACTACTAAAAACATGTGGGTCCTTAATCGCAATCAACATCAAGTAATCAAATCAACATTTAATTAAATTGATTAAATAAATATTCAAACTGAAAGTCCATAGGCAAGTGCCCTTAATAATACAACCCAGGGTCTGCAGTAAAGTAAAGTGGCCGGGTACCACTGACTACAACCCGGATTCTATTCCTAAGACTCAAGTGACTTTGAGATTCGAGATTCTTCTCGTTCTTCATTTCTTCGTCTCCTTAGAACTCCTTGGATCGTCGGGTCTGGATATCCAAATGAAAAGAAACTCCCCCTAGATAGGGGTGTTATCTTTTCTCTTTGGATATTTAAAATTCATCCTAATTTGGATCTCCGAATGGATAGGAACTCTCCCCTAAGGGATGTTCCTTCCTCTTTGGATTCCAAATTGGATGTTTAAACATTTCAATCTCAAAGTACTTTTAAATTTACAACTCAATTCAAATCAAATTACATCAATAGAAATTAAAAATCTAGACTCAACAACCTGTAAGGTTATCCTAATAATAAGCAGTTTATATTTGACATCCCAAGCAGTTAATATATTTGAAATTTAAATGCTCAAACCAGCCACACTTGGCCATGCTCTTTTTGATTTAAAGGGGGACTTAAGCATGCTTAGCACCTGTGCAATTTAATAATCATGATTTTTGCCCCCTTTAATTTATGCCCTGTATGAGCATGGCCACCTGCATAAGATTGAATTAGTACAAATCGTTCCTAGCCTAGGGGTAGATCTAATCGTACAATCAATCACATCACAGAGTGCATTAAATAAATAAACAATCACATCAATTCTAATACTAGCAAACAGCATGCAGTAAAAGCTCGAAAATCCGGCACACAGCAGAAAAGTAAACACCGGCCTAGCCTAAGACTAGAGTTGGTTGTCCTAGCAAACCATCTAAAGTGTGTGAGGTAGGCTGTGTGGCTTTGATGTGTCCTAAATAGGATGATTTGATTGAAGTTGTTTAAAGTTCTAGTTGGTTGAAGGCTTAAGGGAAGATTTAATTTGAATTTAAATATTAATGACTCGAAATTGATTTTAAATTTGATTTTAATTGTTTGTTGGATATCACCTTTGTTTCACACCGAGGCCGTGAAGTTTATTTCACCTTCCTTAGGGCTAATTTAATAGCCTCGTAGGCCTGGGTTACCCAGTGATACCCGATATGATTAAGTGATTTGAATTTGATTAAGGCTTGAAGGTTGATTAAGTTTTAATTAATATTGGTTGGTTGCTGGTTTTAAGTTCAAATTGATGTTTTCTGGAATTTTTGACAATTTATTGAATTTTGGAAATTTTTGATTATTTTAATGATTTAATTAAAGGGTCAAAATTTGACTTTTTGATTTAAAATGTTTTCTGGAAACTTAATATTTTATTAAAATACTAGACTTTAATACGATCAGTTAGACAGTAAGTACACTGAAATTGGATTTTTCTAGATTTTATTATGAAGGTTTGAAGTTTTGACTTGATTTTGAACTAAGTTTGACCAAAAGTTGACTTTTTCAAATTTGATTGATTTCTGAAAACTTAACATTTTTAATAAATATTAGACCTTAAGATGAGTTGTATGCCTTTGAGTTTGCTCAATTTGGAGTTCATTTGAATTAGTTATGAATTTTTGAAGTTTTGAGTATTTAATGAATTATTAAAATTATTTAATTAGAGACCCTTTTTGTGATTTGGATCCAAATGATCTCCAAACTTCTTGAAATCAACTCCAAAGGTCAGGAATGACCTAAGGAGTGATTTCCAAGTGTTTGGAAATTCTTTTGAATTTTTAATTATTTTTAATTAATTAATTTAATTAAATTTCAGATTTCAATTAAACTTAAATTAAACTCAATTTTGAAGTCCAGTCAAGGGGCTTTTATTTTTCATTGATTAAGGGTTCAATTCTGGTCAGTTTGAGGTATTATTTGTAATTTTTGGATTTAAATTTGATTTATTATAATTTTTGGAAGCTTAAATGGCTTAATTAAGGTTCAAATTTGATTAAGATAGTTAAGTGGCTTAATGATCTCAAAAATAAGTGAAAATTTCCTTGAGGTTGTATGTGTCACTAGGTTTGAATGTTCAAAGTTTCAACTCAATTGGAAATGTATCCTAATTATTGGAATTTTTCTAAGTTCTCTAAACTTAGGTCCTTAATTATTGTCCTTAATGTCACTAGTTTTGAGTGGGTTTGAATCAAAGTTTATACTAACCCTTGATTAACATATGCATGATAAATACACATACAAACACAATCAATCCTATGCCTAAGAGAGCCTTAAACTAAGTGGTGTGTGTATGTCCTTAAACATGCAAAGATTTATACTAATTAAATATTCTTAATTAGACTAATGAATGATTAGATCATAATCATTCATTAGCATTCCCACATGATTTCTATTCAAATATGTTGATCTATGTTTAAAATTTCATAGTGGATCCCTCAACCTAAAATATTTAAGTATTTATGTATACATTTCAAAATAATTTCAAAATACATTTAATCTATTCATAGAATTATATATAGATATAGGCTTTAAATTAAGAATACTTAAGATATGATTAGGGTGATTTTAATATCTAATTAAGAGATCCACTGATCTACTAAGATCGTTTGAAAATAAGTTTCTTAATTTTCAAAATAATTGGCTTAATATTTAATTAGATATTAATTAAATATTAAAAAAAATTAAGTAATTAAAATAAGTTAAAATTAATCCAGTTTTGATCTCTGAATTTGACTTCAAATTAAAGTGCTTAATTTTCTGAAAATTTTGATATATTATACTTAATTTTCTGATTTAAAATGAATTTATTATGAATTTTTGAAGTTTAAATTATTTAAAAGGGTTTTTTTTTTTAATTCAAAAATTAATTAATAATTAAAATAGATTTAAAATCAGTTAATTTAGATCTTAAACATTTTTTTGAAAAAAAATTTTCTTTTTAAATTATTTAAAATATTTTCTTTGAATTTTCTAAAATTATTTAAATTATTTAATATCAATTGAATATTACTTAATACTTAAATATGTTATTAATTAAAGTATAAAGTATAATTTAAGTTAATTTAATTTCAAGGTAATAATGATTAAACAAAAAAAAATATATATATATATATAGATAACCATTTAATCATTGAATATTTTGAAATGAAAAGAAAATTTAAATCTTTATTTAGTGATTTAATATTGAATTAATAAGATATTGATTAATTATTTAATTATCTGAATAACAAAGATTATTTAAGTATTATTAATTATTTTGATTTAACTTTTAATTTAAAAAACACTTAAAATTTATTTTATGATTAAAAAAAAAATGACTTCAAAATAAAATTTCTGGAATTTTTAAGATATTTTATTTGTTATAATTAAATATCAATTTAATGCGATTAATAATTCATATTTATAATAATACCAAATATTTTAATTATTTTAAAATAATAATAATTTTAAATTAAACCATTTAATTTTCTAAGAAATTGTAATATATGTAATAGATTAATTTTAGGTTTAAGTTTAATTTTTAATTAATTATTGATTTCTGTTAATTAAAATCTAATTAAAAAAAATTAAAGATTAATAAAATAAAATTTTTTTAAAAAAAAAACGAGGCGGTGCCACGTGGCAGCCTCTGGTAGGTTCTCTCAAAACGCGGCCGGCGGCGCATGACACGTGTCAGCACGCGATCGGCCGATCCAAAATACGGTGGCGGCGGGCAATCATTGGTAATGATTGCGCCGCCGCGCAATCATTACCAATGATTGTCACGGCGCGGAAAAACCAGCGGCCGCACTTAACCACGTCGGCTTGAGACGTGGGCCGTTCGATCATCCGCGGAACTGAACCAACGGTCCAGATTTAGCTGGACGGTGATCCGATCCAGCGGAGGTTTACACACGGAAGATCAACGCGCGGAAAAGCGTAATCTGGGCCGTTGATCAAAAGATCAACGGCCCAAATTTGTTCAATGCATGGGACGAACCGTAAAACCCTAGGAAATGGTTTTTAAGCTCGTTCTCTCAGCTCACTCAATGAAACGACTTGAAATTTAAAACATAGATTGTGGCAATGAACAGATTTCGTGTGGACGTGTTTTTATTGCTTGAAAAGGACTTTAGAAAAAGCTAATTTAAGCCATCTATTGTGACCTAGGGCTAGGGATTGAGAGAGATCTAACCGTTGGATTGAAAAGGTTTTTGTTTCTCTGAATTTGTGGACTGTCCACGTATGATTTTGCTGAAGACGCCTCGGCTTGAAAGCTTCTTGATCGATCTATATACTCCTTTGAACGGAAAACGCCTTGGCTCTCCGTGAAGTTCGCCGCCGGCGAGGTTTGAGTAGTGGATCTTGGTCGGGAAAACTTGGGAGAGTCCTGGAGGGCTCAAATGAAAAGAAATTTTTTTGGAGAGCTTGAGTGTAGAGAGAGAATAGAAGGATTCGAATGAGGCTCCCTTTGGATGACCTAACCTATTCAAACGTCCTTGGGCTCAAGGAACGGCTGGGATTGAGCCTAGGGATGCCTAGATGGATGACAAGTGGCTAGGGGGTAGGTGGGAGCAGAAGCATCAAAGGACACAAGGACATCCTAGGTGGAAAGGTGTCCTTGTCCTCATATAAGCATGTGGGGATGATATAAGCTGTTGGATCTTGATCCAAGGGCTAGGAGAGGTTCTAGGAAACTTCTAGAGCCTAATTAAACAGTTGGATGGGTTTAAGATAGATTAGATTAGGTTTAACTAGGGTTTTGACCAAATTTCCCTCCTAAACACTTGGTTTGAATGTTTGACTAGTCCAAAGTCATTTGGGCTGCTGAAATAGCAATAGAAGGGTCTTAGAGAACTGTTTGAAAGGGTTGGAGGAGGTTAGATTGATTTGAAATAGATTTGAGAAGGTGTTTGATCATTTTTTTGACCCATTCAAAGGTTTATATTGACTGTTTGACCAGTCAACCTGGTCAAACCTGCTGATATAGACTTGGGAGGATGTTGAATGCTGGTTGAGCTAGTTTGGATGGAGTTTGAATAGATTAAACGAGTATTTGTGCAATCTAATGGATGTTTGACCAAATATACAAGTTGACTTTGGTCAAAATCCTAAGAATAGACTTATATTATACTTGAATATGGTCACACTCTAGAATATAATGGGATCAAAGATTTAAAAAGGTTTTAATTGAATTGACTGACTAAAAAGTCATTAATTTGATTCAAATGGATCAATTTTGACTGGACTTGACCATACATGTGTATGGTTGACCAAGTCAACTGGTGATTGGGTCAAGGTGATCAATTCAACCTAAATCATCAAAGGTACATTTAAATGAAATTTAAATAAGATTTGAATGCATTTGAGGTTTGATTCAAAGTGGAAAAGCTTAAGGGCTTGAACTGGTCAACCTGGTTTGACTAGGTCAACCAGACTGACCCAGGTCCAGGTTTTGAGTTGAAGCAACTCTAAATGATATTTGGAGTCTGGTGGAATAGGTTTGAAAGGTTAAATAGGTCATTTGGGTCGAATGGGCCTATTTGGGCCCTTAATGGGCTTAATGTGTCAATTGGGTTGACTTGGTCAACCAAGTTGACCCAGGGTCAGGGACTGGGTCCAACCAGTTCAGAATGATATTCTGAGTCTACTGGTGGTGGTCTCAAGGTCTGGATAGATCATTTGGTCAAAATGACCTGTTTGGGCCCTTAATGGGCCTTTTAGGTCAACCCTGGTTGACTTGGTCAACCAGGTGGGTCCAGGGTATGGAAATGGGTTCAACAGATTTGAAATGACATTTGGAGACCAATGGAGGTGGTCCCAAGGTCAGAGGAGGTCATTTGGTCAGAATGACCTGTTTTGACCCTAAAGGGGCCTTCTAGGTCAACTAGGTTGACTTGGTCAACCAGGTTGACCCAGGGGCTGGTTCTGGGTTCAATAGATTTGGTTTGATATTTAAAATTTGTTGGAAGTGACTGCATTTGATTTGGAGGTCATTTGGTTCAAGTGACCAGTTACACCCCCTAGGGGTATTTTGGTCATTTTGACCCCTGGTCAACTGGGGGTCAAATTGAGTCCAACAAAATGCAGTTTAATGCTCAATAGGTCATAATCAAGGGTCTGGAGGTGATTGGAGGATTTGGAGAAGGTTCCAGGGTCAAGATCCACTAGATGGCAGGTCCAGTGGCATAGACTGTAAATATTTGAAGGTTTTACAGCCTTTGGATTTCAATTCAGTTTCTGGGGTTAGAGATCTCAGAACGAGCTCAAATTTGGAGGGTTGCCTCTAGAGACATGTCACATCAGTGTGGAACTGATAGATCTTGAATTAGAGGTCATTTGATAGAGTTTTGAAATGTTCAAAGATTTGCTGGAAAAGGCTTTCAGGACTTAGACCTTTGGCCTTGGATTTGAATCTGGAAATTTGGTTTTGAATTGGATTTTGAGCTTGAATGATAGGATTTGAATTAAGTTTAGATTGAATTGAAACTTGGATTGATCTAGAAGAATCCTAGGGTTTAGAATAGGTCCTAGGGTCCAAATCAGCTTAAGGGAATCCTAGGGTCTAGAATAGATCCTAGGGACTGGAGTCTGGGAAGATCCTAGAATCTAGAAGAATCCTAAGATCTAGGAATCCTAAGATCTAGGAATCCTAAGATTCAAGATCTAGAAGGATCTTAGGATCTAGAGTAGATCCTAAGGTTTGATTTCTAAGAGGATCTTAGGGTCTGGAAGTCCTAGGGCCTAGAATCTAGAATAGTCTTAGGATCTAGAAGAATCCTAAGCTCTAGATAGATCTAGGAGAATTCTAAGGTCTAAGAGGATTATATGATGTAGAATCAGGTAGAATCCTAGGGTCTAGAATAGATCCTAGGGTCTGAAGTCTAGGAGAATCCTAGAATCTAGATTTGTCTTAAATTTCATTGATCTGGGGTCAGGATTGATTTGAATTTGGATTGATCTTAAAGTCTGGATTGATCTAAGATCAGATTGATCCTAGGGTTAAGATTAATCCTAAGGATTGAAAAGATCCTAAGGTCTGGATTGGTCCTACTGAGCTCATACAAAAATGAGGTCAACAATCCTGTTTCATTGTAGGCCAATAGAATCCCTGTCTCATGATCTTGTAAGCTAACGCTCTTCCTCCCAGATGTTCTCCACATACTCCTGAATGAACTTCCCGAAGCGCGTAATCAGCTTCTGATGGTGGGAGACACTTGAGGTATGGCCCAATGAAGGAGCGCTTATACAACTCGTTATTGATAATGGTGAAATTCGCAGCTCGTCTCCGAAGTCGTATTGCAGTTATAGGATCTTCGGGTAGTATCCCATCTTTCAAAAAAGATAAGATGGGTTCGATCCAAGACATCTCTCTTGGCTCGTCAATTGACTGTATGACCCATGGACCCTGAATGCTTGGAAAGTGGATTTCCTCGATACATCTTCTCTTATAGATGTCCCCCGTTGTTGATGTAGCAAGTTTAGAAAGAGCGTCCGCTCTTGCATTTTGTTCTCGGAGGATATGTATGATTTGATGCTCCCCTATACGGGCTAAGAGTAGCCTTACAATGCTACAATATTGAGCCAATTGTGGGTTGTGAATATCAAAATCCCCCTCCACCTGAGAGGCGATTAGTTGGGAATCAGTGTGGGTTATTAGGTTCTGGACTTCACAGTCAATTGCTAGTCTTAACCCAGCAACAAGGGCCTCGTATTCTGCTATGTTGTTGGTTGCCGGGAACTTGAGTCGAAGCCCGTACTCCAGGGTAACCTTCTGTGGAGAGATTAATAAAATTCCAGCCCCAGCCCCAGAACTCCCTGAAGCTCCATCGACGTACAACATCCAGCATGGAGAAGAAGGTGAAGCACTCGGTTGTACATCAGATACTGGAACGGTGCATTCAACTACGAAATCTGCTAGTGCTTGAGATTTAATATCAGGTCTAGGCAAGTAGTGGATATCAAATTCTCCGAGTTCTACAGACCACTTAACAAGCCTGCCTGATGCTTCTGGCTTTTGCAGAATGCTTTTTAGCGGCAGATTCGTGTAAACTCCAATTGAATGGGCTTGGAAGTAAGGGCGTAATTTTCTGGCGGAATAAACTAACGTCAATGCTGTCTTATCTGCCAAAGGATAACGTCCTTCTACTTCAGATAAAATCTTACTAACGTAGTAGATAGGACGTTGTATAGCATCTTCTTCTCGGACCAGAACTGAACTAATGGCTTGGATAGATACAGCCATATACAAATACAATCTCTCTCCTGGTATTAGTTTAGAAAGTAGTGGCGGGGATGCCAAATACTTTCTCAATTGTTCAAAGGCTTCTTGACATTCATCTGTCCATTGAAATTCGGAGCTACGAGCACCTCTAAGTATCTTGAAGAAGGGCAGATATTTGTCTCCTGAACGTGCCAGGAAACGAGATAGTGCCGCAATTCTCCCATTCAGCCTTTGGACCTCCTTGATGTTTTTTGGCGGCACCATGTCCCTTAGTGCCTTGATCTTCTCCGGGTTAGCTTCGATTCCTCTATGGGTTACCATAAACCCTAAAAACTTTCCAGAAGCAACTCCAAAAGCACATTTAGCGGGGTTGAGTCGTATATTGTAATGCCTTAACAAGTGGAAACATTGTTTCAGATCAGAGATATGCTGGGTTTTTTCTAGACTTTTTACCAACATATCGTCTACGTACACCTCCATGGTACGTCCAATAAGGCTTTTGAAAACTTTATTCATGAGACGCTGATAAGTTGCTCCAGCATTTTTGAGCCCGAAGGGCATCACCCGGTAGCAGTACAATCCTTTGTCTGTTTGAAAAGCTGTTGCTTCTTCATCAGCAGGATTCATTTTTATTTGGTTGTAGCCGGAGTAGGCATCCATAAAGCTCAACATCTGATGACCAGAGGTGGTATCAACTAATTGATCGATGCGAGGGAGCGGGAAGCTATCCTTTGGGCAAGCTTTATTGAGATCAGTGTAATCTATACACATTCTCCAAGCTCCACTTCCCTTCCGCACCATGATAACATTTGCTAACCAGGTAGGATAGTGCACCTCTCGTATGAATCCAGCTTCTAAAATCTTATCTACTTCTTGTTCAATTGCTTGCTGGCGATCTGGTGCAAAGTTTCTCTTCTTCTGGATAATCGGTTTGCACGTTGGATTGACTTTGAGGGAGTGAACGATCACTTCAGGGTCAATTCCATGCATATCCGCTGGACTCCATGCAAAAATATCCTGATTTTCTCGTAGAAAAGCTGTAAAGTCTTTCTTCTCATCATCTGAGAGCAGTGATCCAATTCGCACTGTCTTTGAAGGATGCTCTTCAGAGATAGATACAGTAGTAAGGTCTTCCACAGGGGAAGCTCTCTGAGGAATATCTTCGCTCCGTAGATCAAAATCCTCGATGCTCAGGGTAATCGTCGGACGAGACTTGATCTGCCTAAGATAGCAGGTTTGTGCTATTTGTTGATCTCCGCATACTACACCGACTCCTGATGGGGTATGGAACTTCAGCTTGAGGTGAGGAATGGATGCGATGATCCCAAAAATTGACTGGAGCGGTCTCCCGAAGATGGCGTTATACGCTGACTCTGACTTTACCACGATGAATTGAATGGAGTGTGTACTCTGTCGAGGAAATTCTCCAAGGACTACCGGGAGACTGATTATTCCTTCTGCTTATACAGGTCGATTATCAAATCCATATAAAGGACCTGCAGCAGGTTGAAGTTTTTCTCTTGAGAGACCCATGTTGAGGAAAGTAGAATAGAACAGGACATCTACGGAGCTTCCGTTGTCCACGAGAATTCTTTTGACATTGTAACACGGGTCACCAATGCCTGCGTTTATGACAAGCGGATCTTGATGGGGGGTTTTTACTCCTTCCAAGTCGGAATCATTGAACGTGATGGAATGATCGATACGAGCCTTTTTTGGAGTTGGATTTCCTTCCACAGTTAGAAAGACTTGGTCGGATAGTAAGGGGCCTCCTGCGATTGTTTCAATTTCGCCAACCGTTATCCGGTTATTCACTGGCTGTCTTTGTGATTGATTCTGCCCCCCAGTGGGACGAGTTTCTTCTCGGGTAGGTGGATTCCCAATAAACTGTCGAAGATAGCCCTGACGGATGAGTCTTTCAATCTCCTCCTTAAGTTGCCTACAGGATTCAGTAGTGTGGCCACGACTACGATGAAAGTGGCAGTACTGATCTTGGTTTCCTGTATTCGACTTCAAAGGATGTGGCCACTTTACTTTGTCTTGATCTTGAATCGCCATCAACACATTTGCTCGAGATGTGTTGAGCGGAGTGTACTCCTTCTCCCGTCGGGGTTCTCGTCGTGGCAGTGGGGGTTTAGGAGGTAGATTGCTCTTCCCTTGCTTTTTTCGTTGTGATGAAGAATTGTCCATTTCGGGTGCTCCCTTACGCTTTCCAGTGGGTTGCTCGAACTGTTTTCTGTGAGCGTTTATTGCCTCATCTGCTGATATCTGTGCTTCCACACGATGGATCAGATCGGCATATGAGTGAACAGTATCGCGCATGAGTGCCGAATAGAAGGGGCCAGGACGAGGTCCTCCAAGAAAGACCCCTCTGAGCAATTCTGGGTCTACTCCTGGGATTTGTCGAGCCTCAATAGAAAACCGCTGGAAGTACTCTTTCAATGATTCTCCCTCATTCTGACGAATCCCAGAAAGGTGAGATGAATCCTTAGCAATTCTTCGGTTGGCTACGAATTGTTCGACAAATACTTTGGCCAATTTGACAAATGTGGGGATCGTTCCGGCTGGGAGTGAATAGAACCATGTTCGAGCTTGTCCTTTAAGAGTAGCAGGGAAAACCTGGCAAAGGAGTGCATCTGAAGCTCGTTGAATATGCATGATGGTCCTGTAATGGTCGATGTGCTCGTACGGGTCGGATGTCCCATCGTAGGATTCAATGCTTGGCAGCTTAAAGCCAGCCGGAATAGGGTGTTGAAGAATGGCTTCTGCCAGGGGTGACGACTCCTGGAAGTCCCACTGACGAAGAGGTTGCCTTATGCCTCCTGTAGGGAATTCCTCCCGGACTAATCGTCGCAGTTCGTGGCGCAGGGCATTGCGAGGGAGCTCGGCAATATGAGGTTGGGCTAGCTCCTCAGGGAGGTCTTGAGGAAGGCGAGATTGCTGACTTGCGTGTGGAGGATGGGTAGAACTTGATGTATCAGCCAGTTCATTCTCCTGACGTGACTGCGAACGCCTCCTGGGAGGAAGAGAATTCTCAGCCTGAAGATGTTCAATATGAACAGCTTCGACACGGGGTGGATCTCGAGGGAGAAGAATCTCCTCCTGAGGTGCTAGGGTCGGCTGTCGAGTCTCTCGCAAGAGTTGTAGGATCTCGTTTTGAGATTCTTCCATCTTTCGAATTCTCTCTTCTAGGGAGGGTCCCGAGGTCCCCTCTCCAGGTGCGTTTTGCCCCCCGGGGCCTAAAGATGCAGATATCGGATGTCTATGATTCATAGACTGATTTCTGGATTGATGAGAATGAGAGCGGGAAGCTCCTATGAGGCGACTGCTACGCCTATTGACCATCGTAGCAATACTTGAAGTTGTGGGATAAGATTCCCACAGACGGCGCCAATCTGTTGTGGACTCAAATATACGCGGCGATAGATTTTAATTTTCTGTCTCAGCGTTGTACGTATATTCAGCACACAAACAGAATTGAAATAGAAACACCAGGATTTTTACGTGGAAAACCCTGGAAAGGGAAAAAACCACGGGGCCATGCCCAGTTGAAAGAGTTCCACTAGTGTTGTTTGAAATACAAGGCTGATTCGTCCTTTAAATTCAGGACGATCAGATTACAACGAGTATCAGTTACAAGGACAAGTAGAGTTCCGATGTCACTCGGGGTGTCGAGCAGAATTCCGGCGTCACTTGGAGAGAAGTCCGGCGTCACTTGGAGAGAAGTCCGGCGTCACTCGGGCGTCGGGTAGAATTCCGGCGTCACTTGGAGAGAAGTCTGGCGTTACTCGGGCGTCGGGTAGAATTCCGGCGTCGGACAGAATTCCGACGTTGCTCCTGTGTTGGGCAGAGATTTGTCGTCCCTCGGGCCCTTGGTGGTGCTTCGGTGGTGATCCGGCGGTGTTCCGGCGGAGTTCCGGCGGTGTCCGGCGGTGGTCGAGGAGGAGCTATTCCCTCCTAGGCTTCTCTTCTCTTCTTCTTCTTTTCTTCTCTTCTTGGCTTGGTCCCCTCTTAAGAGAAATGAGGGGCTATTTATAGTTTTTCTGGAGTGGCATAGCCCGTAAATATGTGAGGGATCAGGGGCAAATAGGGAGTGATCCGGATGAACGGCCGATATTGAATCCCTTGATCATGAACCGTTTATCAAGCATTTGAAGGTCTTAATGATGTCAGAATTCTACTATCTTGGGCTCGTTGGATTCGTCTCGTCGAGACGCTCGATTCGACTATAAGCTCGTCAAAATCGGAGACCGTTTGGTAACTCAAATAGCTGTTTGATGCTTTCAATAGCGCTTCGGGTACTTGATTTGGACTCATTTGGGCTCGGATTGAGTCGAATTTGGTGTCGTTGGATTCGTATTTCCGAGACGCTCAGTTCGACTATAAGCTTGTTGAAATTGGAGTTTAAATGGTCTCCAAATTAATTTTTGAAGTTTCCAACTTGAGTTTTTCCTCGAGATTCGTGCCCGATCAAGATGATTTTTTGGCGATATATCAATGGCATTTTTTTAAGGATTTAAAGATTAGGATATCAAATAAATAAATGTAAGATTTTAGATTTTGGATATATAAATACATACAAATTATATTATATTTGATACGTTACAAAAAAATGGTCTTGATCGTGCACAAATCTCGAGGCATATTCAAATTGAAAACTTTCAAAATTAAATTCGGGACCATTTGAACTCCAATTTTAGCAAACTTATGATCATACTGAACATTTCGAAGAGACAAACCCAACGACACCAAAATCGGTCCAATCCGAGCCTAAATTGGTCAAAATCTGGGACCCGAAACTTACTAGGAAGGTTCAAAATATAAATTGGATGACCAAATGATATCCAAATATAACATGCATATAGTCTAATCGAGCGGCTCGACAAGATAAATCCAACGAGCCTAAGATTGCTTAATCTTGACATCATTTAGGCACATAAATGCTTGATAAACACTATATGATCGAGGGGATCAATATGGGCCATCCGATGGAGCACTCCAGATCTGGGGCATGCCACTCTCAAAAATTTATAAATAAATATTCACTCTCTACAAGAGGGGGGCTTGGAGCTTGGACCTTTACCTGGAGATTAGAGAGGGCTCTAAGGCTTCAAGGATCTAGAGCTCCACCCAAGCACCGTCGCAGGCGAACCTCTGTTGACCGTAGTTGGACCACCGCCCGACATCTGATCGCCATCAGACCATGCTTAGCCACCGACTGCCATCGACCACTACCTAGCCGCAGACTACCGTAGGACCACCACCCGTTCACCGACCGCTAATGGACCACTACCTGGCCGCAAACCACCGTTGGACCGTCACTAGGCCACCGACCGTTACTGGATCACTACCTCGACGTAGACCATCGTCAGACCACTACACAGCCACTAAACCACCACCTGCCGCCAATTGCTACTAGATTATAGCCCCACCATCATCAAACCACTGCCCGGCCGTCGAACTGCCATCAGACCACCGATCACCATCACCCACCGATTACATTCCCTTCGATCATCGTCTCCCGCCAACTACGGTCCCTCTTACCTCCGTCACTGGTCCAATACAGTCCCTTTGACCACCGTCATCCGCGGACTACAGTCCTTCCAACCTCTGTTGCCTGTCAACTACAATCCCTTTAACCTCCGTCGCCCGCCGACTATGTTCCCTTTGACCTCCGTCGCCCGTCCATTATGATCCCTCAAACCTCCATAGTCGAACCTCCATCGCTCACCGACTACGGTTTCTCCAACCACCTTCACCCACTTGTTACGGTCCCTCTGACCTCCGTCGCCCGTCGAATCCGATCCCTCTGACCACAGTCGCCCATCAACTACAGTCCCTCTGATCTCCATTACCTAAATGTAGCTCTTCTAACCGAATGAACATGCCAACATTCTCTTGAGAATGACTCCCTTATCATTGGATTCTTCCAACCCAATCTTATAATATGCTATATATGATACATTGAGCCAATGTCTTCCCCTTGTAGAAGGGCACCATTTGTTATTGACTACAAACACTAGTGGAATCATTTTAACTGGGTTAGACCCTATGATTTTTCCCTTTTCAAAATTTTCCAAGAAAAATTTAGTGTTTTTTATGACTCTCACACCCCGCTCTATTTATCTGTATGTGTACTGGATACTCGTTCAAAGTTAAGAAACCAAACTATTTATTTTTCTACCGCCGCGAATGCTCCAATCCACAAAGATATGTATTTATCTAAATTTTTTAATTTTCAATAATAATATTAGTAGTACATATTTTATCAAATAATCAAACTCATATATTCAAAAAAAAAAAAAAGCATTTCACATAGCGTATGATGCATTGAAAATATATAAAACTCACGATGATTAGCAGTCAAAGTGCCTCCTTAATAACCTCTAAAAGCTGGACAAAATTTTTGGGAAAAAAGCTGGACAAAATTCACGTGACTTCTTTTACCTCACGTGACAAGCATGAAAAGAACGCGCGGCGTCTGCTAATAACGGCTTTCTCCCACCCATTCGCCCGGTTCGGAGCACCGACGCGAAACTCTGATGAGGCCATCTATTCTTCCTCTCTCCTCTCCGTCCCTTTCTCCAGCTGGCCCTCTCATAGTCATTGTCCCATCCAACTTTTCATTACACATTTTGCTTTTTCAACTTTTACGTAATTGCAAATTTACTTCACTGAAAGTGAAGGTTTTGCCTTCTCTAGACTGGAAGTAACTGAGCATAAAATGTATAGTTGCAAGGGTTTCATGTGTAAAAAGACCATTCAAGACTTCACTGCAAATAACCAAATAGATAAATGCCTTTGACCTCCGCACCAAGCATCTTGCGGAAAATTAAAAAATAAAATCCATAAAAAATAAAAAAATTGGCCCTCTCAATATTGGAGAAAATTAACATCTGAATTTTATTATTCAAATTTGATCATACGTAATTTATAATCATTAATATTTATACGATTAATTAATTAATATATTATACTTATTCTTAAAAAAGTTAAGAATTAAAAATTCATTCTAATTAAATTTAACCGAGAGATCCAATATATATATATATATATAGCACATATGATTATTGATATTTTTTTAATTAAACAAATAAAACAAATTTACAATTATGTTTATATTAATTTTATAATGTTTTCACAGAGTGACCTCAGGGTTTCAGATTAATTATTCCCGCCATCATCAACTTCCGCTGTCAACGTGAAATCTGCAAATTCCTTTCACCTTCCCTACAAATTTCTGGGCCCCGGTTTAGCCGCCCGCCTGCGCCGGAACACCTTAACGGTCGCGACCCTTAGGCCTTAAGCGTCCATTCGAGTCGGCGCGTTTGGACGGCTAGTTCATCCGACGGCGTTTCTCTGTCGCCCGGCGGCCGTTTCCCCATACCTCGTAGGTGGTAAGACCTATCCCGCGGCCTACACGTCTAGTTTCCTCCAAGTTTTGCTTTCGTCCTTTTTCTATATTTGCTGAAAAAATAAAAAGAAATTCCAATAAACCCCCAGCTGAAAATTCCTTATTCCCTCCGCTTCAATTCTCATTTTCAACTGTGCTGCGATTAAAAAAGTACGCGAAGAGAGCTGAAGAGATGGGAAAGGAAGCTCACCGACAAGGAGAGCTTTAAATGCCGGTTAGGGATTGGAATTCGCCGTTCTGATACCTTTCGTTCTCCGTCAATTACTATTATTAGAGTTTTTTTTTTCCTTTTATTCTCTGTGTCCGATCTGTTGGGGACTTGGTAGAGAAGTTGGGATCCAAAAGGTACTTCCGCTCCGCTCTACAGAGACTGTACTGATGATTTCTTCGAACAATGGAATAATGCCTTCTCGTTAGTTCTGTTGTACAATTTGATTTTCTCGATTACACTGTTTCTCATAGATCTAAGTGGGGTGTGGATGGGTGATTTTGTTTGTTGTTTTGCCGCAGATAGTTTGATGATTGTTATCTGTTTTTATTTTGTAATTGCTTGTTTTCGGCGGTTGGGCTTCACTCTGGTTTTCTGGTCAGCTCTTTGGACTGTTCGAATTGTGATCTTTCCCTAGAGACCTAATCTACGTTATTGCTGAATTCTTATGGTTAAGGTTTTGGGTTTAAATTTGGATTACACATTTGTATGATAAATTGAGTTTTAAGTGTTGTTTTGATGAGAACGAGTTTTTCTGTTATCTTCATGTTTGAATGATTTTTTTTTTGTAACATGAATTAGATCTGTGAGTTTTTTTTTTTATGAGACTGATCTATTGTCTTTAAAGAGTTCTGTTCTGGAAAAAAGCTGCTCAATTTCTGGGGTTTTTTTCTCTTTGTTACCATGTACAATAGTTTTTATGTTTGGGTGTTATTTTGTTAGCAAATGCAATATCTCGGTTTTTAGGCTTATTACTGGAGCTTCAATTGGCGAGACAGATCTGTAATTTCGATGCTGATATTATTTTCAAATTGTGATATTACTTAGCCCTATTTAGATTTTTAAATTTCTGTCGACGTTGTTCATTTGTTTTTGGTTATCTTAATCATTTTGTTTTTACTTCTATCACTTCATGGTTTGGATACGTGATGGGTTAGATATTGTTAATCAACCACCATGTTTATCTTATGATTTCAGTAGTTGATGTTAAAGAGAAAGCTAAGGGTTGGTGTGAATTATCAGTTGACCCATGACTCACCAAGCTTAGATCCACTTAGTGGGCTGGTAATTGAATTTAGGTCGAGAATCAGATCAGCCTTAAACCCAAAAAATCTATAAACTATGCAAATCCGAAAAGGCTCTAGTTTATAGCGAGTATCAAGTTGGTATGCTCCAATCTTCCTTCTAGTTTTTTACCTTTAGTTTTCTCATCCATGTCTCATATTAGTAATTTCACAAAAGAACACACCAATAATGGTATGTGTCAATATTCACTCCTTTTCCGCTTCATACTAAACTCTATGCATAATTGATTATCCAATTTTGCTCCTTGAACTTAAAAAAATGAAGTGAACTGTTAGTTTCCTTATTTTCTTCCTAGCTAAGTTATTCAAATTATTAATTTGTGTTTTACGCTTTCTTGAGATCTTACAATTTAGTTTCAAATCTTGGTTATTATACCAGGCTTTGTTGATTGCCCATTTTAGTTTATTTGCGCTGATTTCGTTGATTGTATGCAATTCTTACTTTTTTGAGCAACCATAGCCTTTGTTCTTGAGTACCCTTTTTAAGCTGTGTCATTCTTAAACATAACTATAGCCTTTGCTCTTGAATGCCTTTCCCTTTTTAAGCTATGTTTTTATCCATGCATACTTTTGCCAAGTTCCATAGATTTCTTTCAAGATCCCATTGCATTTTTCAAATGATTCCGAAGGTTTATCTGTTTCATCTATCATTTATGAAACCTTCAATGGTTTCGGTTGTTCTATTCTCTTCTCCAATTTGCTTTGTGCTAATTTTTTTTTCTTTTTTTTGTTAGGCTTGGGAACATAGGAAAGATGAAGAATAAAGATGCCAAGCCAGGGAGCAAACGTGATAAAATGTCTAGGGCAGTTCCTATAGTTGTAATGTTTATATTGGTTTGCGGATTTTCATTCTATCTTGGAGGCATTTATTATTCTGGGAAAAATAGCTTCTTTTCAAAGGTTTCAATATCTACAACTTCTCAGAAAGACATTGTTGTGGCTCCTTTTAGAGTTAAGCCTATTGCTTTCCCTGATTGTGGAACTGACTTCCAAGATTATACACCATGCACGGATCCAAAGGTGAATCAAAATATGCTTTTTTACATTCCTACTGTTACAGAATGTTGTGCTGTTGGATATTTAGTATATCATCATAAAGTTTGAATATTTGGTTAATCATTAAAAAGCAAATGGGTTGATCAAAAGAGCTAATAAGAAAGCTAAGGCTCACGATTAGATTGTAAACATTGTCTAAACTCAATAAGGATCAAAACTTAATCGAAAGCTATTTCAACTTGAATCAAATTGAACCAATTTTGAGTCAAGTTAGAACTGCACTATAGACCAAAATTAATTTTGAGTTTATTTGAAGATTAATTTGACTCACTTGAATATAAATTCAAGTTCACTCAAAATATGTGTATATGTATAATATATATTAAACAATAGAAAATGTACAAAGTCTAATATAATATAAGGATAATTATAATGAATGAAATGAAATCAATTTAAGTTGGCTTAGCTTGAATCAAATTAATTTCTATTCAAAGTTAGGCTCACTCAAACTCGACTCCATATTAAATGCTATCTAACCGATGAATGGAGTTTTATAGCAATAGTTGAATGGGAGAACTATAATTGCCCATTATGCCACCTTTCAGACCAAAATAAAATTAGGCTATTAATTACCATGCTGCAACCATCTCCTAATTTACATCCTCGTACATGGTTCCTCCTTGACTCTTGGCTGGTGTTGTAGATTAAGTTGACTTAAGAAGGTGGACTCCTTTAAGCCTAAAATTTGTAGATGCGCATGTTCATACTTTCTTCATCTTCTTGGTGCAATGGCGAAATTTGATTATGTGTTGGCCACTTTTATTTTTATATAATTATTGAAACTCCTTTGGCACTGAGTAATTTTTTGTTCTATTCACAGAGATGGCGAAGGTATGGTAATTACAGGCTTAGTTTTATGGAACGCCATTGCCCGCCAATGAGCGAAAGGAAAGAGTGCTTAGTGCCTCCGCCAACTGGGTACAAAATCCCTATTAGATGGCCTCAGAGCAAAGACCAGTGTTGGTATAGGTGTAGTATTTACCTTTTCTTTATTCAGCCATCGATAATAAATATATTGCATGTCTTTTTATATTGTGCTTATATTTTCTCAGAGTTGATAGATATTTCATTGACATAATTCCCATTTTATATATGCTTAGAAATGTGCCGTATGATTGGATAAACAATCAGAAATCAAATCAACATTGGTTAAAAAAAGATGGGGACAGGTTTCTCTTCCCCGGTGGAGGTACTATGTTTCCCAATGGAGTTAGCAAGTATGTTGATTTAATGGAAAATCTTATTCCTGAAATGAAAGATGGGACAATCCGAACTGCTATTGATACTGGTTGCGGGGTGAGCCTCACAAAAATTATTAGCCATGAAGTCTCTTTTTAGTACCTGAAATTTATCTTTTGATTCTAAAAATTGATGATGACCTATGATTTTTCTGATGTTGTTTTCTTAGTTTTGAGACATTCTGCTTTTTTATCTTTAGATTAATGATTGCATTCCTGTTGGAATAATATATAAAAACTCTTGTAGACGAATGTTTTGATGATCATGATAATAATAATTGGCTTTGCTTGTTATTTAAACCAATATTTTGATTCCCATTGGACAAGGTCCTCTCAAGCTATGGATGGATCTCCTCTTTAAATTCAAATCTTTGTCTAATCCATTTTGTTGACTATGAATATTTTGAAGATCTTATACTATTGTAAAGATCTTGAAGAGATCATTTTATTGACTTTGGATATCTTTTAATTATTCTTTCTTCATCACCACTATAAATAACAAGAAATAAAGAGAAGAGGGATGAAAATGAGAGAGAGACTAACAACTAAAAGAGTAAAGAGAAGCATTTTTTGAGTACTTGTTGGAAGGAGGTCTTTTGCTTATTCAAAAAAAAAAAAGGCAGCATTGGTGATTTCAATTCCATTAAAAGGATAAGCTCTTGGTCATAGCAAGAGAAGATCTCAATTGGATTACTACAATAGAAAAAAGAATAGAGCGCCAACAATAATAATAATGACTTTTCTCAACGTCCATCCCTCATTTTGATAGTAGGTGGTCATGTTCTCTCTCGGTTAGATATGATAAAGTGATACCTCTTTTTTATTTTCAACTATATATGAAATGCAATATATCCATGTACCTCTTTTAAAATTTAGCAGATTATTAGATCTATGTGGAATCATGTGTAGTAAATCTCGTTAAACCATATAAATTTGTGTGTGCTCTTGGTTTGTGCTTTTTTGGTAGGTTGATTTCACATCTTATTTTTTATACGTTTGATAACATTTTCATATAATGTTGACATTATCTTCTAAAATAGCTAGAGCGAGCCAATCCATTTCATCTGAATCGCTTTTGATCCTAGTTTAATAGATACTCTCAATTTCTTCCCCACTTTTTGATCGTTACCATTTGATCATACTCTTGAGTTAGCTGCAACAAAGAGCATGGCCTATTATAATGAAGCTGCTTTAAAATGCAAACAATATCTGATGCCGTCTCCCTTCTCAAAATTCCGGTTTTGCTAACTTCTCATTGATTTTGCAGAGCATCCAGTTTTGCTTGCATTACTTGCTTATTTATAAGTTTAAATCAGTGGAATAAGCCTACATTATCTTAATATAGCAATAAAATTCATGGGGGTTCATTGGCATCTACTGTATATCTAGATGTAGGTCAAATATGCTGACATTTAGATGTTGGGGCTATATGATTTTTAAGTAACATAACATTGAACAAAACACAGTATTTGATAGATAGCTCTGCTTTAGGAATAACATTATCATCTAAGCAACACTGGAATATTAAGATATTCTAATCTAACAACCCTTAAATGTAAAGGCTTCTAGAATTTCATTTTAACTGTGGTGCTACTCATTGCAATTTTCAAAATCTTTCTGTTCTACAGTTCGAGCTGTTCTGCTTGATAATGATGCTTTGTGTGTATATGCTAGATTACCATGCAAGTGAAGTCTATGTGAAGCTTGGTGCATTTCATTATTCTTCTAATCTCTAGTGTTTGGATGCTTATTCTGACTTGATTTAACAAGCTTGTTGCTCAACCACATGAAAAGTTACGTGTTAAGTTCCTTCATGCAATTCTTCAATTCCTTGTACTGTTTTTTGCAGGTTGCAAGCTGGGGTGGTGATTTATTGGACCGTGGAATTTTGACTATTTCACTTGCACCGAGAGATAATCATGAAGCTCAAGTGCAGTTTGCCCTCGAACGAGGCATTCCTGCTATTTTAGGGATCATATCTACACAACGTCTTCCTTTTCCTTCCAATTCTTTTGATATGGCTCACTGTTCCAGATGTCTCATCCCCTGGACTGAATTTGGTAAATTTCTTTTAATAAATTTCTTTTATCAATAGTAGATGTCTATCTACTGGTCATTTTATTTACTTTTTGTTTGACAAGTTGCCATCGTTTTTATATTTTGCAAAACATGTTTGTTGTCAGATATTATGCATTTCATTCTTTTATGATTCCTCAAGAGAATATAGATAAAGAATCCATTTTTCCAATTAATTTGGAGGGTCATAACCTTTCACTCTAGCTAATAAAGCTCTAAATTGGAGAGAATTTCTTTATCTAATGGGCCTACTTTTGGTCAATCATGTACATTCCCTGTTGGAGTGAATTTATTTGCAAAACTTTTATGTTTTACCTGTCCCGGTGTCCATTTTATCATTGCATTTTAGTGTATAAAAGGCATTTCTAAATTTTCATATATGTATTTTGAAGCGTCAACATAAGCATATTCGGCAGCATGTTTAAATTTGCGACTGCCTATAAATATTTGGTAATATCAGGATTTTTTTTTTTCTGTTATTCTTGACATTTATTTTTTGATTGGGTCATCTTTTGAGTAACAAGAGTAGTTGTGTTGCGTGAGTGGCTTGCTTGATTAATTCATCTAAAATCTGAACCTTGTGGTTACAGGTGGGCTTTATCTTCTAGAAATCCATAGAATTGTTAGGCCTGGTGGATTCTGGGTGCTTTCTGGACCACCAATTAATTATCAGAACCGATGGCGTGGCTGGAACACGACAGTAGAGGAGCAGAAATCAGATTTTGACAGATTAAAGAAGTTGCTGACAAGCATGTGCTTCAAGTTGTATAATATGAAGGATGATATTGCTGTGTGGCAGAAATCTTTAGATTCTAGCTGCTACGACAAACTAACTCCATCTTCCTATCCTCCGAAATGTGATGACAGTAGGGATCCAGATTCAGCATGGTATATTCCACTCAGACCATGCATAACCATCCCTAGCGATAATTTAAAGAAATTGAGCTTGCATACTACTCCAAAATGGCCTGGTCGCTTAATTGTAGCTTCCGAACGTGTTTCCATGGTCCCCGGTGGAAATGGTAATGTATTCAAGCATGATCAATCTCAATGGAAGGTTAGGGTGAAGCACTATCACAAATTACTGCCAGCTATAGGAAGTGATAAGATTAGAAATGTCATGGATATGAATACACTTTTTGGGGGATTCGCAGCAGAGCTCATCAAATCACCTTTGTGGGTAATGAATGTTGTTTCATCCTATGCTCCAAATTCCCTTGGTGTTATCTATGACAGGGGACTGATTGGTACCTACCACGACTGGTGCGTGATTTTTAACTATTGTGGGTTTAAGCTAACAACTTATCTGTTTTTTATGGCGCATCTTTCAAAAAGGATATTTTCCTTCCCTAAAAGAAACAACAAATAGGAGCTTGTTTCTCCTTTTGTCAGCATGTAGCCTGATCATTTCTGGACATATTCAAAAGTGTTTTTGATATAGTGGATAGACGGAAAATGGGATCTGTTAGAAGGATTACAAAACTAAGAACCAATACAAGCTCACAAACTTCAAAATAGCATAATATTCATCCCCCCTCATCCTACTACAATAGAAACATATATAAGCTAGCTATAGAAACAACTAGAAAGCATGCAATAAATTGATAAGATATTCCTAAGGTATGCTATAATTAGGATGTTTCTACATCATACTCTCCTTGCATAAAAAAAGCTCGACTCCGTTGAGGTGCGTCATCGGTTGGAAGGTAGGTGTAGTATACATAAGCAATCCTCCTAGGTCAAAGATTTTGCGTATTGGATACATATCCGCAAGTTCGTTCGACTGAGTAAAGGTTCCCAATGCTTTAGCCAAAGTAATTCCATCCTTAGAGCCAATACATGGAATGCAATCATATCCAATAATATGGAATCCTTGCTGATTCAAATACTTTGTGTCAAAGCTAAGTGTGTAACTGAAAGACTTTCCATTATCTATTGCCACCATAATATCTTACCTAAGTCATATGTTGCGAATGTTGCTTGGACGACATTGGCTAAATGTTAAAAGGCTCAAACTTTGATGGACATTCCATCCAATAGAACAACTTCCATTACTTTCTTTTGACTTATCATTTGACTTCAAGTTCATCCTTCAGCTGGCATATCTTTTCTCGCAGGACATTAGCATCGCCTTCTGTTGTCTCATTTATAATTGCCTTATTCTTTATTGCCTTTGCTCGCTGAGCAAATCTGAAGGTGCTAAAAATTTCACTCTTGCAACTCTTGGATGGTGAAACATTACAGATCATTGCAAGCTTTGCATTTCCACCAGCATAAAGATCCTTCAAAATTGCTAAACCTGTAACCTCCATTTGTAATTGAATAATTAGAGCCAATCTTCTGCTGAGTGCAACTGCTACGTGGTTCTGAAAACCAGATGTAAGCTTCCGACGGAGACAAGCCATAACTAGATCACTTGGATCAAATATCTTGCTACGACGATGAACATCAACAGAAGATTTGTATTTATCATTGGAATCAACTAGATGGATAAGAGTGGTGCTGACAATGAGAAGATGGTTGTCATCGAATAGATTTATTTTCAGAGCAGTCACATAGATCCAACGGCTGACAATGAGATCACAAGCTTGGAATCCATAGCCAGAAATTATGCTCGTCATTGTCATCAGATCTGGCTCCACAGAAAGATCTCGCATCATCAAAAATAGATTCAAACCTTCCAAATGTTCACCATTCTCAAAATGCCCTGATATCATAGCATTCCAAGAAATGCAATCTCTCACATGCATATCATCAAACACTTTGTAAGCATCATCAAAATAACCACACTTTGCATGCATCATTATTAAAGCATTTAAAACATCCACTTCTTACCAAAAGTCAAACCTAATCACATGATCATGAATCTCTTCAAAGAATTTTGGGATCTCAGATTTTGGAAGCACTATCCGATTATTTATCCCACACTTTAGTAATAATGATGGAGAAGAAGCCTTGGATACCTCCCTTAATCCTCCGCTCACGATTATGCTCGCGGCGGGGAAACCGTTGGTCGCCTCGATCAGCTGTGTGAACGTCAGCTTGCGTAGCTGGCGTTGGAACGTGGCAATGTTGATGCTGAGGGGGGAAGGCACCATACTTCTTCCTATTCTCTCTACACAACGACCAAAATTAGGCAATAAATTGTCTATTCGATCAAGTGACGCACTCACTTGAGCTGTCGAAAAGCTTCACAGCTTTAATCGTCTTCGACAACCCACCTTCTTCGGCGTCGATCGTCATCAACAACCCATCTTCGGCTTCGATCGTCGTTGACAGTCCACCTTCTTAGGCTTCGATTATCGTTGACAACCCATCTTCTTTGGCATTTCGTCACTCATCACAAACTCCGGGCTCTGATACCAACTGATATAGTAGATCGGCGGAAAAAATTATATCTGCTAGAAAGATTACAAAACTAAGAACCAATACAATCACAAGCTTCAAAATAGCATAATATTCATCCTCCCTCATCCTACTACAATAATAATATATATAAGCTAGCTATAGAAATTTCTAGGAAACATGTAATAAATTGATAAGCTATTCCTATGGTATGCTATAACTAGGATGTTCTTACATCAGTTTTTTAATGTAAAATAACCTTCTCTACATCTTTGGTTTGGATTCATGTCATCTTACTTGCCTAGAATATTGTGAAATTATTAAATTCTACAACTGTTGTCATTTTGGTTATGGTGGTTGGAGACATGTCAATATACTGCAACTAAAGCTAAAAATTTGTGCTCACTGAAATCTTACTGTGTGCAAGAGAGAATTTCATCTTATATATATTGCACATATATGTAGAATATAATTCTTAGATCCATTTCAAGTCCTTTTAAATGAGTTTAATATGGTCCATTGTTGAGAACATGCTTTACTATTTTCCTGCAGGTGTGAACCATTCTCAACATACCCTCGAACATACGATCTCTTGCATCTTGATGGCTTATTTACTGCTGAGAGCCATAGGTAAAGCAACTCATCTCTTTGACAAATTAATGGAAGAAATTCTGAAAATTCCTTAAAATCACCACTTTTCATTGCAATGTTTCTCTTGCGCAACTATAATTCCTTTCCTCTTGAACAACTATAAAGTTTGTGTTCTTTTATTAAGAAAAGAGCAACTCCAAAAACTATCCTTAGTTACAGCGAAAAAATTCTCGTTCTCATGTGTTGCAAGAATTTTTGGCCAGTTCAACTAGAGAATGTTTTTCACTTTCTAAAGAAAAAGGTTTTATTATTTTCCAAGCATATTTTTGTGTTTTTTTTTTGCTTGGTTCAGCAAATTTTACTAATCATTTTCAAGCACACATCATGAGATCTCCCACTTGTCCACCTATGTTTACTTGGATTGGATAGCCAAGTCATGATATAAGCTTGAATTGAGAGCAAGTGGTCGTTGCAACAAATTTGACAATCGCCTAGAGCCTCATTTCCTACATTTTGCCCAGGGCTAACCTAATCTCCTTCCTTGGTACTAAATTGTTGAACTTGATTGAGAGATTCAAGAAGTTGCCCACTTGCTAGCTAATAATACTTGACTAAAGAATTAATTGACAAGAAGTGCTCGCCTAGAGTATTCATCGAGGGTATCCACCAATAGTACTCACTGATTACCCATAGAACTTACTTTCTAGCTCCAGGTATCCTTTGACTAATCAAGTGAACTCCCTCGCCACTTAATCAACTACTATAGGATCATCCTCTTCTTTTATATATAATTATACTAAGTTGCTAACTTTGTAATGCTGATCTTAATCTCTACCTATAATAGGGGATCAGTGGTCAAACATGGGCACATGAAATCTGCTTATTCATTTCCTGGTTGAGTTGAGATCTCTCTTTCTACAATTTGTGTTTATTCAACTGAGTTCGTCTGATGATTCTGTGCTCAAAGTTGTTCAACCAGGTTCTCCATACACTAAATTTCTAAGAGATTCTTTGAGACCTTTTTCCTCTCTCTCTCTCTCTCTCTCTCTCTTATATTGATTTTTTATTTCTCAAGGAAATTTGGGTTATTTTGACTGAACAACTATGGATCTAGTAACTGCATGAACATACAAAGTTCTCTAGAAACTTCCGTCTTGCTTTGAAAATTTAGTGCGTGTACTGACAGTTACTCCTCTTTTTTTCTAAAGATGTGAAATGAAGTTTATTCTTCTTGAGATGGATCGGATACTTCGTCCCAGTGGTTATGTGATTATCCGTGAATCAGACTACTTTATAGATTCTATATCCACAATTGCAAAAGGGATTAAATGGGGTTGTGAGAAGAAGGGCACCGAGGTCGGTGTGGAGAAGGAGAAGCTTTTGATTTGCCAGAAGAAACTTTGGTACTCGAAAATGAGCCAAGATTAAGATGCAGGCATGAGGTTTTGTGTTCTGGTAGCAACAGCAGTAATCTCTTAAAACTTTATTTTCCCGTGTTACAAAGTTCAGAGGCTTGTCATTTGTTTGGCTGGGCTTGTTTGATGCGTTTCAGAAAGTGAAGTCTGCTGCATCTCTCAGGAAGCCCAGGGCAAGTAGAAAAAATTGGATCATAGTTTTGATTTCTGGTTATTCATTGTTATTGGCCATGCATAGAAAATACGAAGTGTATAATGTGATATGGAAACTTTACAGTGGCCAAATTATATGTTGGATAAATATTTGGACGAGATGGTTAAGCTTAAAATAAGCTTTTTCCATTAGAAAGCAAAGTGTAGCATGCCATACATAGAGTGATGTACTGAGGTTGAAGAAACATACTGTTTTATTTTTAGTTTGAATTCAAATTCAAATTTGTGCTTTCCATCTCTCTCTCTCTCTCTCTCTCTCTGTCTCACTCATACACACATATTTATTATGAACTCTTAAATTTTTCTTCCCCAAAAATAGATATTTTGACACTTTTTGTGCTCATTCAAAGTTTCTTGACCTCTTACGTCGGTGCAAAAGAGAAAAGTTGTAATTTCTCTTATTTGGTTTCCATCTAACTAAAGTTTCTTTAATTGGGCCTTTACCATAAGATAGATTACTTCATTGAATATTTGGGTTGGGCAGTGCCAGTGATGGCTACAATACCCTTACTGCCCCCGTTATAGCTCTGCTCTTACCCATACAGCATCAAGTAAAGCTTATACCAAATCTTTAGGGGTGGTTTGGCAACCAGCAGCAGGATTTAATTATTTAGGCTTTAGTAAATCCTATAAATTCTGACTTTAGTAAATTCTGGAGCTGTTAAATTCTGAAATTTATTTGACAAGTTAGGTGATAAACTCTGTTAAATTCAGTGAAACTGTTTGGCAATGTAATTTAGGATTCAAGGTGGTTAATTCATTTAAAAATTAAATATATTATATTTTGAACTTAATTTATGTGTTAAGTATAAGTTATTTATTAATTTTAATTTTAATTACAATCAATAAATTATAATGATAAATAATATAATTAGAAGTTAGTTTAATATCAAATAATTTAACTAATAAATTAATTACAATTATAATATTAATTATCAAATTACTTATTTAAGTATTAATTTAATAATTATTTGAAATATAATTAATTAGTTAATCGTTTTTTGAAATAATTAATTATTTAATTAATACTTCTATTAATAATTTAATTAGTTATTTAAGTGTTATTAATCAATTTTAATTATTAATTATACTATTAATTATCTTATTTATCACTTAATTATTCTACTACTCATTAAGTAGTTAAATATTATTTGCACTATTAATTATATAATCAATAATTTCTATTTCAAATTATACTAACTAAGTTAACTATGTTAGTTTTTAATTACTAATTATACTACTAATTATTTATTAACTATGTATTTTTAATTAATTTTAATTAAATTAGTTGAACTAAATTAATTAATTCCTATGGCTTTCTTTCTCATTAGCAGTAGGCCTATTTTCCCTTCTCTAGCTGTTCTACTTCGCCTGCGTTTTGCGTGAGAGGTAAGAGTTTTGAATGAGCCACTAAAAAACTTTTTCGACTCCTTCGACAACGTTCCTTCCTGTCATATCGGAAGTCACGACTAGTCGCCGTTCTTCTATTGGATCGGAGGGAGCTCGCTCATTGCGAAGGTAATCATTTTCTCCCTTTCGCACGCTTCTTCAGGCAAATCCTGTAAATCTGCCGAACTACAGGATTTAGTAAATCCGGGATTTATGGCAAAAAGAGTGAAATGTAGGATTTATTCCGCCGTGAGATTTACGGGGTGCTCATATCCCGTTTGGAAGGATTTAGCATAAATCGTGCACAAATCTTGTTGCCAAACAGCCCCTTAAAGTTTTAAATGAATAACAATGTGCTGATTTCATTTTTTAACATTATTTTTATACATTTTGATTCATATAAAAGGTGTAAATAGGAATAACTCAAGCTCAGGCCACCTATCTCTGCTTGGAGCTTGAGCTTGATTAATTATTTAATTAAGTTCGAGCTTGAGCACTAGATATTTTAATAAATTTATACTTAAACTCTTGAATTCTAATAAATTTTAGGTATATTTTATATTAATAATTTTTAAGCAAGTCAGTTCATGATCTAACAAGATGAGTCCGAGATAGCTCAAGCTTAACTTACTAGCTTATGCACAAGTCATTTATTGAGCCAAGTATGACAAGTCGACTTATCTTATTTATACATTTATTTTCATTTATGTGGGTTGGGTAACGAACAATAATGTGAACTCATAGGCGTCAAAACATTGATAATATGCTATTAATGCTATTTGGGGGTGATGACCAGTGGTCCTTTGGGTTCCTCATTGTTGTGAGGCAAATTTGCAATCTTGCCACCACCCTAAGTAGGTGGATTTTGATTAACCAGGTTACATAAGTGTAAAAATTGGAGGAAGCTAAATATTTGGGGTTGTGATAGAAATTGGTATCAAATAGAAAGGTATTAAGTCTTAGAATCATATCTAAGAGAATAGTATTATAATCATTATATCCGATGCCACATTATTTATCTTTGATTTAAGCCTTCACAGATTCTCTTGCAAAGAGCTGCCACAAGTAAGCCAAATTCCTACGGAACAAAAGAAAGAATGATTTTACACCTTCAATCTTCAATTGGCGGACTCCCCAACGTAAAGGAGCAGATTGCGGTCCGCTCACCGTCCAAATCGAGCACCTAACCCGCGGTCTGTATTCTCGCTCCGCGACCCACCGCCTCGCATCTAAAATTTATGTGCGCACACGCCACATCCACCGTCAGATCATCGCCAAACGGCAGATCCAGGTCGGCCTTCGCGGGTCAATCCCGGCGGAGCACCATAGCAATCAGCCAGCCGGCCAGGTTAACTGATTGGCGGGCCCCACACTTTGCTAGTTAATTATTTTAAGTCGTCCACCTTACCGTACGCCGTGTAGCGACCAACTTACGGCAGCTTCACTTCACAGATGTCGGTCGCATAATAAATCTTGCGCCTCATTAGCGGAACCATTTAAGCGAAAGCATGCAGCAGGTACAGTTTAATCAATGCTGGGTATATATATAGTCAATCTATCTTCTCTGCTAAAATCTACGGTTCGATTTCTCTGTTGTGTCTTATAATTTTCCAAAAAATATTCTTTGCACGTCCGTGGACGGCTTTGGCCAACGCTGGGAGCCGAGGGAGGTTATGCCCGAGGTGGATCTCTTTTTCTCCTTCTCTGATTTTTTTTTTCTACTGCATTTCTTCGTCGTCTGTTTCGTGGATGCGTTAGATCTGCGCTGTAATGAGCCGGAATGTGGAGTTTTTTCCCCTCTCTCGAAGCGTTCCCTAGGGTTATGGCTCCTTGGTGTCACTGCCGCTGATTCTAGGGTTTTGATTTGTGGCTGAGTTTGGTTTCCATTGAAGGCGATCTGCGTTTTTGTGCTTGATGGGCGGGTCCGTTTTCGATCGGGTTGATTAGGTTTAGGAAAGGGCATTCTGATTGAATCCTCAAACATGGGTGATGGCGTGGGGGCGACTAATTTTTTGTTCGATTTATGAAAATTTGCTTCGTGGATGGAGATGGGTATGATTGGGAAGCTTGTGATATCTGTTGTATGTTCTCGATTGCTTCTGAGGATTTAGTTTTTTTTTTTCTTTGATGTTGGGGTTTGGCTGCACTTTGTTTTTTCTTATTTTTGGGAATGTTTATTGCGTATTTAGCTGTTGGGATTTGGTTTAATATTCCATATTGATTACCTGCTGGCCGCATTTGATAGCTTCCACTAGTCATCCACATCTTTCAAATGCAGGTGCTCAAATTATTCATAGTATTTTAATGATGTTTTCATACGAGCATTTCATATGAATAAAAATTACATAATTCTGGCATATTCTTGGTGGATATTTCTTGTTGAACGGTTCTCAGATCTATCTATAAAGCGCATACTTTTATTTTGAGGTTGAAATGGCAAAATACTGTTTTTTTTTGTCTTTGCATGAGCTTAATTTAGGGATAGATAATTTAGATTTTACATTGATGTTTGGATGTTCATGATGTAATTCTTGACATAATAATACTAACAATTGAGTGATTGATTTGTAAAGTGTAGTTGGTGGAAGCGAGGGAATTGAGATTGGTTTGGTGAAGTTGTAAGATTTTTGTGATCTGATCTTGAGAGGCAATGTGATGCACATAGATAGTTTGACACTTGATGAAGTCATGAATAAAATGATTATCTATTTTCATATGTTTGACATGGGCATGGAATATTGGGTTATTGGAAAATACCAGGGCTTAGACATTATCCCAATAGAGAGGTTTTGGGGTGCGAAAGTGAGATGATGAACTCTTAGAGTAGAGATCACAACCATATGATATCTATGGTGGTGGTCGCTTGGGCTTGAGGAGTAGAACGGGTGACTGCAGATTACTTTTTCAAACACCATGAGATCAAGGTGTTGCCCAAGAATTTGCAATAGCTTGTTTTGAATTTACGATCAATTGTGTCTCCTTCCCAGTCGGAATAAGCTTGTAGATGAAGGTTGCCTCTTTAGATGGGTACATTGAAGCAAAGAGTTCCTTGAATGTAACAAAGTAACCATTTGAGTTGTTGGAAAATGGGGTTTGAGGGGCTTGTGCATCATGTGTTGACAGGCATGATTGATAGTGAATGATATGTTTGGGTGGGGATAGTTAAATGGAGAAGAGAGCCGACGAGGTGCCTCTAGAGTGGAGGGTTTTGAAAATTAGATTAGGGTAGTCACAAAGAGGTTCTTTTACTGCAGTCGAGTTCTGGACGGGCTTGCAAGACTTCATACCTGACCAATGAGGAATTGCTACGGCATAGAGTGACTGATTTGAATGCAGCTTGGTTGGATTTTTAATCATTTGGATGCTAACAAAGTGGCAATGTCTCCGAGGATTCTCACATTGAATTGCTATTGCAATGAGTTAAGAAGTTTAGTGATGGCTCATGGATATAGTTTTTTTTTTTTTGAAAAGTATTGGTGAAAAAAATGTTGTTAATATAAATAAAGACGTAGAGAGTTTATTGCCTTGATTGTAAATCATCAAATAGGGGTTGATTGAGATGGTATCAAAATTGAGAGTGTGTAGGTAGGTGGATAAGGTAGCAAACCATTGTGTAGGGTCTTGCTTGAGCCTATGGAGAGATTTTTGGAGGAGGCATCCATGACGGTGATAAGTAGGATTGATGAACTCGTTGAGATTGTTGCGAAGAAAGGCGTTGGAAACATCCAATTGAGTTATTGGCCAAGAGTTGTAAGTGGAAACTATGAAAAGTATGTAAATTGTGGGTAATTTCAGAACAAGGCTGAACGTGGTTGTGTTTTCGATTCCATATTCTTATTTATAGCCTTGAGCTACCAGCTTTGCCTTATGTCTTACAAGGTTGCCATCAAAATGGAGCATGGTTCTGAATATCCATTTGCTGCCAAGTACATTTTGATGTGGAGATGTTAGAACTAGAATCTATGTTCATTGGGCTTGAAGAGCGTGAAATTCTTTTGATATGGCTTTGCTCCGATATTTGGATTTAATGGCTAAAGAGTAGCATGAGGGATTCCATAGTTTGTTTGTTAGTAGTATGAGCTAAATTAAATATCTTCTTTGGTTTGAGAGTAGTCCTTTGGAGATGATGAGCATTGGATGAGTTGGTTTGCATGGAGCTTGCTTGGTAATGCTAAGGCTGCTTCTGAGAGTATTGGTATAGTTTGTGGAGTTGATGGAGAGGTGGTGCAATCATTGAGAGATGAATGGGAGAAGGAAGTTTGCTGGAGTGATTGCTCTGTGGGGATGAATTGTGGATTTGGGAGGTTGGTAGATGGTATAGGTGAGTGAGATTTGGTATTATATTGTTTGGGTAATATAGTGGATGTTGAGATTAGAGTAAGAAGTGAGATTTTTGAAGGTGCAGGAGTTTGGTTCTGTGTTTGAGGAGTTGATTTGTAAGGATAGGTTTGATATAAGATATGTCAGGAAATGCATAGTTTGCTTGTGGTTGGATGATAGCATTTGTAGCCCTTATAGAATGTGGCATAACTAAGAAAGACACATTGAACAGAGTTAGGTACAGTTTATTTTTGAGATGAGGTTGGAGTCATGGGTAGAAATTACATATGAAGATTTTGCGATGAGAGATTGTAGTTTATGGGCTAGATGTTCTATTTATGAGGTAGACGATGGTAAGTAGGGTGTCAACCCGTAGAGAGTGAGGTAGACCTGCTTTGAGTAGAAGGGTGTGGTTGATTTCAATTATATGTCAATGTCTATTTTGTTTAGGAGTGTAGGGGCAATTGATTCGATTAGATTTCTCCCATTGATTCTAAAAGATTTTGAAAAGTTTGGTGTGTATATTCGACGCCCCCATCGGATCAAATGTCTTTATTTGAGATTTAGTTGATGTCGATCATATTTTTATATGTTTCGAATATTGAAGTAGGTTTGATTTTCTTAGTGGAAATAACTAGCATAAAAATGCTAAAAATCATTAATGAATAAGGCAAAATATTTGTAGTCTTCATTTGAAGTTGTGAGAGCATGGCCCTATGCATCATAATATATAATATTTTGAGGTGATAGACCACTAGAAGAGGATAAAGAGAACGATAATTTGTGACTTTTTGCTAAATTACAAGAAGTACATTAAAATTGCTTAGTGGAATACATATATTGGGATTGGTGTTAGTTATAAGTAGAATTGTATAGCGGTGTGGATGTCCTTATCTGCTATGTCATTTGGATGTGGCTGAGAGCATGGATAGGAAGGTACCATTGGAGTTTTATTTGGAAGTTGCAGAGAAGTGCTGAATTGGGCATAGGCCATTACAACTCTTGCCTACGAGAAGAGTTTGATTGGTATTCTGATATTGAATGTGGTATTTGGTGGCAGAAAAATGAACAATGCATGGATTATCATTAGTGAGATGAATAGCATAGATCAAGCTATGTGAAAGGTTGGAGATATGAAATATTTGGGAGGGTTTAAGCTTATTTGATGGAGTTGGAAGAATACCGTTAACAGTGTGGGAGATGTGGAGTTCCTGACTGTTGCCAACAATAACTTGTTTTTGGCCCATGTGGTATGGGATTGGATAGGCTTTGCAGGATCAGAGGTTAGATGAGTTGATGCTCTTGTTTCGAGAAACCATTTAGAGTTGGATGTAGAGGAAGACACAAGTGGAGCTTGAGCATATGATGAGGGATTGTATGTTGAATCCATGCGATACTTGCATTTCATTGTTGAATGGCCAAGCATTCTGCATATTTGACATTGCTTGGGTGGGTTCAAAGGTGTTACCACGACGATTCTGGGAGAAGTCATTGAGATCGTTTCTGTGATTGTTTATGTCAGTGTAGCCTTTGGCGGACATGGAGTTTGGAGCACAGCTATTGTCTCGATTGCAAGATTTTGCTAGGGCAAGGTGCGGATCAGAGAATGAAATTTGTTGAGTGTGAGAAGCTTTAGTTGCAAGTTTTGTTTCCCAAAATAAAGCACTGAGTAAAGATCATCGTAGGTTATTGATTGGAGATTTGTTCTTATTGCTATCTTAAACTTTTGATAGTGTGGGGTTAGGCTATCTTGGCATCGAGGATAATGTCCTCAGGGTTAAGAGGTGTGTCAACAGCCATAGTGGAATCAACTTTGTACTTGATATCAATAAGATGTTCATTGATTTGTCTTTCATGGACATATGATGAAGCTCATTTTTCAATCTCTAGTGTTTGCGTCGGCGATTGCTTGATTAGAAGCAACGGTTGATAATGGATCAAATTTCTACACTCTTATTAAGATTTTAGAATGTAGGGTAGTAGGGATGGGAATATAGTTAAGTATGGTGGTGTCTAGGTTTTGATCGACTAGCATCCAAGCGTTGTATTGTGAGTTGATAATGATGGAGCTATCAGTGTTGATGAGATGGTTGTTGGGTTTGATAGAGGTGCCGTTCAATTATCCTTTGAAGCCATTGGAGGTGTGTGAACGCCAAGAGGAGTGATTTTAGATTGTGAGCTGTTTGGAGATAATGTTCTTAATGTTAAGACATAAAGAACTTAAGTTGAGTAGGAATGAGAGTATTCCTAGTGGTTGAAGATGAATTGGAGGCCATTGATTTGTTCGATTGCTTAATGTGATGAGCTGGTATCATTCATGAGGAATTAGAATGTTGCTATTTGGCTAAGTGGCTCTGGTACCATATAGAATGAGAGAAAATGACAAGCAGAGAAGAGTTGAGAAGAATAGGCAGAGATAGTTTTAGAAGCTACAGCAACTTTCATTTCATTTCATTTTAATTGTATTACAGCGATGCAGCCATTTATAAAATAGAGTAAGGGAA
Source organism: Dendrobium chrysotoxum (assembly GCA_019925795.1). Lineage (NCBI taxonomy): Eukaryota > Viridiplantae > Streptophyta > Magnoliopsida > Asparagales > Orchidaceae > Dendrobium > Dendrobium chrysotoxum. The sequence continues at coordinate 59,647,571 of CM034309.1, forward strand.
CATTTTTGCAAGAGATAAAAAGCGGTTGTTATATCTTAAGTTCTCTGATTGTTCCAGGTTTTTATAGATTAATGGCTGAGATAAGCTGAGACTAGTACAATTTCTGATTACTTAAAATTGAACTCTGTCTGTTCAGGCTGCGCTGCACAACTTCTTGATTATTACATACAATATTTAATGTAATGGAGTTACAAATCCAATTTTTTCTAAAGGTCATTTCTTGCGCTACTACTCAAAATTTGATTTTCTTTTTCATCTTTGTGAAATTTTATTAACGGATAGGTTCAAAGGTTGCATTGTAATTTTGATTTAGCTTGTTTCTATTTGATGCTTATGCATGGCTAGAGTTTTTGAATTTAATTTTAGATGTGGGTGTTTTAACTTATCTAATCTAGTTTCTGAAAGCATTTAAGGGCAGTTTGATTAGTAATGTTTTGAGATTTATTATAGCCGTTGCATTGTGATGATAATGAATTCTCCGAAATTACATTAAAGTTAATTAATTTTGGCCTTTTTTTGGCAGTTTCATTCCCTTCTTTGGGTTATTTGAAATATATATTCTGTGGACATGGGTCAATGACGCTACTGCAATTTTCCCCTTCTTTATGTGCACATTCTAGCAGACGGCTAATACGGAGCCTGATTTGCTGCTATAATGGAAATCACATCTAGAATCCATTTAGCTCTTTGTGCGTGTATGTGCATGTGTGTGGCTTCTTTCATTTGTCTTTATTATTTTTACTGAATAGATGGCGCATTTTCTAATATGAAGATTAGTGCCAAGTTAACATGAATGATATTGTTCACTTGCTAATGTTGTTGGAAAAATGTTAACAAAATGTTATGCATGCTATTCTTTTTATGATTCAGATTTAGTGTGGAATTTTTTTTCTTTTATTTAGTTTTATCATTTTTGCTCATGTAGATATTTAATAACATGTATATTTTTTTCTACCCGTAGGCTTTGCTCATCTTCCTAGTGGGCTTAATAGTCTATCTTGAATTATGGAGAAAGTATTCCCTTGCTCAAGTTGCTACCAACACCCAGTCTTGCCATCATGGGAAGCTTTTGAACAGCGGTTTCTTGTGCTGGGTGACTTCCTCATCGCTTTTGTTAACTGCACTTAGTGGCATGTTGTTGGTACATGATATTGAAAAGCAACCTGATGAGACTCTTTTCTGAAGCTCTTGTTGGATCGGTAGTGCACCTTCTCTTTTCATGATCTGCTTTTAATGCTTCATGCTTTATGTAGAGGCTTGTTTTTTATGCATTATTCCTTGATAAGCTGTGTTTTTTTTGGGCAGTGCTTGTTTTTTCTGCTTCAGTCTCGAGTTATTTTAAGGTATGGAGTACTCAACGTTGAAGAAATTGTATTTCTTTATTTTGCTTGTATTCCTGTTCTCTGAGGTTCATTTTTTACATTGTATTCATTTGCAGGTTTAGATTGCGCCACAATAACTGTTGTTCGTCTTCATCATAGCTGTAGATTGTTCACCTGAATTCGTTGTTGTAGCTGAGCACCCCTTTGCTTCGATGAAGTTGGCTGGATTATTGAATAAATAGATTCATGATGGTTTGCACCTTTCATGGAGAAGTGAGAACATCTTGCAATCAGGTTTGCTTTAGTTACCTAGAAAAGTGAAATATCAATCCCGCCTTACACCATGAGCAGTTATGCCTTGAATACGAACTTGCTTCACAACAAATTCTTGGCTGCACAAAGAACGTGACTTCTCATTGGTAGAGTAGCTATTTTTCGGAATGACTTGAGTGTGGACTCATGGTGAAAGCTTTACAAAATTGCTATCTGCATAAAGCTTCGGTTGTAAAAATAAAAATTCAGTTCGTCCTTCAACATCACACATCTCTCATACCATAAGTATTTATTTTTGTCTGTAAGTATCGGAAGGAGTGTTGGGCTTCATTGAAAATGGAACGGTGAGTAGATTATGCTTGATATGCGGTTTTAATTGCTGCTGAACACTATCTGAAAAGTTACCACATCTGGCAGGTACAAGTTAATAAAAGAAGTTGGTGATGGAACCTTTGGAAGCGTCTGGCGGGCCATAAATAAATTGACTGGTGAAGTGGTATGTTAGTTCTGTGAACGACATTGTCTTAAAGTGCGTCAATGAATCTACGAGTTTTCAAGTAGCAGAAATGACTGTAATTTTATATATTCTCTTCATCTTTGACAGGTTGCAGTGAAGAAAATGAAGAGAAGGTATTATTCTTGGGAGGAATGCATGAATCTTCGTGAAGTTAAGGTTGTTTAACTTGATACTATCTGTTACATTTTCCCATAACACCATTTTTGTGTTACTGAGCCAATGTTTGACTTTTCGAAGTCCCTGCGAAGGATGAACCATTCTAATATTGTGAAGCTAAAGGAGGTCATAAGGGAGAATGATATACTATATTTCATATTCGAATACATGGTAGGTGTTTTGAGACAGCATGGGTTTTCAATATTTAATATATAAAAATAAATTGTGTTTAATCAGTATTGGTGTTGGATATCATTAGGAATGCAACCTTTACCAGCTCATGAAAGACAGAGTGAAGCTTTTCATGGAAACTGAAATCCGAAATTGGTGTTATCAAATATTCCAAGGCCTTGCTTACATGCACCAGAGAGGTTACTTTCACCGAGATCTCAAGCCTGGTATATGTTCATTTTTCTAACAATGGTTTTCATCATCCTTTGTAGTAGTTTAGGACATGTTTGGAATCAAATTTTATTTTTATTTTAAAAAAATATGTTTGGAACCGATGGCTTTTGTTTTTTAAATTTTTTTATTTTTTATTTTTGAAAACAAATCAAATTATTTTTAAAAATACTCAAAATATGGTATTTTTATTATTTTAAAAATGAAAATAGCCCCAACTAGCCAACTACCACCACTACCCCTACTGTCATTGCTAGCCTCTCTTACTGCTAGCTACAACAACGACCTCCACTGCCACACCACTGACTTATGCAACATTCAATATAAATAAAAACATTCAAATATATTTTTATATCATATTAGAACATAACTAAAACAACATCAACAACAACAACTACAATAACAACATCAAGCTTTTATCTCACTACGTGAGGTCGGCTACATGAATTCTTTTTCTCCATTGTGTCCTGTTAAGAGTTAAATTCTCATTTAACTCTAATAAAAAGAAGGTCATTTTTAATATTTTCTAACCCAGTCTTTTTAGGTCTACCTCTACCTTTACCTCTCTTAACATAAGCCAAATCTAATGCATTTACTCTCCTAATCGGGTCATCAGAAGGCCGATGTTTTACGTGACCAAACCATCTAAGGCGACTCTCTATAATCTTATCGGTCATTGGAGCTACTCCAACCTTTTCACATTATGCTCGTTGCGTATTCTACCTCTAAGAGTAAAGCCACTCATCCACTTCAGCATACTCATCTCTGCAACACTTAATTGGATGCTTCTCTTTTAATGACCAACATTTTGTACCATAAAGCATTGCAGGTATCACCACCATCTTAGAGAATTTTCCCTTAAGTTTGAGGGGTACTTTTTTATCACACAACAGGCTCGATGCATTCCTCCACTTCAACCATCCAACTTGAATTCTACTAATAATATCCCCATCTATTTAACCATCACTCTAGACAATATATTTGAGATGTATAAAAAGTGTATTCTTATTAATGACTTGATCGCCCAAAGTCACAATCCTCCTGTTAGATCTATTACTACTAAAATTACACTCCATGTATTTGGTTTTAAATTTACTCAAACGAAAACCTTTAGACTCTAAGGTTGACCTCCATAATTCAAGTTTACTTTCAACTCCCTCTCTAGTCTTATCAACAAGAAGAATATCATCAGCAAAAAGTATACACTAGGGTACATCCTCCTGCAAATGTCTAGTAAGAACATCCATGACTAAACCAAAAAGATATGGGCTTAAAGCTGATCCTTGATGTAATCCAACTGCTCGATCCAACCTCCTTGTGTTTGAACACAAGTAACAACTCTTGCATACATATCCTTAAACGACTTGAGCATAAGCATTATTAACCCCTTTCTTTTTTAAAATTCTCCATAGCACTTCTCTTGAAACTTTATCATAAGCTTTCCCTAAATCATTAAATATCATTTGTAGACCCTCCTTATTCTCTCTATTCGTCTCCATAAAACCTCTCAATAAATGTATAGCTTTCATAGTAGACCTACCCGGCATGAATCCAAATTGATTTTGAGAAACATTAGTATTACATCGTAACCTATAGTCAATAACTCTCTCCCAAAGTTTTTAGAGTATGACACATTAACTTAATTCCTCTATAATTCGCACACTCTTGTGCATCAACTTTATTCTTAAAAATAGGAATCAGCACGCTCCTTCTCCACTCAAAATAAAAATAGAATGTGATCCCAAATATTCTATTGAAATACTGATCTTAATTTAATAACTATTTTATGGACATCCTGATCTAAATCTATGAATCACTTTCTCGACATGGATTTTTTGCTACAAATTAGTTTGATGGTTATGACTGGTCATTTACCTCATACATTTTGTTGCTCGTATACTTTCTTTTTAGTCATTTTATATATTTTTTTCGTCATCGCTTTCCCTATGAAACTTGGTAGTTTAATATTTGGTTTAGACTGTATAATGGGGTGCAGTAATGTTTTTTTCTTTGCATCGGTTTTTTTTATCCTTTTTCGTTTATGTGATTCAAATGCATGGCTTAGTTCTTTGCGTAAGACTGGTTACCCACTTGCAAGTGTTATCAATTGGCAATTGTCTTGGACGGTTGTTACTTGTTAGTTCTTGTTATTTGCTTTATTGGGTTTTGAATTTATGAATACTTAATTCGTTCTTGTTGAGTGATATATGTGGTACATTTGTCAGTGTTCATAATGTATTTCTGTGTAGAAAATGGTCCAACATATGGCAAAAATGATTTATAATCATTACAGTTGGTATTCTTTTGTGATTGCGAAAGGACTTATCTTGTTCATGGATGACCTAAAAACCTCTGTAGCCTTCTGGTGTTTTCTTCCTTTTAATTATACTGATGGAGATCATGGTGAAATTTTGCAGAGAACTTATTGGTCACCAAAGAGATTATAAAGATTGCTGATTTTGGCCTTGCTCGTGAATTGTGCTCACAACCACCATATACAGAATATGTTTCTACTCGCTGGTAGTGCTACTGAAACTCTTGGTTTTGTTCTTGTACTTTTTCTCTATTTTGTAGTGTTGTATTATTGAATGATGCGCCGGAATAATTTAGGTATCGGGCGCCAGAAGTTTTACTGCAGTCTTCTTTATATGATTCAGCAGTTGGTGAGTGATTTATGGTCGTTGAATATATAGTACACATCTTTTGCTTTACACGTGATGATTCTGAGGACTCATGTTTTCTTTCTCTAGATATGTGGGCGATGGGTGCTATAATGGCTGAACTTTTCACTCTTCATCCTCTTTTTCCAGGCTCAAAGTAATCTCTTGATCTAATTTGTGCCAGCAGTGTAATATTTTAATCTATTTTGAAAAGTCTGCAACGTTTGATTCCTATATTGGTATAATTCATGCTATCTTGTTGTAGGTTTTATGTTCAAGAATTATTACTGTTGGCTTTTACTCGTAGAAATAACAAAATTTAGCTTTTGCATAATTTCATTGAAAACTTGTAGTCTTCCTTTGTTTAATATGAACATTAAACGTAACATCTATATTGCCACATGTCACATGCCGTATTATGGGGTTATCGTTGTAGTAGCCCATGATGTTGCTGTTGCTTTAAGATCTAACGTTGGTCTGATTCTTTTTCTGATTCTTTTTCTATGAACTTTGCAGCGAAGCAGATGAAATTCACAAAATCTGTAGTGTAATTGGTAGCCCTGATCATGGCACCTGGGCTGAAGGCCTCCAACTTGCTGATGCCATGAGTTACAAGTTTCCACAGGTTCTTTCTTCTATTCTTATTTTAAATGCATGCTGCAAAGTTATTGGATACCTGAAGTGTTTAATGGTAATCAGCCTCTCTAAGTTTTCATTAGACCGTCTATCAGGACTGTAGTGAGAACTGAATATTTTGTCTTTGTTCTGTGATTTTGAAAATCGATCCCAGATACTCTGGGAGAAGGCCAATGATGATGATGACGATCTGTGAATTTTGAATATCCTTTTGGTGAAACAGTTAACTGAACGTGTTTATAGCAATAACCTTTTTCATTCTGTTTATCATTTCGGTTTTCAATGTATTTATGATAGTGACTTTAACAGGACTAATTGCTTCATTATGGGCATTCTTCCCATTTTATCACTTTTCTGACTTTCTCCAATGTTGATTTGACTGTCCGCTAGATAATAGTTCTTGATATTACCAAAAGTGTATTGCGATCAATATATGTAGGGGTATAGTTGGGTATAAGATAGTGCTGTCTTAATTTCTTAACGTTAACTTAAATTTTACTGAAGGCATGAGGTAGAGCCTTAATTAATTTCAGCTGTAGGGTGATAGAGATTGCACTATTAGTACGGTAAGAAATTAGGAAGTGTTTGTTAATATAAATTGATAGTTTTGCCTGTGATGTTGTTGCTGTGGTAATTTTTAATATTTTCCCCAATGTTAAGCAGTAGTAGCAAATATCTCTGCTATTCCTTGAAGCTGCTTTCCTATTTGCAATGCGGGCCTTTTTTTTTTTTTGCTTCTTTTAAGTAGCCTTGCCAAATTTGATTTGAACAGTCAAATCGAGTTTGTTTTGTTATGATGCATTGCTGAAGCAATTAAAAACACTTTGGAAATAGAATTACCGATTGTTCATTCATTAGTTATTTTTTATTGTTTTTAGTATTTTATTTTATTTTACTGTTTTTTGTATATATATGTTTATTATACGTTGGCTTGGTTTTCCCGTGGTGAAGGAAGAGTACATTAGAGTAGCATGGGTCCTTTATTTAAAATTTCGCTGATTGATTCCAAAATATTTACTTTTTAATGTTGTCTTTTAGTTTGTATTGTTTAATTATTAAGTTACACTAGCGGCTCAAGTTATCCAGATTGAATGAACTACATTGTCTTGCATATACCATGGCAGGTTCCTTGTGCCAATTTGTCAGAGCTAATTCCCTCAGCCAGTGAGAATGCAGTCAATCTTATTAAGGTATATACTAGTTAAAATACTTTTTTAATAAATGAAGTTTTACGAACTGTAGTGGGAAAACCATCATTTAGATTTTCAAGATTAATCTCTTTCATATACATGTGCAGTCTCTCTGCACGTGGGACCCCACCAAAAGACCAAAGGCAGCAGAGGTCCTCCAACATCCGTTTTTCCAGGTGAGAAGCTTTATGGTTCTTCATGGTAAATGCTCTTTCAATCTTTAAACGTACGGCTCTTAATATTGATTTCATTATTCAATCTGTCAGGCCTCCTATTATGTCCCTCCATCTCTTCGTCCGAGGGTTCCAAATACTCCTCCATCTGGTTTGTTTATATTTGTTGTTGTACATTGTTCGCAGTACAGCGGAGTTTTGATGCAATTTCTTTTTGTTAAAATTTTCAGTTGGAAGTAAAGGTTCGGTGGAGCAGAAGAGTGCTAGAAGGTATTCAACTGGAGCTCTGTCAAACAACAAGCCTGCAAGCAATGTGCTCCGAGCTAAGATAAATTGCTCTCTCAAGTCAGGTACTTTTATGTTTTTCATGTTGTATTATTTTGATTCATTTACCTAACAGGTGTTGGGTAAAATCTTTTCAATTATGAATGCGTGAACTTTAATTGGATGATCCGGACTCTGAAAAATTGATTACGTAAGGTTTTTTTTTTTTAAATATCTGGCTTAGGGGTGCAGCGAAAGCTCTCCATGGATCAGCAGGTGATTTACATTATAGTTGTGGTGTGGGCTTTCATGTTTTTTAACTCGATGGTCTGGTGCCTTTACGTTGAATTCGTTTAATTCACAGGAAGCTGAGAAGAGTGGGAAATTGAAGAATAGTCTGAAGCATCCACGCTACCAGCCACCAGCAAGGCAAAACCAAGGTTTGTTTTTCATTAATATATATATATTCGGCATCTTACACCCAGAAATTGTAGTTTGAAAATAATTCATATCTTCATTAAGCTTTTTTTGTAGCCATAGATTTGACAGCACGCACAGTAACGTTATTCTTTTTTTGTTGAGGTCAGTGGGGAGTATAATAAGCAAGAGCACGCAGAGGATACCGTATGAGGCGAGCTCAGTTCTCCCCCGCAATTTTACTAATACAATGAGGAGATCATCGAGCAAGGCATCTGCATCAGATGATGAAGTGGCGGAAAAGCTAGCAAAGCTGAGTGTTGGATCGGGATCAGCATCTGGTGGTGCAAGGCCTCCACCCCCATCCTTGAAGGCTGGGGGTTGGCATAGCCACACTGATTTCCTGACGCGTTCATATGAGGTACCCTCTGCCAGGCGCTATTCTAGGAAGGTCGTCGGCTAAACACACCCTCCTGCCCATTCGGTCGTTGATCTTTTAGTTTCGCTGATATCTCTGGCAAAGTTGCGTTTTACTGCGTGTATGTATGCTTTGGCCTTTTGGCCATATTGTTGTCTGATGGTGTCTTAATTGGTCTTGTTTACTGCTGTCTCTAAATCCTTGTATTGTCTGTCTTTTTTATACATATGCCTTCTTCAGAAATTTCAAAAAAAATTTTTTATTCAAATTTTTTCTTGCACTGATAACCATGAAGTTGAGGTGCGAGGACGGATGTGGATGGCTGCTATTTTATTACACATCTCTCGCGATCGAATTTCAGAATAGGAAACAGCAAGCATTCCATTGGTTTTGTTCAACCTTTAAAAAAACGGAGTTCTGATGTTTAGGGTCGTTCACAGTAACAGCGTATTTGTAGAAATGGACATTTTTGATGTATTTGACAAATAAATGTAGTGTTTTTATTTCAACCTTTATTTGCTTCTTGTAGTAAATGCCTTGTGATTCCAGATGAAGCGGCAATAGCACTATCCAATGAAGTCTTCCTAAGGCTCAATTTATTAGAATCTATCAAAGGTCTTGAGATTTTTAGATTTTTAATTATTCTATCTATTGCAGGTATGGATAAAATCTTTAGTTTAAATTCTCATCTTTTGCAATGTAGTTTAATTTTCTACAGCATTTAATAAACAAATGTATTTACTTATTAGAGGTTTTTTGGTAAATTCATTCAATTTAGTTATTAAAGATCAAATTTCATTATTATCAAACATGCAGTGGGATATAAATACGAAAATAATTAGTTTCTTATACGCAATGATTAAATAAGAGGTTAGGTGTGGAAGTACATGAATTCTCTTTATTATTATTATTATTATTATAAATGTCTCATAATTGAATGGCGCAGTTTGTGTAATTGAGGACATCCTCCAAGGGTTGCAAGCCTTCTAATATTGATTCCTGAAGGCTTATTTTTCAGCAGAATTATATCATGAGCTCCACTTGTTGAGACTCATGAAGCCGTTCAAGTCAAAATTTCAACTAACTAGTGATCTCCGATAAAAAAGGAAAATCAGATGGCCTGAAAAGCTCTCGCTGCAACTCGAACAGAGTAATTTATATAACCAGCTCTCAAAAAATTGGACGGGGCGGCTTCACTCTACAATATTGAATCAGAATATTATTTTAGGAAGTAACCATCCATTTTGGCCAGTCATGGTAGCCTCCTGAATCCTAATATGGGAGGAATCAATGGTCCCATTAACTGCGGACAACTATCATTCATGGATAACGTATGGGCGGGCTAGCACAAGCTCAAACTTAAGCTAGTTGCATCTTCTGTGTTGAAATCTGAAAATTATTTATGTTATGGATATTAACAAACGTAATATGGGCTCAATGTTAATTACTCACTCGGACAAACAATCTCAACGCAAGCATCAAGGCAGTTGAGGCACTAAAGAAATCAAGAAAACCACATAACCTTGCAACCAGACTAATTTCACACTAGATAACCGATGCCATATATCAAGCAGCATCGGATCAGATCACATCAATTTTAACCCCATCAAGCAGCCAGGACTATGATTAATATGAGTAGGACAACCCCAAATATCACCAATAGCAAGCAGCCCTGTAGAAGCAATTACCATATTGTTTAGGAAAAAAAGACGACTATAAATGAGGATATTGGTGAGAAGAACATCATGCGTTGTACCAGAGATGAGTTTGACTTCTGCGTCTTTGATGCTTTGGTTAATTGAGTTTTTGCTTGTGCAGTAGCCGCAAGGGATTTGTCAATATTGGAGTCGATATCATCTGCAAGTTATTAATGATGGTTAGCAAACTACAAAAGAATCAATAAGGATCGAAGAAGAATAACTCACCAATCATAGCTCCTTGATCATGAACCAACACTGCAAGATCTTTGAATATCTCATTCACCTCACCAATTTGCTGTTGAATCTCCTGTATGCCTAGTTGTCGCTCCTCGATGATAGCTTCATTGAAAGCAATCTCGTTATCCAATAGCAATACCTCCTGCCTGAAGTACCGAATAATTCATGATGGCCAAAAAAAGTTCTTGAATGCACCAAATCAACATATTATATTTTCATCAAATTCAGACAACAATAACTTTCAGTTACAGGTGGAGACAAATGAATAGTTACTGCAGTTCAAAGCATGCTTAGACAAACCAATGATTTTATTCTACCTACAAAAGGCTAATCCTTTCTCCTAAATGTGACCAGCAGATTTGACGATTAACTACACATTTGTATAAGACATAATATTTTCTCTTGTGCGCGCAAGCATATAGTTCTAGCAATAATTATACCAGCAGAAGTTGAAAATAATTTAAATAAAATTAAGATTCATGCATAGCTAAGTTGCATGAAAAGAATAACAGAATATTCCAGGGAAAAACAATTGTACAATTAGTTCAAAGGCCATATTTTAGGAAATTATGATCAGCAGCAATCTGCGTGGCTGTATCAAGGGAAATGTCATGCATCGTTAGCATGGTTCGAAAGGTGTGAGCTGAGTTTCAACATTCATTTTTGTAATAATGCCCAAAGTGCAAGTCATGCGAGGTCAAATTGATCTGAATGCCAGGAAGAACAATTTTGATGCATATAAGATCAATTTATAATAGCAATTTCAGGAATATAATCATCAGCATATATAACAAATGAAGAACATGAAATGCTCTCACACCTTTTAGATTCCACTAACAGAGCACGCTCCTCTGGTGTTTTTTCAGAACCAATATCAACTTCACTTGCAGTGTAGCTGCACAAACATGGCACTACATATTTAGAATATTAAACAGGACGAATAAAAATGAATGCAGAAATGTTGCAACCTGCATAAAGCTTCAGTTGTTATTTGGATCTACAACATTACTCCCACAAAATTAACTAAAACTTTACATGGCAGTGAAATGAAAGGAGCGCCTGGCACTCAAGTCTTCAAGATATGGGAGAACTAACGCGTTCTGAGGTCAGAACATGCCAAAAACAAAGATTTCAAGGAAATGATGCAAATGGTACGGAAACAAGGATTTTAAAATGAATGCTGCCATATTCTACAAGCAGGAGATACCTAGCATAAGGCATCATGATAGGAAACACTCGTAGTATTTCCTATCAATCTTCAGAAAATAGCGAGAATTCTCCACAAAAATCCACACAAAAACACAAAAAACAATAGATAATTTGTATTATTTGGTTAAAGGGAAACGGAAAGTAGCAAGATACAACTGATCCTCTATTCGAGAGGAGAATCGATCTCTCCCAAATCTCTAGATGTCGCTAGAGCCCAAAAGAAAACCTAAATTTAAGAGATCTCAAATTTCAGCCAAATTTAAGATGCCATAATCCTAGGAAAATAAACTATTTAATACATACAATTCAAAAGAAAATCTCTAAACAATCCCTACATTCAAATTTCCCTCCTAACTCCCTCAAAAATTCTTCCTAAATTGCTCCGTGGGATTTGCAGTTCGGTTGGCAGCACAGACAGGCGGAAAAAGTCCGTCGGTTTCGCGTGATCCGGTCCATACGGGACCGGCTGGATCGGTCTAACACATCAATATCAGCATTCTAATGCCAGACGAAAGAAATTACATAGCAAAGTTATCCCTCTTGAATCCAAGAAAGAAGCTATTTACAAAATCTTCTGGTTGTCCAATGGTAAAATTTATACCTGTTAATATATGAAGCACCTCCTTTGTAACCATGCTGTCTATATGGACTGTCAAAAGCATTAAGAGTAATGATAGAAATATGAAAGTGTATATTTGTTGAAATTGTGGGATGTGAGCATTGGAATGACTAGTCACATTTGAGTTTTTTTGTTTTCTAACATGCCTATCAGACCATGATATGCTCTCTCTGGCATTTTAACTTTGATGTGGATGTGATAGGAATGCTTGTAGTTTTCAAGCGAAACTTACCAATCTTGGAAAATCAGCGAGAAATCTCCACAAAACTCCAAGAAAAATCAGAAAATAGTAGATATTTTATATTATTTGATGAAAGGAACCCGAAAATACCAAGATACAAGTGATCCTCTATTCGAGAGGAGGATCAATCTCTCCAAAACTCTCTAAGACGACATTCAGTAAATGTCATTTTCCTGCTGATAAATATTACACTAACAGATATAAACAGAAGCTAAAAAATTCAGTTAAGCTTGAGAACTGCCTACGTTAAAAGCAAACGATACAGACCTTGAAGGAAGAACTGCTTGGCGTATAAAGGGTGTATATGCTGTTTCTCTCTCAGCTGCAAGCTTTTGAACTTTCTGAAACTCTTTCAGCACCGCTTGGAAATCTTTTGCAAGCTTTGCATCAGCCATCTTCTTGTTTTGCTGTCATTTCAGTATTTAAGCAGAGTGAATGAGGTGATACTAATATATGAAAAAAATGTCTAAGTGCCTTTGTTTACGCACAAAAGAAAAAAAATGAACAATTGACTCCAATTGAGAAACCATATAATTAGAATTTGTGGAGGAAAAAGAAATAGAAAATATGTTCTGATGGTATGAGCACATAAAACAGCCAGAAGGTGGAAAAAAAAAAAACAAGGTAATGCCATAGGATTAATATGAGACGCGCAAGTGCATATTTGAATGTAAATGATCAAAGAATAAATGTTCATAGGTCACGAAATGGTTGGTATAAAGACTGTCGCAGCTGTTTCTACTGATGATACGCAAAAGAAACAACACTGCCAAGAACTTTAATTAGGCTATCTACAACCTCTATTTGGGCTTCAACGAGGAAGCATATCAAAGTTATGATGTAACAATCTTAAAAAGCTTCACTAAATTGTTAAGCCAACATTATATTCAATAGTTAACTATTTAATGTGATGCATAATTTTCATGGGAATACAAAGGTATCATGCCCAAAATAAGATTAAAAACAGAATAAAGTGAGGGATAATTAAAGTAATGAATATATAAGAAAAGACTGAAAATGCAGAAGTTGAAAATAAATAACTTTACGAGTACTCACGCTAACTTCTGCATGATGATTGGTTTCGCTGGCTTCTTTGAGTTTTGCTGAGGTGTCCTTCACCAACTGTCCAATATGTAGCCTTGTCTTGTGCCTGCTAACGAAAAGCTAAATTAGAGAAGATTCTATCAAGAAAATTAGATAATTAGGACAGAGATAAAGCACAACAACTAAAATCTTTTGGAAGAGATGAGAACAATCTTCCAATGAAAGATTTTACTAGAGATTCTCAAGTTATGGTATATTTGCAAAGTAAATTTTAGCATAAAACTAATGCAGAAGGCTCTCTCCACATTGGATTTGACTAACCAACTTGTTAGGTTAAGTGAATCAAGATGGTGCATCAAAAGTAAGCTAACATAACCTAGATTAGATAAAGCCACATGGTGAAATGAAGACCATGCAACACCACAAGGATTGATCAAACCTAGAAAAGTGGCAGAAATACTTGGACGGACATAGTAATATGGCTGTGGACCTCACCCCCATGGGTGGCAGCTTTGTGGGTCCCAGCACCTCATTTCAGACCTATAGGAGGAAAAAGTTTAAGGGGAGATCATTGGAGAAAATGTGAGGTGCATTTATGATGGGAAAAGTTTAAGGGGAGATCATTGGAAGAAATGTGAGGTGCATTTGTGGTGGGATTAGAGCTGCTTTTAAGGGAGGAAGTTTTTATGTGGGAGGGATTATGTGAAAAATTTCTAGAGTTGTTTCTTAGGTGATTTTGGGTTCTTAGTTGCTGCTAGGAAATTAGGGGAGAGCCGATTCACCCCTCGAATAGTGAATCAATTGTATTTTGTGTTTCTTTAATTGAAGATTATTATTTCCGCTTTATTAGTATTGTTCTTGCATACAATTGTTGTTTTCTCTTGAGTTTGGTGGCTGTTTTTTGCTATTTGGTGCTGATTTTGTTCTTGTGGCTGTTTTGGGTGCTGATTTGATCCTCAAATCATATCACAAAGCCTACATAGAGATAACTAAACCATGTTGTATCAAAAATAAATGGATACTTAAATGAGTTGCAATGATGCACATGATAAGCAAGAAGAAAACTAAGAAGGAACTACGAAGGAAGAAAGTTAAGCAAAGCAAGAAAATCGAGAAGTCATCATCCACTAATAATATATATTTTTATAACATTATCTAATAGTTTCCATTCTCTCTCTTAGGGTCTGTTTGTGATGATTGTAGAGTTTTGTAAAAGTGATTGTGAAGCTGTTGTGAGAAAGTAACTTTTTTAAAAGATGCTATCAATAATATAATTAAGTTATTTTTTAAAAAATTGAGTAGCTGCTTTCTTAAAGTTGCCACACATGAGCAACTCTTTTTGTAAAAAGCAAGGAACTAAGAAGGAAGAAGAAAGAAGGATAAGCAAACCAAGAGTGGTGGGAAGCCATCATCCACTAATAATATATATCTTTATAACATTATCTAATGGTTTTCATTCTCTCTCTCTTAGGGTCTGCTTGGAATAACTATAATGTTTTGTAAAAGTAGTTGTAATGTTATTGTGGGAAAGCAACTTTTTTAAAAAATGCTATGGATATTATAAATAAGTTATTTTTTAAAAAATTAAGCAGCTGCTTACTTAAAGCTCTCACACATGAGCAACTCTTTTTATAAAAAGTAATTTTCCACCATATAAATTCCTAGATGAGAAATCAACAAGAAAACAATAGCCAAACAGAATTGTATTTGAGATCTGAAAAGCAAAGCAATGAATAAGTTATCCCAAACAGATCCTTAATCTCCTTCAACCATTCACCAAAGCTTATAATTATATCTTTAATTCTTACCTCATGCGAGCCTTTAAGCACAAGCCATCCTTAGTTGAAGCTTAAAAGGTACTTTATCTATCTAGTTATTCAACAAATAATCCTAAAGACTCCCACTAAGCTATAAACTCATTGCCATCTTACGTAAAGATGGAAACTTGTCATTAGCCCAATCTCAGTTTGATATCAATAACTACAGATATTAGCATAACTAAAGATAATGACAAAGTTTACACATGTAAATGTCCGTTGGAGTAGGTTTGCTTCGTTAAGAAATCCATCTAAGAGTTTAATGCACCAATCTCTTTGAAGCAAATCTCAAAATATATATTATCAAAAACACTATAAGTGTGTGTTGAGCCAACAAATTTAGATAGAACTTTTATTTTAGTAGTTTGGGTGTTTTTTATTTTATTTTAGTAAGAATTTTAGTTTTCATATTTTCATAAATCATGGTGAATTGCTGTCTATTTTTAAGAAATTATACGTTGACGACATTCTTGATGGACTATCACTGCTTAAAAACATACAATACACTATTCCTAGTTCATCTTTACAAAATTTGTTAGATTATAAAAGGTGTTCTTTTGAATATGAACTTAAAAGATAAGTAGATGATTTGCTTAAAATAGAATTTGTGAGAGCTCGAGACCTGATGCAGTTTCGATATTTCGTACATCTAAGAAGGAAATTAGTGTATGTGTGTTAATAGCATTCAATTAATAAGATAACCATTAAATATCAATTTTCAGTATCTAAATTGGATGATGTGTTAGATAGGATAATAGGAACTATAATATTTTAAAAATTGGATTTGAGAAGTTATATTAAGTAAAGAATGCAAGGAGATGAGTGAAAAAAAATGTTTAGATTCACATCCAACCAACACTCAAGCATAATGAGTAAATAAAATATTCAAAGAAATTATTATTGGAATTAATTTTATATACCTCAGTATTCTTGCATTTATAATCACAAAACCTCAACTCAATTAACAAAGATAAAAGAGACCAAAGTTGGCAATCTAGAACTAGCCACAAGATTTAAAACATAGATCATATCCAGCATTATTTTGGGATGGTTCACTAGTGCGTCAATAAAAACTGCAAGACCCATATACAAATAGACAAACACAATGAAAAGTAGGACATTGTTAGATGTGAGGATACCAATGGTAGTTAGTGCATGAAGAGATCTTTGAATTGAAGTTATAGGCGCATGCATGTGTCTATATACAGACCAATCCATAGAAGATGGATCATCCCGATAACAAGACTATAATTACAGCCCAAAATAGAGAACCAAACCAAACTAGCATAGAAATTACATAACATAACCTGGCTCTGTAGGGATCAACTTAATAGCGTGCTTTTGATAAAACTAAAAAAAAAAATTCCTAACGCATATAAAAATTAACTAAAATAAAAAAAAAGAAGTTAATAAAAATTTACTAAATTAAAATCTAGTATTGCATTTCAATGAGCATATATGTTCAAATTTGCATCAATGTGTCTACACGATTTGGCGTAGATCATTCTAAATCATTAGTAACCATAGACCCTACCATGCTTTGTTGATGTTCATGGACGAAAATAACTTAAAAATAATTTTGATAGTAATAGACATTAAATATATATACTTATAGTAACTTTTAGAAATTCTGATTGGTACCTTCCATGATGCTTCACCTAAATGTTAAATGTTGGACGCCTTCAAAGATAAGAGCAGTATGTGCATTGGTACTTTTGCATGCAGTACAAATGATTTTTTTATCTTATTTTCTTTCCTAAGAGTGCCTTGCTTTTGTTGATTGTTTCAATTAGAGTACTACAATTTTCTGATTCTACTACATTATTTACCAAAGCCAAAAATGGTTGATGTTAATATAAAAATAAAGATATAATTTTTACAAACATCCCAAAAAATGGGAATATCATAATAATATATGAACTTTGTGAATTACTTTTTGTTTACTCTACAAAGGGTTGACTTTAGAGGGTAGCCAAGAAGCAATGATTTTGTTGTATTGTTAACTTGAAGTCAAAAAGTAACTCCACAATCAACCTCACAAACCTACAAATATCAACCCCTTCCTCAAACCCATATTGGCAAGAGGGGGGTCAAGTTTGACTACGTAGTTCCTCATTGCTAATAACATTGGGATTACCTAAAATCAAAGTTAGAATGATGAAGTACAAGTGCATTGTTGTTGTGACACAGCATACAGTTTATCTATCTAGTTCTTTATCGGTAAAAACATTGGGATTCCCTAGAATCAAAGTTCCAATGATGAAGTGCAAGTGCCACTGTCACTGTAACATATGAGAATGGTTTCCTCTCGATTGATTATCTTCAAGTCTGACATGATAAATGCAATTTAATGCTTTAAAAGATCAAAGTTGGGGATTTTTTGCAATCCACAAATCCCCTCATCCTTTTTAATACCCCTAATCCCTTTCTACAACTCTCTCCTGCTTGTGTTCCCTACAGTGTTATCCAACATACTATTGTTACTTGAAATCATGATTACGTTTTTAAGATATTTCCTTCATCCTTCTTCTTTATTGCATCATCTTATGCTTTCTTTACAAACCCAAGATCCTCTTTAACATTCCCTCTTGTGTTGCCATTATAATTGTATTTATTTATTCTCCTTTGGTGTAAGATGTCAAAGTTGACACCAATGCCACCAAACTGCCTAATACTCCTTTCAGTAAGAAATTAAGTTTTTGCCACAATATGGCTCAAGGTGTCGCCACTAGTTTTTATTCGTATCTAACTTACCAAGAGCTTGTACCAACATATTAAGTGACATCATCAATTAGATGCTAGCCATGAGGTCCAACATATCCCAAGTGCCACCATTCAAGTTGAAACACCAACATTGATGTTACTTCCTTCATCGCCTTTATATAGTCGTTGTCGTTGCGTTCACTTAGACTTGCCACTTGGACATGAGTCCTCTTAAATGCCTCCTTCTATATGTTTTCCCCTCTAATGCTCCACACCCGCCTATCTTATCTCCTCCTATTGTGTTAGTTCATCATCACAATCATAAAAAAACGCCAACTTCATTGGGTCCAATATTCAACGGATTTAGCCCAATTTAAATTACAAAATTTTGATTTCAACTCGAATTGACTCAAGGTTGAGTTGACTTGAAAAAAATTTGAGTCAACTCTAAATTATTTTTTATTTAAATATCTAAATAAATATGAATAATTGTATGTATAACATATCTACTCTTATGTGCATTATATATTTATGCAAATATTAATTTCAACTTACATTACAAGTGAGAGCAATATTCAAGCAAGTCAAGGCAAACTCAAAAAAGATTTTAGTTAGAGAGTAGCTCGATCTAATCAATTTTGAGCCAGTTTCATGATATTTCAAGTTTTGATTAATTTTGATAGCCTCACCACCCTCTCATTACTCAATCATTTTCCTCTTTCATCTTCCCTTTAGAAGATCATGGGTTCATGCAGGTTGGATATCCAATGCACGCAAATCAAAAGCATTCTTAGGAGCTCATTAGAAATAATAATTTCACAAATGCCAATTTGGTTTCATTAATATCTTCCCTTTCTTGCAAGATGAACACCATCTCCTCTTGAGTCATTTATATTCCATGCACACAAAAGTTATTTTTATTTTACATATCTTTTCTTTCATTTCAAAGGAATGCATTTGCAAAATGAATTTAGATGTACCTTCAATTCATCCATCAAACTCCAATCCACTTATGTTGAACAATTTCTCAGTTACCTAGCTACTTCACTACCCTAAGTTCACATTTAAAAAATCCATCATCTCTACGCACAAGTTAAGCCCCATTTTTTTATCACCTCTATGCATTCTAACATATATTACGTCATCCTAGAAGTAATAAAATATTTCCACAACTAGTTGAGATGCACCAAATTGTAGAAATTTAAAAATCCTCTCTTTTATATATTCTCTTGGACAATGCTAACTTGTATGTGTGAACCACAAATATGTTTAAAGTTTCAAGGAGGACCTACAATATCTCACGTAAAACATTAACAATCAATTAATTAGCAAAATCAAACTAGCATCATATAAACAATGTCTATAAACAAAATAAAGGATTGGCAATTGCTTGAATGATTCCTATATGCCCCTATGCACGGACCAAGCATCTAGGCAAGTTGTAGGAACCAAGAGAGGTACTCTCCCCAAAGGAGTCTGATAAAAAAAGGGTACTCACCTCAGAGGAGCATGGCTAGAGAGGTCACTAGTCTCACCCATGAGTAACTCGCTCTAAGCATATTCACCCCAATCAGGGGGAGCTCATCTCAAAAGAATTCAACCAACCAAAACACTCATCTCAAAAGAACATGCATATACCAAAGGATCACTAGCCCCATCAACAGGAGATGCTTAACCATTCCAATTGAGTAGCATCGACTACCCCACCTAACCGACATCTTAACCTAAAAAATTACTTACCAGAGGCACTTCCCACTACGACTTGTCGAACGTGCCTATGAGCCACGTCGGCTATGGTGATCTACATATTGCCATTAGATTCATGTCCATGTGTCTGTATCAGTTTCATCATATATTTATTGCATTATTCTTTAGGTATAGCTTCTCCTATAGTCATTCCAATCATATAAATACGTGGTTGAAAAACATATTTAGGATTTCATGTCACGTCAGAGAATTCTAGGCGTATCTTAAGGATTTTATGCCACTTTTACTTTTCATTGTAAGTAAAATTCTAAGAGCTTTTCCTTTCAATTGCCCATCTCTCATTTCACTTATTATGTCATCTTAGTTAGTCTCAAGAGTAGGGTAAGGGTGTCTCCTATGGACAAATTTGAATCAAACTTCCTAAAAGATGTGGCGAGCGTTGACTTGATGCCACTGAGTGATGATCCGAGAACAAAAAGAAATAGAATAACTGCATAAGGAAATGTTGGTGAATATAAAGAATAAAAACTTTACAACTCACTGTGATTTGATGGTGATGGAGAAGAGAATCACAAGGATGATCGTAGGAGCACTCGAGTGACTCCAAAGGGAGGTTTTGAAGGTGAGCACATTACAAGGATCCTCATACTTCGTGAACCAGAAGGTGGGATCTCATGCCAAGGCACTGACCTCAACGCATGCAAGACTAGCTACCCCATGACCAAAAAATAATCCTCCCGCCTACGTGGGGCAAGGGAAAGAGGCATCCGGTTGACAAAAGGACTGCCCATTCAACACTCCGCGAACCCACCCTAGACTCAACACCTCCAAAGACTAAACACACCAATTGAGAATTTAATTTAATCAAAATCGAAGAAAAAGTTTAGCAACATAAAGGATTCCAACTTAAAAAGGTAACTCGTTCCATTCAAGGAAATCTTTTTCTTATTCATTCAAATGTCACTACCACAAATCATCGCCTAAAAATATAGCCAAAAAATATAAATGGCCAAGAAACTAGACCTAAAACGTAATGAGCAAACTCTCAGGTTTGGAGTTAAGCGGCCCCAAAATCAGAAAATCGACGCAATAATGGCTTAGGTCAATATTAAAGAAACTTGTTTCCCAAGTGAAATTTAGCCAAACAAGAAAATGGTAGACTAACTTGAGCTTAAAATCGAGGCAATCATGACTGCTCCCTATATGTAAGCTCAGGCACCCTGGTAGACAACCTATACCTAAGTGATGCAGAACTACGATGTTTTTGGATGAAACTAAGGATTAGCACGATTTATTAAGGAGAGCAATTAGTGATTAAGATACTAGCAATTGAAACAACAACATAAAACAAGAGAGGGGTGCTTGCGTTTAGGCCAAACCACTTGTGAAATGCTTGAACAAACAAATAAATTAGAAACTCAAAAATCATGCTAATATGATAGTTGTTCAATCAATATCCCTCAATTAACAATGCGATAAGTAAACAAAGAAGGAGCACTCAAATAGCCCTACGTTTACTAGGCTTTTAGCAAATTAAGCGGCATTATTCCTTCGCGAATCCATCATCACCTACAAGGTTAGAGAATGGGGAAGAAATTGAATAGGGAAGAAAGTTCAACCTTAGTCGGAAAGGAATCATCGTCGGATGATGTCCATCTGATTGCTAATAGTGGTGAGGAGTTGTAGAAGTTGAGTGAGATAGCCCTTGCTTGATGAAGTAGCCGGAGGGGTGGAGGTCGTGGCTCGGCCGAAGATGGTACACCGGCCTTTTGTCCTTTGATCGTCAATTGTATCCACCAAGGTGATGTGGATCCGGTCGAGGTATTCCTCGACGGTATTGTCAAAGTCGAATCCTACGTCGAAGAACGGGGAACGGAGGATGTCGATGTTGTCTTGCTCGTCAAGCACCAAGCCATAGTCCCATTCGGGGACTTCCATTCATATTGGTTGGAGAAAGAGAGGTTGAAGACGATGAAGCTTTGCTGTCCTTGAAGTTTCTTCTTGAGAGAAGAGGGTTCTTACTTAGAAATCCACGTGAGAGGGTGGGGGAAAGTGGCCGGCCAAGAGGGGGGATTGGGTTGGGGAGTTAGGGTTAGGGTTTTGGAGAGGGAAGAAAGTTTAATTAAAATCTGAAATTAAATTTCAGATTTTAAGGAGGAAGGGAATTTGAAATTGTTTTGAATTCAAATTCCCAAAAAAGAGGTGGGATGCTTAAGGAAGAAAGAGGGGAGATTGGAGAGAGAGAGAGGGGGCGGGCTAGGGGTAGGGGCCGGCGGCAATAAAGAGGGAGGGAGGAGATTCGGGATTAATTAGGGGTTACCTAATTTAGGATATATGAATTAGGAAGGCTTTAAATTAATCCTATTTGATTTTAAATTCAAATAGAATTGAATTAAGTAACTTTCCTAAAATAAGAATTAGTAAATTTGGAAAGTACCAAATTTGAATTCAAATTGAATTCAAATTTACTTGACTTTCCCAAAATACATTAAGGTAAATTAGGAAACCCAAGTAAAGAGGGAGGGGTGAGGGGCCGGCGGTTTGGAGTAGGGGTTGGGGGCTTGGGTGGCCGGCGGTGGTGAGAGGGGGTAGGTGGGACGAGAGTTGGGATAGGGGACTTGGCCGTGGGTGGGAAGGAGGGGCTTTGGCCGTGTGGTGGTGGGGTGGATGCCGTAAGGGTGGTGGAGGGAGGAGGCCGGCGGTAGGGGTGGGGAAGGGGAGAGGATTCCGACGGTGGAGGGAGAGGGGAGAAGAAAATGCTAGTGGAACAACCACGAATCCGACGCGTCTAGATTGGTGGTAATACGCAACTCTCCCTCTCCTAGGGATCCTTCTCAAGAGCTCTCAAATCTCAAGCTCACAAATACAAGTGCAGGAAAATTTTGTAATAATTATTCATTAAACCAAAACAATACAATAGTGACCTTTAAATAGCCTCAAACAAAAGACCAAAAAGAAAAGACAATCATGCCCTCTTGGGCTTACAAGCAAACCACCCTTAAGTAAGGGTAAATCAGTAAACGAAATAAAAGAAACAATAATATAATAAAACTAAAAAATACAAGGACTCGATCGTGGCCGTAGATCGACGACCACGTCTACGATAGACTTTCCAAGTGTGGATGCCCTCATCATTCTCCCGGGGTGGAAGAAAGCTCGACCCCGTCGAGTAGGTATCTCTGGTGCTTTCATAGAACTCCAATGCGTCTGGATCCAGCTGCTGTAACTCATCACGATCCAACTAAGTATCCTCTGACTCGGGTTTACCTTTCCACCTAATCAAGTACCTTCGTCGTCCACCTTCCTTTGTAGATATGATTTCATCGCTCAGGATCGTGTCCACTTTTTCTGCTATGGGTGATTTAGAAATATCTGGGAGTGGAAGTAGGTTAGGGATCTAACAAGGTGGGGTCACACAAGGCTGTTGTATAAGTGGGTTTGGCGGATTAAAATCTGGACCTTCATATGCCACTAGATCTTCTATGTTAAAAGAGGGATTGATGTTGAACTCAGCGGGAAGATCTACCACATAAGCATTATCATTGATTTTCTTAAGTAGTTTGAATGGTCCAGCACTTTTAACATGCAGTTTCTTAACTGTTCCTTGTGGGAACCATTCCGGACGAATCCGCACCATCACGGAATCACCAACCTCAAAAGTTTTAAATTTTCATTTCAGATCAGCACGTAACTTATAATCAGTATTGCTCTTTTCAATTTGTCGTGCAATTTCCTTATGAAGTTCATGCATATGCGATACAAATGATGATGCAGACTCAGAAATCCTATACCTAGAACACATAGGAATGAGATCTATAGGTTGTCTAGGTTTGTACCCATAAACAATCTCAGAAGGACTTAGGCCTGTGGTTCGGTTAATAGAATTGTTATAAGCAAACTCAGCAGTGGGTAAAACGGAATCCCAATCCTTAACATGCTCGCCAACCAGGGACCGCAACAGATTTCCTACGCTCCTATTAACTACCTCGGTCTGACCATCGGTTTGTGGATGAAAGGCTGTAGAGAATTGCAATTTAGTGCCTAATTTCATCCAAAGGGTCTTCCAAAAATAGCTAGTGAATTTAACATCCCTATCTAACACAATGGTCTTGGGTAGACCACGTAAACGAATAACCTCATTGAAGTAAAGCTTGGTAATATGGGAAGCGTCAGATGTTTTGGAGCAGGGTATAAAATGAGCCATTTTGAAAAATCTATCAACTATGACACAAATGGCATCATTTTTACGAAGAGTCTTAGGCAGGCCTAAAATGAAATCCATGCTAACGTCCTGCCAAGGACAACTAGGGACAGGCAACGGGGTGTATAGGCCAGTGTTCTGCTTCCGTTGTTTGGCTAACTGACACGTGTGACATCGGCTAACCAACCTACCAACATCTCTCTTCAGGCTGGGCCAAAAGAAACGATACTCAACGGATTCTATCGTTTTATCCCGTCCGAAGTGCCCAGCGAGGCCTCCGACGTGGAGTTCCCAGACCAGAAAATCCCTTAAGGAGGTGCTCGGGATACAAAGCTTTTGAGCTTTGAAAAGATAACCATCCTCCAGAAGGAAATCGTCCACAAGGCGCGTGCTGCCTGTGTACAAGAGAGAGTAGGTTTCCTTGAAGTCGGGGTAGTCCAAATAGTCCTTCTTTATTTGGTCAAAACCCACGAATTCAGCCCTCAACTTAGTGGTAGTCATCATGCGACGACTGAGGGCATTGGCAGCTTTATTCTCAACTCCCGCCTTATGTCTAAGGGTATATGTGTACTCTTGAAGGAATTCTACCCAACGACCGTGGCGTGCATTCAACTTCTTCTGGGAGTTGATATAACGTAAAACTTCGTGATCCGAGAAGATGACGAACTCTTGCGGGAGCAAGTAGTGTCGCCAATAGCGGAGAGATTGGATCACGGCATAGAATTCCTTATCGTAAGTGAAATATCATTGCCGAATATCATTCAGTTTCTCACTAAAATACGCTACAGGATGACCTTCCTGGGAGAGGACTCCTCCAATTCCGACTCCCGAAGCGTCGCAGGTTACTTCGAAAACTTTGAAGAAGTCAGGAAGTCTCATCACTAGGGCCTCCACCATTCTTTTCTTAATGTCCTCAAAAGCTTTGGTGGCGTCCGGGGTCCAGTGGAAATCACCCTTCTTAAGACAATCAGTAATAGGAGATACGATTGTACTGAAGTTTCGTATAAATCTCCTATAGAAGGTGGCCAATCCGTGGAAGCTGCGGACTTCCCGGATGTTCTGAGGAGGGGGCCACTCAACTATGGCTCTCACTTTCTCAGGGTCAGCAGAAACCCCTTGAGCCGACACGATAAAACTCAGAAAGATGACTCGCTCTACAAGGAAAGTACACTTCTTCGGATTTGCGTACAATTGTTCTTTCCTTAAAACAGAACAGACTTGCTTTAAATGGTCCATATGTTGCTCAACAGAATGACTATAGATAAAAATGTCGTCAAAGTAGACAACGACAAACTTACCCATAAAAGGACGTAACACCTGGGTCATGACCCTCATGAAAGTGCTCGGGGCGTTACTCAACCCGAAAGGCATGACCATCCATTCATAAAGACCGTCCTTGGTCTTGAAAGCAGTCTTCCACTCATCACCGGGTCGGATCCGGATCTGGTGGTAGCCACTCTTGAGATCGATCTTGGAAAAGAGAGTGGCACCCGTCATCATATCAAGCATATCGTCTAGTCTCGGAATAGGAAAATGATATTTGACAGTGATTTTGTTGATAGCACGGCTATCAACACACATTCTCCAAGATCCGTCCTTCTTAGGAGTGAGAAGGGCGGGCACCGCACAAGGACTAAGACTTTCTTTAATGAAGCATCGCTGCAGTAATTCGTCTACCTGCTTCTTAAGTTCAGCATGTTCCGTGGGGTTCATGCGATAGTGTAGTAGGTTGGGAGGGAGGCTCCAGGGACTAAGTCTATAGCATGCTGAATGTCTCTGAGTGGGGGTAACTGATCAGGGAGATCATCAGGGAAGACATCAACAAACTGCCCTAAGATGGGTTGGACTTCCTGGGAATAGGTTCATCATATTCGGTGGGAATCTCACGACCTACTAATGCGTATAGAGGTGCACCACGAGTGACCTCAGAGTCCAGAACCTTGGCGGTGACCACGTTCAGTCCTTTCTTGGACTTAAGGGGGTGGGGCTTGGGTTCTTCCTTGACCCGGGGCTGCGATGGTAAAAGCTTAATCTTTTTACCTGCATGTTCAAACACGCAGGTGTTTGAACGCCCATAGATGTGGACATCATTATCAAAAATCCAAGGTCGCCCTAACAGAATTTGTCCAACATCCATAATCAGTACATCGCACCACACATTCTCCTTATAAGTGGCAAAGGAGATAGGTACGATGCTTCGTTCTTTCACCTCCAAGGCAGTGGAGTTGACCCAAGCTACCTTATACGGATTGGGGTGAGGAACGGCATAAAGACCCAATTTGGACACCATGCTGGAGGAAATAGCATTGATGCAACTGCCCTTATCTATGATGACTTTACAATTTTTATCTTTAATTTTGGTGTATGTGTGAAAGATAGAAGTCCTACGCCAGTCATCGAAGGTAACAGGGTGTGACAGTGCACATCTCACCACACAGATGGGAGATGTGTCCAATTTCTGAAGGCAGTGGAGGACGGCAGTGTCATCGTCCTCCTCGAAGAAATCACCCTCATCTTCAACTTGATGAACCTGATCAACCTCGGGCTCAAGATCCTCCTCAGTAATCTCCTCAATGATGGAAACTTTGTAGGGATTGGAGTACTGAGAAGCAATATGCCCATACCCCTGGCATCGAAAGCACTTGGTCCCGGGACTGGACCGAGGGGTATCCGGAGTGGGAGGTTTACTTCTAAAATCAGGTCGGGGTGCAAGGGAACCAGTGGGAGGTCGGGTGCTACTACCCGGAGTAGGTCAGGTAGTAGAAGAGTGCGGGGTGGAACTACCAGAAGGTCTGTAGGAAAGCCTAGAGTCGTGGTGACGGCTAGGGTACTGGGATCGACTCTCCTCAAGGTCAAGCACTAAACTATACACATTTTCAAGGGTAGTGACATTCCGGGCGAACAGCTCGTTGCGAAGATCCTCTCGCAATCCGGTACGAAACATGGATGAATCTGCACAGGGGTAGTGGAGGTCTCCCCTTTGCAACGAATCAGAAAATCATCGAAGGAAGCGATGTAATCCTTGACAGGTTTACTACCCTGAGTCAGTCTATGCCACCTATCTAAGAGCCTAGGGAAGTACAAGGGAGGTAGGTACTTCTGCTTAAGCTCTCGCTTCATGGATAACCAATCAGTGATGGGGTACTCATTTCGGGACTCCATAAGGCTTTCTAAGTTTGACCAATACTGGCTAGCCCTACCAAGGAGTTCCATACTGGCAAAACTGACTTTCCTAGCTTCGGAGATGTTGTACCATCTGAAGAAGTTATCCATCCCTTTGATCCAGTCCAGAAAGAGCTGAGGATCGAGGGTGCCATCGAAAGTGGGTGCATTGACCTTGATATTTTTCATCAGGGTAATATCAGGGTCATGGTGGTGATCATGTCCATAGTGGGGGGCTCAATGAGGGGCTCGTGGAGGTCCCTCATCCGGAAAAGGATCGTCCTCGTACATGGAAGGAGGCCTAGAAGGAGTATATGGAATCGGGTGGTTCCTACCATGCTCTATGGTGTCAAGTCTGTCGGTGGTGGTCCTACAAAATTCAGCGAGATCGGCTTGGTTTTCCTTGAGTTGTTGACTATTCATTTGACCTACCAGTAGGTCTAAGGTCCTTCCGAGTTGTTCTGGGTCCATAGCTAGACACTAGGGAGTCCTAAGGGATGACTCTAGGAAGTGGACAGCCAACTAAAGTGAAGAAAAGATTCACAAAAAGCTATGGAATGAGGTAGAAACAACAAGGGCAGCAAACTATATTAAGGTGTTAAGTTACCTAAGAAAGTAATGAAGTTTTGGAATTAAAATTCAGCACTTAGGAACTAAAGAAACCACCTTAATGCCTAAAAATGAGTGCAGATTTTTCTGGACAGCAAATGTAAATGCAATTTTAAATAGTTTTAAATGATGCTAAGCATGCAAAATTAAATAGAACTAGCAAGGCAACAACCTAGGATGAATTCTAGCATGCAAACCTAGGTTAACCATGCTCTGATACCAGATGATGCAGAACTATGATGTTTTTGGATGAAACTAAGGATTAGCACGATTTATTAAGGAGAGCAATTAGTGATTAAGATACTAGCAATTAAAACAACATAAAACAAGAGAGGGGTGCTTGCGTTTAGGCCAAACCACTTGTGAAATGCTTGAACAAACAAATAAATTAGAAACTCAAAAATCATGCTAATATGATAGTTGTTCAATCAATATCCCTCAATTAATAATGCGATAAGTAAATAAAGAAGGAGCACTCAAATAACCCTACGTTTACTAGGCTTTTAACAAATTAAGCGGCATTATTCCTTCGCGAATCCGTCATCACCTACAAGGTTAGAGAATGGGGAAGGAATTGAATAGGGAAGAAAGTTCAACCTTAGTCTGAAAGAAATCGTCGTCGGATGATGTCCATCTGATTGCTAATAGTAGTGGTGAGGAGTTGTAGAAGTTGAGTGAGATAGCCCTTGCTTGATGAAGTAGCCGGAGGGGTGGAGGTCGTGGCTCGGCCGAAGATGGTCCACCGGCCTTTTGTCCTTTGATCGTCAATTGTATCCATCAAGGTGATGTGGATCCGGTCGAGGTATTCTTCGACGGTGTTGTCGAAGTCGAATCCTACGTCGAAGAACGGGGAACGGAGGATGTCGATGTTGTCTTGCTCGTCAAGCACCAAGCCATAGTCCCATTCGGGGACTTCCATTCATATTGGTTGGAGAAAGAGAGGTTGAAGACGATGAAGCTTTGCTGTCCTTGAAGTTTCTTCTTGAGAGAAGAGGGTTCTTACTTAGAAATCCACGTGAGAGGGTGGGGGAAAGTGGCCGGCCAAGAGGGGGGATTGGGTTGGGGAGTTAGGGTTAGGGTTTTGGAGAGGGAAGAAAGTTTAATTAAAATCTGAAATTAAATTTCAGATTTTAAGGAGGAAGGAAATTTGGAATTGTTTTGAATTCAAATTCCCAAAAAAGAGGTGGGATGCTTAAGGAAGAAAGAGGGGAGATTGGAGAGAGAGAGAGGGGGCGGGCTAAGGGTAGGGGCCGGCAGCAATAAAGAGGGAGGGAGGAGATTCGGGATTAATTAGGGGTTACCTAATTTAGGATATATGAATTAGGAAGGCTTTAAATTAATCCTATTTGATTTTAAATTCAAATAGAATTGAATTAAGTAACTTTCCTAAAATAAGAATTAGTAAATTTGGAAAGTACCAAATTTGAATTCAAATTGAATTCAAATTTACTTGACTTTCCCAAAATACATTAAGGTAAATTAGGAAACCCAAGTAAAGAGGGAGGGGTGAGGGGCCAGCGATTTGGAGTAGGGGTTGGGGGCTTGGGTGGCCGGCGGTGGTGGGAGGGGGTAGGTGTGCCGAGAGTTGGGATAGGGGACTTGGCCGTGGGTGGGAAGGAGGGGCTTTGGCCGTGTGGTGGTGGGGTGGATGCCGTAAGGGTGGTGGAGGGAGGAGGCCGGCGGTAGGGGTGGGGAAGGGGAGAGGATTCCGGCGGTGGAGGGAGAGGGGAGAAGAAAATGCTAGTGGAACAACCACGAATCCGACGCGTCTAGATTGGTGGGTAATGCGCAACTCTCCCTCTCCTAGGGATCCTTCTCAAGAGCTCTCAAATCCCAAGCTCACAAACACAAGTGCAGGAAAATTTTGTAATAATTATTCATTAAACCAAAACAATACAATAGTGGCCTTTAAATAGCCTCAAACAAAAGACCAAAAAGAAAAGACAATCATGCCCTCTTGGGCTTACAAGCAAACCACCCTTAAGTAAGGGTAAATCAGTAAACGAAATAAAAGAAACAATAATATAATAAAACTCAAAAATACAAGGACTCGATCGTGGCCGTAGATCGATGACCACGTCTACGATAGACTTTCCAAGTGTGGATGTCCTCATCACTAAGACTCCCAGATAGATGGAAAGTCTGCATTGAGGCTCCTAGCACGGCATTGGGAGTTGCCTGAGGGTTATTACCTACGAGCCATATCGGAGTTGACTTCTCAAAAAAGAACATCCTCCTCCAGTCATTCATCATCATCAACCCATGAGTTTTTAGACAAGAGGAGGTGAAAAGAATGCATGTGCACTTAACCTTCCTTGCCCGAAACCAGTAACAAAAAAGGTGCATGCTCCACTAAAGTTGTCTTTCCTGCAAGAGGGCCAAAAATGTGGCTTAGAAGATGAATTTATTCGACACGGTCTGAGCAAGTACTATCCCATGATAGTGAAGGATGGCCGCCACCTCGAAGAAAAGGTGGAATCGCAGTCCATAGTAAAACTGGTCCAAATAAGAACAAAACTAGTCCTCTGTCAATGGATTTGGAGACTTGCATTTTAAATGAGCCCAAACCATGGAATCATTACCAATGTCAAACACCACCCATAGCCATTCGATATCATGTCCCTTTAACCAAAGAAGGGCAACGAAAGTCAGAATTCAAGAACTCAACACAAAAAGCAGCATCACTCGACATGGCACTCAAGGTGAAGGTAAGGCAAATCGATAGAGGAAAACAAGTACAAGGTAGAGAACAAAAGGGTGATAGGAAATGACCTTCAGTCCGAATTTATGATAAGAATATGGGAAGAAGAATCCTCATGCGCCAAAGACATCAAATCACCTATGATGAATTGCAAATTTTTATAGAACTGAAATGAGACTATCATCAATGCACATAGATTTATATCTCTTCAGAAGTCGCAAGTCATTAATTTTTGGCAAAGAAATATAGCATACTAGTGATATGAAAACCCACTCATTATGGAGATTGAACTCTTTGTAAAAGATAGGCATTTTCCATCTCTATCTATAGCTAGTCGCCTGAGGACCAAGCGACGGGCGTGATGGGCGCATGAGAAAGTGACATGAACTCCCCAGGATATATCAAATGGAGATCACTGCACAAGTCCAACTAACCTTAAGCTAAGCAAATCTTCACTAAAAATTTAAATTTTCATTTTTAAGCACAAAAAACTCGCCCCTGTGGCAAACTCATAAAGCAAAATGAAAAAAAATAAGTCGTAGAACTTGCCTAAATTAGATGTCAAACACTTTTAACTCAAGCGAGTCTAAAGGCTAGTGATGAAAAAAGTTTTAGCCTAAAAGGATGACGATCAATAACAAAGATGAACCAACCAAAATGAAACCAATCCAAGGCTAAATGAGTAAGTCGCGACAATACTCCCTAAGTGGGAGTTGAAGCCCCATATATAGATGAATAGTTTTTGTGTTCTCTTCTTTTTACATTAGCCTAGTTGCCCTCTTTTTGGGAATGGGCGTTCCATGAATTAGGTAACCGCTTTTCTCTGAATTTTTTTGCTACTCTTTTTTTTACTAGTCGGTAAAAATAATAAATTCTTTTGTCTAATTCGCTTGTTCTTTTTGCAAATCGGTCTCCAAAGGTATAAGATAAATAGGGAACTAAATGTATGCCTCTATGCGAGGAATTGAATGTATTTATTGCATTATTCTTTAGGTATAGCCTCTCCTATAGCTTTCCCAACCCAATAAAAATAGAATTGAAAGGCATCTCTCGAACTTGATATCACTTTTATTGTTCACAGTAAGTAATAGAATTCTAAAATCTTTTGTACTTATTCGTCCATCTCTTTTTTCCCTTATTCTATTATCCTAGTTAGTCTAGCGAGTAGGATCAAAGTGTCCCCCCACAGAAACTTGATCCAACAATTCCATTAACAGTTCAAAGGGGCAAGTTAAACTGTAACTTCCATTCACAAAATTTTGAGAGCATTACCTAAAGAAAGCACTAAGCAACATATAAAGTTGCCTGGTAAAAGTTTAGAGCCCCCACAAAAACATGAATTGCAAGCTTCCAAGACATCCTGACCAGAACATGTCAGAACGTAATAAAAGGGCTTGCTTCCTTCCAACCAAATCCAGCTTAACTTCAAATCTATATTTCTGTTCAGAAGTGTTAAAATCTGCAAACCAACAATGTCCAATTAATCCCTAAACCATTATCATGGAACGCTTCTGTATGCGCGTTTAGCTATATACACATGACCATAGAAGCACTAACATTACTACTACAGATTGTCATATTTTAAAAGGAAAAAGGTTTGATAAGAAAGGCATAAACCAATTAAAATATTAGAAGGAAAAAAAAGAGTAAGGATTGCTTACAGCTTCTCGCGAAGCACGGGTGTGTCCTTAGGTGTTCCGAGAGAGTTAACAAGGCGCTGGAAGGTGGCGACGGCGGTGTTGATCTGGAAAACACCAGAAGCTACGTCCTGCGTCGTGTCCTGCTTGCCGTTGATGAGGTTCCTCCTACCTGTGGCCAACCGATCCGATTCCAGATCCTGGAAGCTCATCTCTCCTTAGTCTTCAGCTTAGACAAGCAGGCTTCAAGTAAAGGAAAAAACAAAAAAAAAAGGTGTTGAACCCTAGGCACGGAAGAGCCTGCCGGATTCGAAGGGAGATCAATCGAATCCCGGAGAATTGAGAGTGAGCTTCTTCTAATGGGTCTTGAACTCGGAGGAGCGAGCATTCACGAATCCCCTCGCGGCTCGTATATATAATTGTTAGGGATGAAGTTCTAAATTATATTCTCTGTAACTAATAGATCGTGAGTAATACGTTTACATCATTTTAAATCATTGTTTTCAACTTTTGCTCTTAAATTTGTCTTCATTATTAAAAATACAGCGTGATCTAAGAACACATAATTAATATTTTTATTAATAAATATGTTAATTTTATTTAAATTTGATTGTAATGTTATTATTCAAAATAACATTCAATAATATTTTTATATAAAAATATTGGTAGATTCACACACACACATATATATATATATCATAATTTTTTATGTATTTATATATCAAATATATAAATATTTATGTTTACTTCTATAGCATTATACTAGCTATATTTACTTATAAAGCACTTCGGTATCTAAATCACATCAAAATATATACATGAAAAAATATGTTTATCTTAAATAAAGAAACATTAGTGATATTGTATATATGATTTAGAATTTTGAAAGTTATTTAAGTAAATATAATGACTTGTGTTGCGGGCTAGTATATTCACGGCAGTAGAGTGAGAAAATTTTTCGGCCTAAAGATGCACGGATATTCAACACATAAACATATAGTAGAGAGAGCAAGAAAATACTCAAACTTTTTTATGTGAAAAACTCAAAAAGGGAAAAACCATGGGGCCTTGCCCATATGAGAAGATTCAATTATACTTGAGTGAGTTACAAAGCTTAACCCCGTCCCTTAACTTGGAGATAGAGAAATTAAAATTGTTTGGAGAGTTGGTCAAGCTTTGTATGGGTACTTGAGAGTTTATAATGATCGTGGTCGGAAGACTTGATAATAGCGACTAGAAAAAGGTCTAACAGAGGTTGATGGTTAGGTAGAGGTCCGACAGTGGTTCGTAGTCAGGTGCAGGTTCGACTGTGATTGGCAATTGAGTGGTGGTTTGACTATTGTTGGTGATCGAGCAAAGTTCTGACAGTGTTAGGCCATCGAGTGGAGGTTCGACAATATATGGAGGTCGGGCGGCGGAGCGGAGGTCTGACCGTGGTTGACGATCGAGTAGAGGTATAATGGTGGTAGGCAGTCGGGCTAAGGTCTGGCGACTGTAGGAGGCCGAGTAGTGGTCCGGTAGTCGGGTAGGCAGACGTTTGGTAACGGTCGTGAAAGTTTGTGAGAGATGTTAAGCTCTTATGAACTAGTCCCAAGGCTAACCAAGAGGGGGGTGAATTGGATATTTAAAAACTTCTTTAAAAAAAAAAATCTTTTTATATCTTGCAGCAGTAACAAATTAAATCAATAATAAAAAGATCAATCACAAATTTCACCCAAGCAGTTAATCGTAGTAAAATAAAGTGCGAAAAATAATCAGAAAGAACACACCAGATTTATAGTGGTTCGGTCCAACCTGACCTACATCCACTCCTCGGAGGCACCCTCGGAGTATTGCACTAAACCTTTAGTGACTCTCCTTTAGCCCCCACAGCTAGGCGGAGAAGCCCTTAAAAAATCACTTCCACCTTCTCCGGTGTGGCAGAGTAGCCGGGTCCTTTGACACCAAAGAGATCTTCTTCTTCCCAAAACTTCCCTCGAGACGACCCTTGAATCTGATGGTACTTAGGTGCAAGCTTGCCGCAGCAACCGTGTGAACCCCCTCACACTCCCTCGAAAATCCCCCTTCCAAGGCTCTTCTCCCTCTCAAACTCCAGCTTTTCCTCTCTCCCTTTCAAGCTCTCTCTTCAAGTTTTCTCCAGAAGAAACGAAGCCTCAATAACTGCCAAAGACACCTATCAAGTGCCTTGAGAAAGCTTAAATAGAGAGCTCGAAAAATCCTTTCAAATCAGTTCTGGTGACAAAGATCGTCCAGGATGATCGCAGGATCGTCCAGGACGATTTGCTCAAAAAGACGGCTTCAGAAAATCCTAAAAACTCAATTTTGCCGCCAAAGATTGTCCAGGACGATCGCAGGATCGTCCAGGAGAATGTGTAGAATATGACTTGATAGTCCTGGACGATCGCAGGATAGTTCAGGACGATTAGCATAAATTTTGCACAAATCGTCCAGTACGATATATAGATCGTCCAGGACGATCAGAATATCAAATTATGCATATTTGATTGAATAATCAAATGATTAATTTAGGCAACATTATCATAGATTATCTAGTACGATATGGATTATCTTGGACGATTAGACCAAAAATTGAATCTTAAATCCTTGCCTAAATTATCATGGCGACTAGGGTTTTGAGATCATATTGGATCATCCAGAACGATTAGTTCAATGAACAGATCGTCCTGGATGATCTAAATCGTCTAGTATAATTTGTTCAAAAGTTAAACTTCTGGTTTTGACTAGATCTCACTCTCCCTGAGTGTGTGTACATGATCACAAGTAAGCATACATCCTTATAGGACTTGACTCAAGAAATCAAAAAATGCATCATTAAAAATTATAAATATCATCCCATCATAGCCTATTCAACCCATTCTTGAGCCTTGAATCTTTGTTGAAAGGTGCATGTTGTTCCTGAAATATTAGTATACACACAAATAAATATACATTGCAAATACTAGGAGATGTGAGTCATAATATTTGTTATCATCAAAATAAAAACTCGTGAGCCCGAGTCGCAACAATCTCTCCCTTTTTGATGATGGCAAATATTATTGGTTGAATTTGCAAACAAAAAAAGTATTTTCTTCTAATCTCTTCCTCACTAAGAAAAGATTTTAAAAATATGGAGAAACATAATTTTTTTTATAAAAAAAATATAATACAAATACAACAGTACGTTCTCCCTCTTTGACATTATCAAAAAGAAGAGGAGCATAGGAAAATAAAATAGAAAAAATAGACTAAAAGATCGAACACGGTCCCTGATCTGGTGAAAAATTTTTAAAAAAATATTTTGAAATATCAAGAATTTTTTTGTAATGAGAAAGTTGCCTTTTGATTTTATTCAAACTCTTAGTAAGGCATGTATTGATCACTCATAACCCAGAAAGGTTAGAGATTCAGAAATTGTTAATCCAAGCTCAGGTTTTAAAAAAGGCTAAAAATTTTTTTAAGCCATTATCTAAATCAAGGAACAAATTAGATAAGGAAATAAAAATCTTTTCAAAACTCCTTTCATGAAATATATCTAATAGAAGATTAATGCAAAGTAATGAATCATAAATCATGATTTTCAAACTCAAGTAACGAACTTATCAAAAAGATATATGTGTTTTCTAAATTTTAGAGATTTACAAGAAAGGAAGTTAACTTTTTGTGGGCTCATTTTGTGCCTTTTTTCATTTTGGCGTTCTTTGCACATCTTTTGATTTTTGATACACTTTATGTATTTTTTCAATTTGGCGACATTGTGCATCTTTTCAGCTTTGGGCTCATTTTGTGCCTCTTTTGATTTTTGTAATTTGCCTCCTTTCTAAATCTTTAAAATCATCAAACCCTATTCTTATGATAAAGACGAACAACTTGATTAAGATAATCTTTAAAATAGATTCATTAACTTGTAAAAGATCCCTATGAGATAGACAAAATATAGGGAGATGAAAAAGATTCAATTTCAAAAATTAATTTATAATATAAAACAGATTTTGAGTCAAAAGTGAAATAGCCTTATAGGGTTTAGGGTTTAGGGTTTAGAATTTTTAGAAAAACAGGAGATAAAATTTCCATTTTAGAAAACATGATTTTTGAAAAAATAATTTAATTTTTTTAAGTGTAAATGAAACAAAAGGTGATATGTGTGTGCTGATCAGAGAAACTATACAAACAACATAGAACCTAATTTTAAAATTATAAAAGAAAAATAAAAAAAAAAGAAAAGAAAAATAAAATATAAAAAATAATATTTAAAATAAAAACAAAAACATAACGAATAAAAAAATAACAAAAAAGTAAAAAAACATAAACACAAACATACAAGCAAAACTTTAATTTACATCATCTCGCTTATAGTCGATCATTCAGAAGCTAGGTCTGCCTAGGAGATTTTTTGCTTTGCATTATTTGCCCTTATTATAATTTGCTTGGCTTTACCCTTTTCCTTTTCAGGAAGGATTTTTAAGTTCGGGAATTGATTTTTCATATGTCTAGATTTCCTACATACAAAGCAAATAATATCAGAAGAAATCTTAACATTTTTATCTTTTTTACCTTTGTTCCACTTTTGTTGATGTTGATGCTTGTGCTTTAGTAGACTTTTCAATTTATTTGGTTTTGATGCTAACTCCTTACATTCATCATCTTCTGAGTCACTTTCATCCATGTCCTCAACTTTCAGTACTATAGTTTCACCTGCATTCAAAAACTTTTGACCCAAACCTTGCTCGTAGGTAATGAGTGAGCCAATCAGATTATCAATAGAATATTTGTTCAAATTTTTAGATTCAAATTGCAATGACTTTGGCATCAAATTTATCAAGTAGAGAACGTAGGATTTTATTGACTTTTTAAAATTTTGAAAGTTCTTTTCCTATGTATGTAATGATGTCATAATTTGAGTAAACCTAGTATACATATCCAATATCGTCTCATAAGAAAGATTTCATGCTAAAAAATTCATAATCATGCATTAAAATATTTAATTAAGATTGCTTGATTTCACAAGTACCTTCATACGTCGTGCATAATTTATTCCAAATTTTTTTGTCAGTAGTACATGTAAATATTATCATGCAATCATCAGAATTTAAAGCAGAGAAAAAATAATTCAAACATTTAGCATTCAATTGAGCATTGATTTAATCTACTCTACTCCATTCAAAAAAAGGAATACCGGTTTTGATTCCATCTACAATATGTGATGGTACAGAATAACCAGTTTGAATCATATGCCACATGCGATAATCTATTGATTTCAAGAAAGTAGACATTCGGATTTTTCAAAAATCAAAAGTAATATTTTCAAATAAAGGTGATCGGGTGATTGAATATCCTTCCGCAATATTACGATTTCCAAAATTAGTCATGGATCAAAATTTAAAAGTTTTCCAAAATTTGATTTTATGAATCCCGCTCTGATACTACTTGAAAGTTCGTGAGGGATGTTAAGCCATTATGAATTAGTCCCAAGGCTAACCAAGAGGGAGGTGAATTAGATATTTAAAAACTTCTTTAAACAAAAAGAAAAAATCTTTTTATATCTTGCAGTGGAAACAAATTAAATCAATAATAAAAAAATCAATCATAGATTTCACCCAAGCAGTTAATCACAGTAAAATAAAGTGAGAAAAATAATCAGAAAGAACACACCGGATTTATAGTGGTTCGGGCCAACCTGACCTACGTCCACTCCTCGGAGGCACCCTCTGGGTATTGCACTAAACCTTTAGTGACTCTCCTTTAGCCCCCACAGCTAGGCGGAGAAGTCCTTACAAAATCACTTCCACCTTCCCCGGTGTGGCGGAGTAGCCGGGTCCTTTGACACCAAATAGATCTTCTTCTTCCCAAAACTTCCCTCGAGACGACCCTTGAATCCGATGGTACTTAGGTGCAAGCTTGCCAGAGCAACCGTGTGAACCCCCTCACACTCCCTCGAAAATCCCCCTTCCAAGGCTCTTCTCCCTCTAAAACTCCAACTTTTCCTCTCACTTTCAAGCTCTCTCTTCAAGTTTTCTCCAGAAGAAACGAAGCCTCAATGGATACCAAAGACACCTATCAAGTGCCTTGAGAAAGCTTAAATAGAGAGATCGAAAAACCCTTCCAAATCAGTTCTAGCGGCAAAGATTGTCTAGGACGATCACAGGATTGTCCAGGACGATTTGCTCAAAAAGACGGCTTCAAAAAACCCTAAAAAGTCAATTCTGCCACCAAAGATCGTCCAGGACGATCTCAGGATCGTCCAGGACGATGTACATAATTTGACCCGATAGTCCTGGACGATTAGTACAAATTTTACACAAATCATCCAGTACGATATACAGATCGTCTAGGATGATCAGAATATCAAATTATGCATATTTGATTGAATAATCAAAAGATTAATTTAGGCAACATTATCATAGATTGTCCAGTACGATATGGATCATCCTGGACGATTAGACCAGAGACTGAATCTTAAATCCTTGCCTAAATTATTATGACGGCTAGGGTTTTGAGATCATATTGGATCGTCCAGGACGATATAAATATCGTCCAGGATGATTAGTTCAATGAACAGATCGTCCTGGATGATCTAAATCATCCAGTATAATTTATTCAAAAGTTAAACTTCTGATTTTGTCTAGATCTCACTCTCCCTGAGTGTATGTGTACATGGTCACAAGAAAGCATACACCCTTACAGGACTTGACTCAAGAAATCAAAAAGTACATCACTGAAAATTATAAATATCATCCCATCATAGCCTATTCTACCTATTCTTGAGCCTTGAATATTTGTTGGAAGGTGCATGTTGTTCCTGAAATATTAGTATACACACAAATAAATATACATTGCAAATATTAGGAGACTTGAGTCATAATGTTTGTTATCATCAAAATAAAAACTTGTGAGCCTGAGTCGCAATAGGTCGGAGGTCAGGGGATGGTCGGGCAGCCGGGCGGAGGTTCTAAGGTGGTAGGTGGCCAGGCGGAGGTCTGACAGCAGTCAAAGGCCCGACGATTGTCCGGCTGTGGTCAACGAACGGGCAAAAGTCCTAAGGTGGTTGGCGGCAGGTGGAAGCTGATAGAGCTTTGCTTACAGTATTGTTCAAGTGGAGCTCTAGGATCCTTGAAGCCTCAGAACTCTCCAATCTCCAGCCAAAATTCTCCCTCATGTAAAGAGTGTGGCTCTATTTATAGATTTTGAGATTGACAAGCTTTGTAAATATAGAGAAGATCCGGCAAATTCGTAGTGCTCTATCTAACAGCTCATATTGATTCGCTCGATTATAGGACATTTATTTAGTATTTAATTGCCTTAATGATATCAGAATGAAGTGATCTTGGGCTTGTTGGATTCATCTCGTCAAGCCGCTCGATTATAAGCATGCTATATTTGGATATCATTTGGTCATTCAATTAATACTCTAAAACCTTTGAGTATACTTTAAGCCTTTGATTTGAGCCCATTTGGGCTCAGATTATGCTGATTTTAGTGTCGTTGGGTTTATGTCTTATCAAGACGTTCAACTTGGCTATAAGTTTACTGAAATCGGAGTTTGAATAGTCCCGAATTTAATTTGGAAGTTCCTAATTCAAACATGCATCAAGATATATATATATATATATGAATATTTACTTTAAAATACTCCATAATAGCGGAAATTGGAGAAATAAGTCTGATATTTGTACACTTGGGAAAATATGTCAATAAATTCATTTCAAATAAAAGTACCCACTTTTTAACAGAATAGAGTTACATGGTTTTTCGATCATTGGAGCTCCTCAACACTTCTTCTCCAACACATTTTTGATTTCTAGTGATTGTTGTGTGTTTGTGTGTGTTCGAGCTACAACAAAATTTCATGGGGACAATATCACCATTCATTGTATGAGAAGGTTAGTGATACGATAGATTTGATTATTTATTTATAATTATGATATTCATATTATAAACCCTAAACTGACATCATATTACTCTATATGAACTTGTTAGAACCATTTTCGAACATCACTCCTTTTTGAATCATGATTAAAACATAATCAAACAATCTTCAAACTTAATCAAATAAATTTTGAACAAACTTTGAATGATGATCGCATCAAAATTTGAACAATATTTGAATTATCCTTGAACAATCTTCAAATAGCAATTGAATCATGTTCGAGCCATAAGATGGTTTGATCATAGTTTGAAGATGATTCAAAAATATGGTTCAATCGTGGTTTAAAAATTATTCGAATGATAATTTGATTGGTTTAATCACGGTTACAATATGGTTCAATTATAGTTTAATCATGGTTCAACAATGATTTGATCATGATTTGCCCATGACATTTTTGCTCTATGGCAAAGTTTTAAGATAAAAATAACGGTAAAAAAATTTCGCATATGCAATATACTACTACGATCTACGATTGTGTTGTTTCAATACTCAATAGAAAAAAAAAATGTGCATATTATAGTTCAACTTATGCCAACACAGGAGGATATTGTCATGACAGGGCTTAAAGATGTACGAATAACCTTACAGTGTCTTGTTATATGTATGCCCTTCAGATCAGAAAAACGTATGAAATCCAATCATTGCATCAGAAAGGATTTGGCAAACTTCACCTCAAATCTCGCAAGCATAACCAACCTACATGTGTGTGCAAATGGAAGTCTATTTTGTGCTAGATATAGATATAACTAACTAATTAAAAAACAGTTGACATCACAAATCTATATACATTGATTTGGCAAATAATCGCAAATATTTTTGCCGAGGTAGCAACACAAAGGCCAATTAATCTGTTTTCTCTTTTCAGCTGCAACTATTCATAAGCCTCATAATCTTCACCATCCTTTTGAAAGAGAATAACAGCGAGGGCCACAATGGAGGCATAAATAGAATTTGGCACCTTCTTCACTGCTTTGCCTACTCCGGGAACTCCCTCCGTTGCTCTCTTCGCAGCCAAAGCCAGCGCTGGCGCGATGATAAACGCAATGACAAGATTGCGGCCGACTGTAGTAACGGTGTCGGCTGTCAATGCTTGAATGAACTCTACAAACTCCTCGCGATCCAGTAACCCATCAAGATTCCAGTCGTACTTCTGCTTCAAGCAAAGAATAAAAAGAAGACTATCAAGAATTTAATAGTTGATGTTTGATTGAAGTATTGAGGCTGTTCATGATTTAAGTTGTTAGTACACCCTCAAAGCTTCGGAGGATGTAACAATTATAGATATGGGAACTGAAAATCAATTTTGCAGCTTTGCAAGGATGAACGAGCAAATTGATGGCCCGAGTAATGTTTTACTTTTAACTTATTTTAGTCATTTTTGTTTTGGAATTTTATATTTAAATGTTGATCTCAATATGTGCTTCACAAGCCGACTCTACAGAATATGCTGGCAATGATGAAAGACATGTAATTTCACAAAAAATCGACTTGGAACTCCCAAATTGAACCAAATTTCACCAAACCAATTGTGTCGAACCTGCAGTTGGCAACATCGACCAAGTACTTTGCGTGGTTGACCGACAATTTCAAATGCATATAGACATGCAACAAATTCAATCTAGAAGACAAATGTATCTTTGCAGGAAATCAATTCATAATATTCTGAATCTGTCACCTGTTTTGTAAAATGAACCGTCATGATGCATCTCTAACATCAAAACAGCACCGAATGACCCCCTTATTGCTCAGATTGCAACACGGGTAAATAACTAAACATACAAAAAAGAGAGATTTATGAGGGAGTTCACATATACACAACAACAACAAGAAGCCTTTATCCCACTATGTGGGGTCGGCTCCATTAATCATTTTTCTCTATTGTGTCATATTAACAGTCAAATTCTCATTTAAATCTAATAAAAAAATATCATTTTTAATATTTTCTAATCAAAATTTTTTAGGTCTACCTCTACCTTTTTTAACATAGGCCGAATTAATACATCTACTCTCCTAACAAGGTCATTAGTAGGTTAGCATTATGTGACCAAACAATCTAACGCAACTCTCTCTAATCTTATATGCCACTAGAGCTACTCCAACATT
Organism: Dendrobium chrysotoxum; assembly: GCA_019925795.1. Lineage (NCBI taxonomy): Eukaryota > Viridiplantae > Streptophyta > Magnoliopsida > Asparagales > Orchidaceae > Dendrobium > Dendrobium chrysotoxum. Next base: position 59,689,613 of record CM034309.1, read on the forward strand.
TATATGTATATACTCGTTTCATATTCTATCTCTAAATGTAAAGCTACTCATCCACCTGACCATTCTCGCCTCTGCAACACTTACTTTTATGCTTGTCCTTTAATGACCAACATTCTATGTCATAAAGCATTACAGGTCTCACTACTATTTATAAAATTTTTCCCTTAAGTCTGAGGGTTATTTTTCTATCACACAACAGGCCCTGTGCATTCCTCCACTTCAACCATCCAACTTTAATTCTACTAATAACATCCTTATCTATTTCACAATTGATTTGAACAATAGACCGACCTGAGATATCTAAAATGTGTACTCTTTTTAATGAATTGATCACCCAATGTCGCAATTCCACCACTAGATTTATTACTACTAAATTACACTCTATGTATTCGGTTTTAGATCTACTCAATGAAAATCTTTAGACTTTAAAGTTGACCTCCATAATTCAAAATTTTCATCAACTCCCTTTCTAGCCTTATCAACAAGAAGAATATCAACAAAAGGAATACACCAAGGTACATCCTCTAGCAAATGTCTAATAAGAACATCCATGACTACAACAAAAAGATACACATACTTATATTAAAAAAAATAATCTGCCATATTTTGGTGGCACATGGGAGATGACATTTGCTACCCTCCCTTCTTTGGTGCTGCATTAACTGGCGCTCTTTCCTTGCTATTCATGTGGGAAGCATGAGTTTCCCTAGTTTTGCCTTTGACAACTACTTTTGCAGCTGCATTAACAACCTCTTAACATCATTTTAACACAGTAGGGAGCACCTTTCATTTAGATTTTATTGGGGTTGCAAGAAGACATACATCCGCCACCTTATCATGAGGATGACGTGAAAGTGCTGCCACCATTTACTCAAAATTTGAATATTAATTAAAAAAGGAATGTTGGGATAAAAAATGATGAAAAACAATCATGAATGCATATTTGCAAGAAAACAAACAAACAAACAAAATCAAAAGGATGCCTCGTAAAGCATACAACATAAAGAAAAAATTATTATTTTTGCACAAATTTTAAGAAAATCTCATTGCCAACAAGGCACAAACACAAGCGAACATGCAAACAGAAATGAACAAGAAGGTGCATTGAAAATAAACAAAGCATCATTTTGAAAAGCATGCAACATGTTGCATAATAAAGCAAGAAAGGTGGCACATTTTAAAGCAAGCCACATACTGGATAAAAAAGCAAGCAAAGCAGTGCATTGAAAAATGTGCAAAATGATGCATCACAAAGCATGCAAAGTGGTGTATGATAAAACATGATAATTGTTAAGCGACACTGTTGACCTCTAACCTAGAGCCAAGGAAAAGAAAAAAAAATCAATAAAAAAAAATCAAATATAAAATACTTGTGAAGCTGGCTGCCATCCCGCAAATCTTGCAAAAATCCCGTCGCCAGCTACCCAGCTACAGTGTCTCATCCTATGACTCTGCAAGCGGCGTCGAAGTCAGACGTCCATTCACGTGTGCTTGGATACGATCCTCCCCTCCTTGCATTGTTAAAACGAGAGCGAGACTTCCTCCTCTCATTCGCTTCTTCCCACTCTCAACTCCACGCATAGCCGAAATCCCATCTTCCGAAGCCTTCGACTTCCACACGCAAAAATCCTGCGAATCCTCCCAAGCCTTCCGATAGCAACCTCCCATTCGAACCTCCCCTACAAACCGTCGATCTCCTCCAGTCTCTGACCTGAATCCTCTGACCTCTCTGCTTGATCGAACACCATACCTATAGGCCGACCGAACCCCTGCTTCCCTCACCGTGCCTAGCAACCCCGATCCCCTCCACTAATCCCGACCCCGTCGGCTCCTTCGTTGTTGTTCGACTTCGCACCTTCGACGACGTTCCCCTTTTATCAGAGCGGAAGTTCCGACATTTCGATCGGAAGAAACGACGGGAGCTCAGTCGCTGAGAAGGTAACTTTCTCCCAATCGCAAGCTTCTTCGGCCGAATCCCGTGAAGCCGTCGAACCTCTTCGGCTCCTTTGTTGTTGTTCGACTTCGTAGCCTCGACGACTCTCCCTTCCCATCAAATCGGAAGTTACAACATTTGATCGGAAACAACGATGGAAGCTTGCTCGTTGCGAAGGTAACTTTCTCCCCTTCCACACACTTCTTCGGCTAAGTCCAATGAAGAGCCACGGCAAAAGAGAGAAACAGAGGATTTACTTTGCTATAAAGTTTAATAGTGAATTAGTGGGATTTATCATAAATCCAACTCAAATCTTGTATCAATCCTCTAACAGAACTCGGCTCAAATCTTTATTATGATTGTAATAAAGTATAATTAATTATAATTATACTGATTTATAATTAATTCTAAATTAAATATAATTAGTTATAATTAGTTTATCATTAATTATAAATTAAAATAGTTGATTTATAATAAATTTTAAATTAAATGTAATTAATTATAGTTTTAAATATAATTAATTATGATTAGTTTATAATTAATCATAAATTAAATATATTTAATTGATAATTAATTTTAAAATTAATTGTAATTAATTATGGATTACATATAATTAATTTATAATTAATTATAAATTAAGTACATTTAATTTGTAATTAGTTAAGAATAAAATATAATTAATTATAGATTGTATATAATTAATTATAGTTAGTTTATAATTAATTATATATTAAATGTTAAATATTTCTCCCACCTCGAGTTATGTGCCAACTCCACCTCGTCAGTCGCCAAGGTATAACCATTCTAAACCTTAAAACTTCGAGAGCCTGCCTTCGACACTTGCAACGCGACGAACAACCACCCATGCACGCTTTTCTCTAGCGTGGCAGGAGGAAATTCGCTGCGATGCTAGCGACGAGGCGACAATCTTCTAAAGTCCTATTTTCGGTGTTTGCGGCGTGCTGAGGGACCCCCTATGCATGCTTTTCTCTAGCGTGGTGGGAGAGAACTCTATGCGGCGCTTACAGCGAGGCAGGTGAGCCTGTGCGCGCTTTTCTTAGCACGACAGGGCAAAAATATAAGTACCCGTATGCGGGGAAATAAACGCGCTTTTAAATAGGTGCCCGAAGACCCATGCATGCCTTTCTCTGGCGTGGTGGGATTGAAGATTTTATGGCCGCGGTGTCCAAGGACATCTACCGTGCATACTTTTCTCTAGTGTGGCGGGAGGCCCAGTTTTCCGTAATTTCCCCTCAATGAGGGAGACGCCGGGAGGCTGCCGAAATTCCGACTGAAGATATAGAAGACTTGGACAATCATAAAGGACTTTTATTGAACTTGATTGAGCACATTTGATTTAAACCCGGACTCAATTTGAACATTAAATGGATTGAACAATCACAAATATTTGAGCAAAACTTGAACAATGAGAACTTGAATGAATGGACCACAAAGGACTATATCTGAACTCAAATTGGACCAGGCTGAACATCAACTTTGTTTCAGACCACAACAACTGAACTAGAACTTGAATTTGAACCAAATATCAAAGACTTGGACTGAATGGGACTACAGAGGACCTGAATTAAACTCAGCTAACTTGACCGAAACTTGGGAAAATGTAAAGGACTTGGACTTCAATAAACCACATGAAATCAAGCATAAACCAAGATGCAATGAGCCAAGCTTAAGTCCAAATAACAAGACATTTGTAAATGTACAAGGAACTCAATATCGAATTTGACGAAGGAAACTTGAAGGACTTGAATTTGAGTATGAATTGATCAAAAGAAAATCTGAATTGTTCAGATGGATGTCAACAATCAAACAAGACTAATGATGAAATCTAAATGATTCAGAGCATTTAACCAAGTTAATTAGTGAATGAAAGCGGAATGACATCTATACCAGTCATGCAACCAAGTATTACCGGAAGGATTTGATAAGCAGTAAAGATAACAATGCAATATAATTAGATGCATTCAAATGAATATAATGAACAAACAGGGGACTCGTGGTGGGGAACCTTTAGATGCGATTGACTTGGAACCGACATCAGTCAAGTACGAAACATACAATAGGCACTGAGTACAGTAATGCCTTAAAATCAATATCAACAACCTGTATGTAACTAATTTTATTGCGAGAAGTGCACAAAACTCACCTGAGATTGGTGAAAGGTGGATATGAAGCAAGTGCAACGATTCTCCTACAAGTATGTCCAGGAGATTGTAGTGAATACTCCATGCAAGCAGTAATACTTGATATAGTACTTGTGGCAACAACAGTAGGTACATCATGAGTACAAAGAATCCCCTATGGACACAAGTACACACGACACCTACAAATAACTGCTGGAGATGTGTGCCAACAATCAACGACCACCTGTGAACGGTGAGGGTGGACATGATGTAAATGCAATAAACTCCTATAATAGTTCCCATACTGTTAAGTACACTATACTTACAAGTGACAGCAGCTGACTGTGGAATGTATGGGTGATTCTTACCAGCATCGGCGAGATCCCCAACACAAGTAACAGTGCCTGTAGATTGAGATGGAAACACTGGCAATTGATAGCGGAAGACCCGTCATTGCAAACAAGTACATCAAACCACCTGAGATTGGTGAAAGGTAGATATGATGTAGGAACAATGGCTCTTCTATGAACACTTCCAAGAAATCGTACTGAATACGACCAATCTCTACAAACAAGCACAATCATCATACCACCTGCGAATGAAGAAGGTGGACATAATACAAGTACAATGACTCTTCTATGAGTACGTCTGAGAGATTATAGTGAACATAATCATTCCTTGTGAGCAAAGATGGATGATGCAACACACTTATGGATAACAACAGTGAGTATATTGTAAGTACAACGAATCCCGGTGGACACAAGTATAGATAACACCTACAATAGTGGTGATTGAGATGCTACGAGTACGTCGAGTATGAAGACAACTCGTGTACAGAGGAGGCTTGTTAAAGGAAAGATTCAAATGACGATGCAAAGTTATGCAGTCGACAACAATGAGCAGATGAGCAAGAGCGTTGATCTGTCTACAAGCAATAATAATTGATATTGTATTTGTGGATAACAACAATGGGTACATTGTGGAAAAATCCCTGTGGACACAAAAGTATATAAGAGCATGTGACAAATATGAGCATCGGTCGACTCCTCGAAGAGAACCCTTGTGTGATGAGGGAACCCTTCTTCCTGGCAAAAATGGAAGAGATGTTTGAGCAAATTCGAACTAAACTTCCTGGTGTTCTAAAAATTCTCCTTGATACTATACTTGGGAAAGAAATAGTTATGACATCTACGAACACTGGAAATGACAAGTGTACCTAGATACCTCTATTCATTTTAAAGGCTAACCATTTGGTTACAGATGTTACATCTTGTAGAGGTCTACCATACTGTAGATCTTGAAAGGAGTTCTTTTCAAGGCAGCAGTCACTGATATCAAGGTTCAGAAAGATCTCCTTGTGAATGAGGAAAGAGAGTTTACATCAGAACAATGAGATACCTCGTGGGAATCAGGTGACAATGCTATGATTCACCTATAAGCAAAGCAGGAGATTTGTTAGTGCATTATGACCCATCTGCAGAAAGCAATAAGTAGTGCACGACAGTCTATTTGTATAAAGCAGCAAACAACTCAATCCAGAAGCTGCTACAACACGCCACCGGATCCGCAACATGCATACAAGTGGACAGAAGGCGTGTACAAGTTCCCAAATAGAGCGTCGCACATGTCTAAATGACAGTCGCCCGCACAACTAAAATTTCCCGAAAATACCCCCACATGTGCACTGTAATATGTATGCACATAGGTACACAGAAATGCATGTGTAGTTATAAACTCGCATGGGCTCCGACGAGCGTGTTATGAGTACACACGTGACGTCTAGGAATGCTGCGCGGGTTAAATGATAAATTCAAGTTCGAACTTGATCCTTCTATATGGGTCAATAGGAGTCGATAAGGTTCCGCAAATAATTATAAAATGCCCCCAAACACCCGCATGGGCTCCGGCGAGCGTGTTTTAGATACACACGTGACATCTATGGATGCTGCGCGGGTCAATAGATGAACCCAAGTTCGAGCTCGATCCTTCTACGTGGATAGATAGGAGGTTACACGGCTCGAACGATCAAAAAGATATACGGTTAGGGTGTCGACCGGAATATCTGTTTTATACGTTCATATTAGGCCTTCAAGGCCTATGTAAAGGCCTATGAACAGAGAAATTCATTAAATAAAATCATACACCCGAAGAACTCGATCCTCTGTCGGCAAGTTGACAGAGTCGACAAGGTTCAGTCAATGAAATACAAATGACCTCAACACCCCGATGATGGCCGTGTTGAATGTAGATCTCAACCGGAGGGGTTAATTTCAATAATTCAAAATATCACCCAAACACCCATGAAATCCAAAACTTCCAGAGAAATCTCATTTCCAAATATTTAAAATTGAAATACTCCATTAAATCACTTAAAGCAAAATCTATCCACCCTCCGCAACAGTTTGCCGAGGTGAACAAATTGAAATTTACTTTGGCTCACATAGAGCTAATGTCTAGTCAAAAATATCACTATGATCCATTCTCAAATAATCTCCTGCCAGTAAGGACGTGGTTCGTGTCCTCTGACCGGCAGTTCGCCGCCAAATGGCACTGCATGTAAACGGTTATGACCCGGGGCCCTCTGAACCTAGTGGTTCTGCTGCCAAATGGCACGACGAGATAAAGGTTATGGCCAAAGCCAATACGTTCCTTAATGACATCAAATTCTTGAGATATGAATCAATATGATATAATCGATAGGGCATAAAGCCCTCTGTTAGCTAAGGTGGATTCAAATTTGTCCTCTTAGACAAATACTTACCCCAGGTCTACAAGATACCCTTGGACGACGCAACCCATGACTGCCGACAAGGATCCTTCTGTCAGGTTGGGTCAACTACCTCCTCTGACTAATTAAACTAGGAACCATGATGACCCGGGACGACGGAACCATGGGATCTTGATCGGGTCCATCATCCATTCCCCCACCATCCGTTTTAAGTGTAAGATGGTGAAATTTCTAATTTTAAATATCAACCCCTCAATTTCGAAATACCCATGTGTTCGCTCCAGAAAAAATCTTTTTTTAAATCTAGGTAACGAACCCCGTACCTCTCACGAACTTAGGATTTCCTTTAATTTTTTCGGAGATAGATTGAATTTGATATTTAACCAGATTTCCCCTGGGAATGATGTCAAGGTTTATTTAAATATAGGTTCTACTTCCTATGAGCGCAAGCCCTCATAGTTAATTATCCCTCGTAACGCATTAGAAGAGCACTCTCGATTAAAGATGAAATATACTTAGCTTTGTGTACGAAAAGTTAGAATGTGCAACATAGTTTTAAACTTAGTTATGGGGGGATGAAGGTACACCCGATCAAGATCACATGGTTCCGTCATTCCGGGCATACCGTGGGTTCAATCTACCAACACTAATAACCATAGATTGTAGTGTCCAGGGAATCTGATTAGCAGCCATGGGTTGCCTCCTCTTAGGGATCCTGAGTAGATTGAAGTGGAGATGTATGAATTTTAGTTTGATTTAATTTGGGTTGGGGCTTATGGCTTCCTTAGAAGTTGCCCATTAGTTTGTTTGATTTGGGGCTTACGTCTCCAATTAGAAGTTGCCCATGTGATTTATTTAGTTTGGGGCTTACGGCTCCAATTAGGAGTTGCCCGATGATTTGTTTAGTTTGGGGCTTACGGCTCCAATTAGGAGTTGCCCGTTGATGGGGCTTACGACTTAGCCTTATAAGCTAGGTGGCCCGTGTGGTGGGGCTTACACCCTACCCTATAGACCAGGATGCCCGTGTGATTTGAGTTTTGAATTTAGGGTCGTTCGTCTAGAAGTTCCCTGTCGCGTGGGTCTTACTGCTTCGCTTAGAAGTAGCCTAAATAGCGGGTAATTGTTTGCTAGCTTGATACTAGATTGTGATTTTGACACTTACTTGCCAGTGGTTATTTTTTTTTTACTTTAGCTTTCCGTAGAGTTTTTGTTGTTTTGTGTTCTTAGCTTTTCCTACTACAGTAGTTAGCTACTTTGCTTTCATCAGTTTGTTTTGCCTGCAGCAGTTAGTTTACTACTTTTCAGTATTAATTATATATATATATTTTGAAGCGCTGACTTCTGCCTGTTTGTTTGCAGGTGCTCGCAGCTAGCAGTTTAGAGAGCCCTCCAGTAGCTGCAGTTGAGGCTATTGCTGAGGGACAAAGATCTTGTTGAGTTGTTTGTTGGAGAGCTGTTTGTTAGCTTTTGTGAGAGCTCTTGGAGAGATGCTCGATTTGAGAGGTGTTGGGATTATTTGGAGAGCTGTTTTAGTTGCTCAGGAAGTTGTTCAGTAGTTTGTACTTAGGTTGATTGGATAGTGGAAACATTGATTTCTTTGCATCTTTTGATTTTATGTTTTACTTCATGTTTGAATTTATTTAAATTAATGAGTTAATTAATTAAGCCAATTAATTAAGAGTTAGAAATACAATTTGCTCAGTTCATAATTTTTTTTTGTTGAAGATATTTTAAAATTATTCAATTGATTATTTAATTATTAATTAAATTGGTTGTTTGATTAAAAAGTTTTAATTTAAAGTTGAAGTTCTAACTTAAGATTTCAATTCAATTAAATCGTTTATTAATTGCTTCATTACATAAATTAGTTAAATTTCTCTTGACAATTTAAGTCAGAAATTTAAATTGATTTTTTTTTTGTTAATTGATGAATTTTAAATTAATTAAAAGATTTCCATTTTAAATTAGAGTTTGATTAAAATGATTTTAAATTTTAAATTAAAGTTTTAATTTTAAAACACTTATTGCTCAGGATTAGTTGTTTAGTTATTTAAAATTCCCTTATATGACTTAATTAAATTAGAAATTTGCCTTTAATTAGTTTTGCCAATCAGATGCTTTGAATTTGGAAGGAATTAAGCCTGGCTCACTTATTTCTGCTCTCTGGAAGTAATCGGCTGTAAAGAGCTCTTAGAGCTTTGGTTAGTTTGAAATTAGATAGTTTAATTAATTTAAAAAAAAATGAGAGTTTAGGCTCCTCTCTCTTTTAATTTTAATTAAAGTTTTAATTTTAGATTGATTAAGCTTCTGATTTGTTGTTTAGATTTTAATTTTGAAAAGTTAAATTTTAATTAAGTTAAATATTATTAGTTAATGTTACTTAATTATTAACTGTTTGAGTGGGTTATTATGTTCAGTTAAGTTTAAATTGAAATTTCCTAAGTCATGTTGAATTACTTAATTGTTTTTGGTTACAGATTAGAAATCAATTCAAATTAATATCTTAATTAAGTTGTAACTTGATTATTTAAATTAAGCTAATTAACTTGAAATTCAAATGATTGAGTTGGGATGAATTAATTATGAATCCTAATTTTAAATGTTTATTTAGAAATCCAGTTGAGTGAACGTTTTCCAAAAATCAACTAAGTCCCTAATTTTCGACAAAATTTCGACAGCTTTTCGACGCCCCTCCCCTCGCGGGGAGGGCACTTGCCCTTTTGGCTCGACTCGGCAGGAGCGAATCAACGGTGAGGAGTTTGGGAGAGCGAATCGATCCCCGCGGCCGGATCAGATCGATGGCCGAGGGCTTCGGGGGACCGAATCAACCCCGGGACTTCCTTCAATTGTTGATTATGATGCCGGTTTGATTTGTGATGCTTCCTGTTCCGCTTGTAAACAATTATAACATTATATAATATTATATAATTGTTATATCATTCTAACAATTATATATATAATTATAACATTAAATAACTGTTATATAATATTATCTAATTATTATATGATTCACTGCTTCAAGAGAGCAGTAATCAAGAGATGCAACGGACTGCTGGCCTTTTCACGTGAAACGAACGGGAATAGGGGCTAGACGTGGCTTGATCTACAGAAACAAAGCTAATTTTCAAATCTCCTTTTAACCTGAGCGAGTGTGAAGCAACTGTAGGAATGTGGAGGGAGATTGAACGTGTGGTTTTGCTTGTATGAGAAGATTGGCTGGAGGCCAGAGGTTTCTTGAATCGAGGCTGTAGACGGAGGCGGCAGAGAAGCTAATCGAGAGATCTTGATGCCGAGCGAGTCGAAGAAGATGTTCTCCCTTGCGGCACAGTGAAGACAAGAGGAGAAATTCTTTGCCGAAGGAGGCGGTTGGTGTCGTTTGTGGACAGAAGGTTGCTGAATCAAGAAGTGAAAACAGAGAGCTCCACTTTTTCTTTCTGGAACGTCTGAGCGCGTGAGTCCCCCTCTGTTCGGCCTTTTTTTTTATTTGAAGCCAAACGGTTATGACACGGTTGTGGTCATGGAGACGTGCTTCAGTTATCCGCCTCCGCCTCCTTGCTTCTTATTAATATATAATTGCTTTATTCCAATAGTATAATCTTGTCGTATTTCAAAAGATATTGGTTTTGACCAATTTTGTTTGTTCCCAAGTCTGTTTGTCCTTTGATATTAAATTGATATACAATATAAAAATAAGCTGTCAGAACTCCTCTTTCAAATTCTACTTTTGGATTTATAATCATCAATTTAATATCAATAAATATTAAATTAATACGCTTTGGATTCCGAGAAATATTAAATAAGCTGATCTGAACTTCCCTTCTTATTTGAAACCATTGCATCAATAGAGCTCTAATGTTTCATAAAATATTTCTTTATAGACTTACAAGCCATTGCATCAATGTTCTTTTTCTGTAGTTGAAGGGATCAATTTCCATTATCAACAAATATATTTAATAGAATCTACAGACTTTGGAGAACTCCACTTTTTTTTCCTTATATTAATAAGTTCCTTATAGTTGTTTAATCAAGATTCATCTTGCTGTAGTTACATGGGTATCCAAATTTATTTGAGTTGATAACTACAAATAGATGCAAATATATGCAATTGAATTTGTGGCTACTTTGCTAATGACCATGCTTTTATTGTCTTTTTCGAACTTGTCACCTTTTGCATTAATAGAATTGATACGTCACCGAAAATAATCTTGATTCAACACAACTCTCGAAGCATATTCAGGCCGAAAAAACTTTTTTCAAAAATTAAATCCAAGATCATCTGAACTTTAATTTCAGCAAACTTATAGTCGAACTGAACGTCTCGGAAAGATGAACCCAACAACACCAGAATCAGTTAAATCCAAGCTCAAATGAGCCCAAATCAAAGGTCCGAAACATAGATTTTTTTTTTATAAATCCATCTCAAAGAGTAAGAATTATGCGAATTTTTCTTTAAACTCAGCCAATTGTGCTCCTTCCCTTTTCAATATTGCAGCTATTTGTTCACTTGTATATTGATATATATTATCAACATCTCCAATTGGTTATACATTGGTTTCTCTAGCAATAAACAAACTTCTACTGCTTCCTTTAGCGTCGTAGAGAACATTACAAAAGTGTCCTAAAGGAATTGTAGGTATTATGCAATAATCTATCTCATTTGCGCTGTTCCCCAATAATGCCGATTTTCATTATTTCACTCGATGGTAAAAATTTCTTTCTCGCCATAGAATGCTAATTTGCCATCTAGCCATAATGAATACATGTAACTGAATAATAAATAACTGCACTCCTATGGTATATTTTATTTGTCAGCATATGATTTATCATATATATATATATATATATATATATATATATATATATATATATATATATATATATATATATATATATATATATATATATATATATATATTCGAACACCATGCTGCTACTATATGTCAGATCCACGTATTTCTACGCATCTGATTGACGACTAGCCTTAATCAAAAGTTCTCCCTTGTGCACAGGAGGGGTAATTAACTATAGGGGCTTGCGCCTATAGGAAACCAGAACTCATATCATAAAGTCCTCGCAAAATGAGGGCGAAATCTCTGGGTAGTGTTTTATTTACAAACTCATCTGCCTTTCAAAATTTACCCCGGACCTTAATCCGTTAAAACTCCCCCGAAAAGCAAACAGGGGGAGGCCGGGGCCGAACTTTCGGAGCCCACAGACACATAGTAAACATGTGATATGAAATATAAAAAAAATATCATAATATAAATTTTCATGCATCCTGTTGAAATACCGATCAAACTAAGCATGAAATTTTGAACTGCGAACAAATTTGAAATAGTATGTCTACAGATGATTTTTTTTAATGGATAAAAGCATGCCCTACACTGTATGATGTTAAGTGTGTCATACACCTTATATGAACTTGCTCACTCCAAAAGACTTGTGAACTCATCTATTTGTTCAAATATTCTGACTGATGTAAACAATATATGAGCTTACCCACTCCAAATGATGGTGAACTCATCTATTGGTTCAAATATTCGTCTACCTCCCTCTCCCTTTACTCGATATTATCATGCACTGAACTCAATTGAGAAGTTTGGAATGAGGCACTTCGTATCTTCTTAAAAGAAAAAATAGGATAAATAAAATAATAATATAAATCAAGAAAATAAAAAAAGGCAAAAAAAAGCAAATTTCAAAATATTACCATGAAAAAAGGAAAAAAATATAAATATATGAAAAAAAAAATAACAAAGTAAAAATAGACAATTCTAGGAAGCTTCAAAAAATTCTAAGCATAAAATTAATGCCTCAAACCTTCTTGAAACTACTGAAACTTACGGTCTCTTATTCTCCACTTAATACTACATACCCAAATTTTAAAAAGTCTAAAGAATAGGTAATGTATACCAGGGAAATATAGAGTTTGTGATGTAAAACTACGTGCTTAAGATGAATGAAATAAGACTATTGCACGATTTCTTGTTTTAGAACGTTAATGGTACAATTACAAGCAAGTGAAACGATAAAATAAAACGAGACAGGGGCGTCTACGCTTAGGCTAAACAACTTGCTAAACACTTGGAAAATCAAATTAATCTAGAAAAATAACAACATGCAAAGTAAATAGGCTTTCAACCAAAAATCCCTAATCTAACAATAAGATTAGAAACATGATAGGTTAACTCAACCCTACCTTTACTAGGCTTAGTAGAAGTTAGGTGAACAAGATCGTCATGAATCAAGTCAAATCATAAGAGTTAGTTAATCGACAAAACGCATGACTAGGAGGAGGAAGAAAACCTTTGCTCGATGTCGACAAGGCTGAGATCTTGCTACGTGCCATCCATCCATATGAAAAGGGCTGTTTTGGCTCCACTAGAATGCTCGGTGGCCATGGGAGAATCCTCTAGATGTTTGGGCAGCAGTAGGAGACCCTTTAGGAAGTGCCACCGTGAGAGGAAACCTGCTGGGGACAGTGACCAGCCAGCTGCCCCTTCCTGGACAACAGTTAAGTTGAATCCGGGTGCTAGGAAGGAGGGGTTCTGATGCAGAAAAATTCTGGCAGCAGGTTGGAATAGGGAAATCTGAAGTCGGCAGGGTTTGGACGGGGTTTTTGGGAAGAAAATTAGCCCAGGCGTGAAGGATAGAAAGTGGGAACGTGAGGGAAGAAATTTGAATTCATTCGAAGTGAGGGAGGAGGCTTTTAGGAAATAATTCCCAATTCTCTACAATAGGGGGGGGGGGCGGCGGCATTAGTATGCTAGGAGGGGATTGAGGGGAAGATTTGGGGTTTCCTAAATTAAGTTTAGGAATTAGGAAAGACTTAATTCAATCCTTAATATTTGAAATTCAAATAGGAGTTAAATTAAGAACCTTCCTAAAATAGATTTCCTAAGTTAGGAAAGATTTGGATTTTAAATCAATTAGATTTCAAATTCAAAAATCTGTCCTAATTTTACTTAATCTAAAATAGGAAATAAGGTCTTGGGAGGAGGGAGGCGGAAGGGGAGCCGGCGGGTGGCTTTGGCCGTGGGGGTGGTGGGGGAAAATTAAGGTGGGGGAATGAAAACCGGCGGTGGAATGGGAGGGATCCAAAGAGGCCGGCGGGTGAGGGGTTTGGGAAAGCCTTTGCCGGCGGCCTAGGAGGAACCAAAGGAAGGAAAGAAGAAAGAAAATTAACAAAGGGAAAGAACCATGAACCCGGCCATCTCCAAGGTTGGTGGGTGATCCAAATTCCCTCCCTAGGGATTTCTCCAAAGCTCTCTCCTAGAACTCTCCAAGAACACAAGTGCAGGAAATTTTTTTGATAATTCATTCATTACATGAAAAGAGAACAATGGGCCTATATATAACCTCATACAATGACTCAAGAACGCAAAAGACGACGACGCCCTCAGGGTTTACAAACAACCTCCCTTAAATAAGGGGTAAAATAGAAAATACTAAAAGCAAATACATCATGACACAATAATAAAGAAAGTAAATAATACAACTCAAAAATATATCGGCTCAATCGTGGCCGTAGGTTGACGGCCACGTCTCTGATAGACCTTCCATGTTCTGATGTCCCCATCATTCTCCCGAGGTGGGAGAAAGCTCGACTCCGTCGAGTAAGCGTCTATGGTGCTCTCGTAGATCTCTAAAGCATCAGGGTCAATTTGTTGCAGTTCTTCACGATCCAGCCATGTATCCTCTGACTCGGGCTTCCCTTTCCACCTTATCAAGTACCTTCGTCGTCCACCTTCCCTTGTGGAGATGATATCATCACTCAGAATCAAATCCACCTTTTCTGCCATGGGTGATTTAGGAATATTTGGTAGTGGAGGTAGGTTTGGGTTCTCACATGGTGGGGTCACACAAGGCTGCTGTATGAGTGGATTTGGTGGATTAAAATCAGGACCTTCATATGCAACTAGATCTTCTATGTTAAAGGAGGGATTGATGTTGAATTCTTCAGGCAGATCTATTACATAAGCATTATCGTTTATTTTCTTGATTATTTTGAAAGGTCCAGCGCTTTTAGCATGTAGTTTCTTAACTGTTCCTTGCGGGAACCGTTCCGGACGAATCCGCACCATCACGGAGTCGCCAACCTCAAAAGTTTTAAATCTTCGTTTCAAGTTAGCATGTGACTTGTATTCATTATTGCTCTTTTCAATTTGTCGTGCAATGTCTTTATGAAGTTCATGCAAATGTGATGCAAATGTGATGCAGATTCCGAAATCCTATACCTAGGACACATGGGTATAAGATCTAATGGCTGCCTAGGCTTGAACCCATAAATAATCTCAGAAGGACTTAGGCCAGTGGTTCGGTTAATAGAATTATTATAAGCAAACTCAGCGGTAGGTAAAATTGAATCCCAATCCTTAATATGCTCACCAACCAACGATCGTAACAGATTTCCTAAGCTCCTATTCACTACCTCGGTCTGACCATCAGTCTGTGGGTGAAAGGCTGTTGAGAATTGTAGTTTGGTGCCCAATTTCATCCAAAGGGTCTTCCAAAAGTAGCTGGTGAATTTAACATCCCTATCAGAAACAATGGTCTTGGGTAGACCATGTAGGCGAACAACCTCTTTGAAGTAAAGCTTGGCAATATGGGAGGCATCGGATGTTTTGGAGCAGGGAATAAAATGAGCCATTTTGGAAAACCTATCAACTACGACACAAATAGCATCATTTTTACGAAGAGTCTTAGGTAGGCCTAAAATGAAATCCATGCTAACGTCCTGCCAAGGACAACTAGGGACAGGCAACGGAGTGTACAGGCCAGTGTTCTGCTTCCGCTGTTTGGCTAGCTGACACGTGTGACACCGGCTAACCATCCTACCAACGTCTCTCTTCAGGCTGGGCCAAAAGAAACGATACTCCACGGCTTCTATAGTTTTGTCCCGTCCGAAGTGCCCAGCGAGGCCTCCGGCGTGGAGTTCCCAGACAAGAAATTTCCTAAGGGAGGTGCTAGGAATGCAAAGCTTTTGAGCTCTGAAAAGGTAACCATCCTCCAGAAGGAAATCGTCCACAAGGCGCGTGCTGCCTGTGGACAAGAGAGTGTAGGTCTCTTTGAAGTCAGGGCAGTCCAAATAGTCCCTCTTTATTTGGTCGAAACCCACAACTTCAACTTTCATTTCAGTGGCAGTCATCATGCGGCGACTGAGAGCATCAGCAGCTTTATTCTCAACTCCCGCCTTATGTCTAAGGGTATACGTGTACTCTTAAAGGAACTCTACCCAACGACCGTGGCGCGCATTCAATTTCTTTTGGGAGTTGA
Source organism: Dendrobium chrysotoxum (assembly GCA_019925795.1). Taxonomy (NCBI): domain Eukaryota; kingdom Viridiplantae; phylum Streptophyta; class Magnoliopsida; order Asparagales; family Orchidaceae; genus Dendrobium; species Dendrobium chrysotoxum. The sequence goes on from CM034309.1 coordinate 59,705,691, forward strand.
TATAACGTAGAGCCTTGTGATCCGAAAAGATGACGAACTCGTGCGGGAGCAAGTAGTGTCGCCAATAGCGGAGGGATTGGATCACAGCGTAGAACTCTTTGTCGTAAGTAGAATATCACTGCCTAATGTCATTTAGCTTTTCACTGAAATAAGCTACTGGGTGACCTTCTTGGGATAGGACTCCTCCAATTCCGACCCCCGAAGCATCGCATGTCACTTCGAAGACTTTGGAGAAATCTGGAAGTCTCATCACTGGGGCTTCCACCATTTTTTTTCTTAATCTCATCAAAAGCTCTGGTGGCAGCCGGGGTCCAGTGAAAATCACCCTTCTTAAGACAGTCAGTGATAGGAGATACGATAGTGCTGAAATTTTGGAAAAATCTCCTATAGAAGGTGGCCAATCCGTGGAAGCTGCGGACTTCCTGGATGTTCTGAGGGAGGCCACTCAATGATGGCTTTCACCTTCTCGGGGTCAGCGGACACCCCTTGAGCTGACACGATAAATCCCAAAAAGATGACTAGATCTACAAGGAAAGTACACTTCTTAGGGTTCGCGTACAATTGTTCTTTCCTTAAGACCGAACAGACTTGTTTTAAGTGGTCCAGGTGTTGTTCAACAGAATGACTATAGATAAGAATGTCATCAAAGTAGACAACGACGAACTTACCCATAAAAGGGCGTAACACCTGGGTCATGATTCTCATGAAAGTGCTCGGGGCGCTACTCAACCCGAAAGGCATGACCATCCATTCATAAAGACCGTCCTTGGTCTTGAAAGCTGTCTTCCACTCATCACCGGGTCGGATCCGGATTTGGTGGTACCAACTCTTGAGATCAATCTTGGAGAAGAGAGTGGCACCCGTCATCATATCGAGCATATCGTCTAATCTCGGAATAGGGAAGCGATATTTGACGGTGATTTTGTTGATAGCACGGCTGTCAACACACACCCTCCAAGATCCGTCCTTCTTAGGAGTGAGAAGGGCGGGCACCGCACAGGGACTAAGACTTTCCTTAATGAAACCTCGCTGCAGTAGCTCATCTACCTGCTTCTTAAGTTCAGCATGTTCCGTGGGGTTCATGCGATAATGTGGCAGGTTAGGGAGAGAGGCTCCAGGGACTAAGTCTATAGCATGCTGAATGTCTCTAAGTGGGGGTAACTGATCGGGAAGATCATCAGGGAAGACATCAGCAAACTGCCCTAGGATAGGTTGGACTTCCTGAGGAATATGTTCATCAGATTTAGTGGGAATCTCACGACCTACTAATGCGTACAGAGGTGCGCCACGAGTAATCTCAGAGTCCAAAACTTTGGCGGTGACCAAGTTCAGTCCTTTCTTGGACTTAAGGGGGTGGGATTTGGGATCATCCTTGACCCGTGGCTGCGATGGTAAAAGCTTAATCTTTTTACCCGCATGTTCAAACACGCAGGTGTTTGAACGCCATAGATGTGGACATCATTATCAAAAATCCAAGGTCGCCCTAACAGAATTTGTCCCACATCCATAATCAGAACATCGCACCACACATTCTCCTTATAAGTGGCAAAGGAGATAGGTACGATGCTTCGTTCTTTCACCTCCAAGGCAGTGGAGTTGACCCAAGCTACCTTATACGGATTGGGGTGAGGAACAGCAGAAAGACCTAATTTGGACACCATGCTGGAGGAGACAGCATTGATGCAACTGCCACTATCTACGATGACCTTATAGTTTTTATCTTTGATTTTGGTGTAGGTGTGGAAGATAGAAGTCCTACGCCAGTCATCGGATGTAACGGGGTGTGACAGTGCACATATCACCACACAGATGGGAGATGTGTCCAATTTTTGAAGGCAGTGGAGGACGGCGGTGTCATCGTCCTCCTCGAAGAAATCACCTTCTTCCTCTACTTGATGGACCTGATCAACCTCGGGCTCAAAATCCTCCTCAGTAATCTCCTCAATGATAGAGACTTTGTAGGGACTGGAGCACTGAGAAGCGATGTGCCCATACCCCTGGCATCGAAAGCACTTAGTCCCGGGACTGGACCGAGGGGTATCCGGAGTGGGAGGTTTGTTTCTAAAATCAGGTCGGGGGGTTGGGTGACCCGTAGGTGGTCGGGTCACATTCCCAAGAGTGGGTTGTGCAGTGGTAGAGTGAGGAGTGGCACTATTGGAAGGTCTGTAGGAGGGTCTAGAGTCATGTGAACGGCTCGGGTGCTGGGAACGGGTCTCCACTAAATCTAACACTAAACTGTAGGCGTTCTCCAGGGTAGTAACGTTCCGGGCAAACAACTCGTTGCGAAGATCCTCTCGCAACCCGGTACGAAACATAGACAAAATCTGCACAGGGGTGGTAGAGGTCTCCCCTTTGCATCGAATCAAGTAATCATCGAAGGAGGCGATGTACTCTTTGACTGGTTTATTTCCCTGGGTTAGCCTATTCCATCTATCCAATAATCTAGGGAAGTACGAGGGAGGCAAGTACTTCTACTTAAGTTCACGCTTCATAGATGGCCAATCAGTGATGGGGTAATCGTTCCTAGCCTCTCTAAGACTCTCTAAGTTTGACCAAAATTGACTTGCCCTACCCGTGAGTTTCATCTCCGCAAAACTAACCTTCCTGTCCTCGGAGATGTTATACCACTTAAAGAAACTGTCCATACCTTTGACCCAGTCCAGGAAGAGCTGGGGGTCGAGGGTGCCATCAAAGGTAGGAGCATCAACTTTAATATTTTTCATGAGTGGTATATCAGGATCATGACGGGGGTCATGCCCATAGTGTGGAGTGCGATGATTGGCACGATGTTGCCGCTCATCAGGGTAGGTGTCATCCCCATACATAGACGGTGGTCTAGAAGGGGTGTAGGGGATGGGATGCTCTCGTGCACGCTCAAGTGTATCAAATCGTTCCGTGGTGTCCCTACGAAGTTCGGCTAGGTCGGCTTGATTTTCTTTGAGCTGCTGGCTAATGTTATTCATTTGACCTACCAACAAGTCTAAAGTCCTTCCAAGTTGTTTCGGGTCCATACCTAGACTCTAGGTGACACTACGGGTTGGGTTGGGATAGAGGACAGCACCTATATGTGAAGAAAAACTTTCTAAAAAGTCACTAGATGGTGCAGAATTGACTTGGACAACAAGCATAAAATGCAATTAAACTATTTTAAATGATAGCATGCATGCAACAACGTATACAATTAGTTAAAACAACTTCCTAGGATGATATCTAGCATGCAAAACTAGAGCAAACCATGCTCTGATACCAGATGATGTAGAACTACGTGCTTAAGATGAATGAAATAAGACTATTGCACGATTTCTTGTTTTAGAACGTTAATGGTACAATTACAAGCAAGTGAAACGATAAAATAAAACGAGACAGGGGCGTCTACGCTTAGGCTAAACAACTTGCTAAACACTTGGAAAATCAAATTAATCTAGAAAAGTAACAACATGCAAAGTAAATAGGCTTTCAACCAAAAATTCCTAATCTAACAATAAGATTAGAAACATGATAGGTTAACTCAACCCTACCTTTACTAGGCTTAGTAGAAGTTAGGTGAACAAGATCGTCATGAATCAAGTCAAATCACAAGAGTTAGTTAATCGACAAAACGCATGACTAGGAGGAGGAAGAAAACCTTTGCTCGATGTCGACAAGGTCGAGATCTTGCTACGTGCCAGCCATCCATATGAAAAGGGCTGTTTTGGCTCCACTAGAATGCTGGGTGGCCATGGGAGAATCCTCTAGATGTTTGGGCAGCAGTAGGAGACCCTTTAGGTAGTGCCACCGTGAGAGGAAACCTACTGGGGACAGTGACCAGCCAGCTTCCCCTTCCTGGACAGCAGTTAAGTTGAATCCGGGTGCTAGGAAGGAGGGGTTCTGATGCAGAAAAATTCTGGCAGCAGGTTGGAATAGGGAAATCTGAAGTCGGCAGGGTTTGGAGGGGGTTTTTGGGAAGAAAATCAGCCCAGGCGTGAAGGATGGAAAGTGGGAACGTGAGGGAAGAAATTTGAATTCATTCCAAGTGAGAGAGGAGGCTTTTAGGAAATAATTCCCAATTCTCTACTATAGGGGGGGGGGGGCGGCGGCATTAGTATGCTAGGAGGGGATTGAGGGGAAGATTTGAGGTTTCCTAAATTAAGTTTAGGAATTAGGAAAGACTTAATTCAATCCTTAATATTTGAAATTCAAATAGGAGTTAAATTAAGAACCTTCCTAAAATAGATTTCCTAAGTTAGGAAAGATTTGGATTTTAAATCAATTAGATTTCAAATTCAAAAATCTGTCCTAATTTTACTTAATCTAAAATAGGAAATAAGGTCTTCGGAGGCAAGGGGAGGGAGGCGGAAGGGGAGCCGGCGGGTGGCTTTGGCCGTGGAGGTGGTGGGGGAAAATTAAGGTGGGGGAATGAAAACCGGCGGTGGAATGGGAGGGATCCAAAGAGGCCGGAGGGTGAGGGGTTTGGGAAAGCCTTTGCCGGCGGCCTAGGAGGAAGCCAAGGAAGGAAAGAAGAAAGAAAATTAACAAAGGGAAAGAACCATGAACCCGGCCATCTCCAAGGTTGGTGGGTGATCCAAATTCCCTCCCTAGGGATTTCTCCAAAGCTCTCTCCTAGAACTCTCCAAAGAACACAAGTGCAGGAAATTTTTTTGATAATTCATTCATTACATGAAAAGAGAACAATGGGCCTATATATAGCCTCATACAATGACTCAAGAATGCAAAAGACGACGACGCCCTCAGGGCTTACAAACAACCTCTCTTAAATAAGGGGTAAAATAGAAAATACTAAAAGCAAATACATCATGACACAATAAAAAAGAAAATAAATAATACAACTCAAAAATATATCGGCTCAATCGTGGCCGTAGGTCGACGGCCACGTCTCTGATAGACCTTCCATGTTCTGATGTCCCCATCAGTTTGCTAATCTCGATACTCCGCATGAAAGGGATGGATTTGATGGGGTATGTGCTTTGAAAGTTGTCCAAATCACAATAATAATTGAAATTCTCCTGCTCCTAGTTGAACCAATCTTTTCTTTCACAGACTAAGGATTAGTATTTCAATTGCAAGTCTTGCCAAAAAACATTTATAATGCATGCAGAAGGCCTTTGTAATACATCATTTACATATTCCATTTGGGTTGTCCACGTGTTATATGATGATCAGTCTGTCTTCAAACCAGCTATAATCGGACATGGGATTTAAAAGAATTGTGCACAACATCATGTCAGAACAATCTGACCACTACATTGATGCCATGGGGGCACTTCCTATATATAGAAATTGTCTTGTCAGGAATATACTTTGTTGCCCTGCAATAACCCTATGGCACATCTACATGTCGCTCTCCACCTTATTATCACTTTAGATTAGTACTACAACACAAAAATCTCCTTTGTGGTCCCTAAAAGGAATTCTAAAATGATGCAGTGGATCAGTGGAAGATAGGATTTGCTAGAAGAAATACAAAATCAGGGAAACCAAATAACAAGCTCAAAGCTTAAAAGGGTATATAATTGCTCATGCCCCATACTCCCTTGCATTAGCTATTTATAAAGCAAAATAGAACATTCTAGAATATTTTAGAAAAGAGGTATAAAGATGGATATACTACTCCTATGGTATGTTTTAACTAATATGTTCCACATCATAAAATCCTAACTTTTTGAGAATTAAACTCTGGTACCATGGAGGGATCGAGAGCTGGAGAGATAGCAGATCTTGCATCTTTATTCTTTCACGAGAAAAAATAACTCACCTCCTCATGTCAAAATTGCCCCAGTCAAGTGGCCATTTCCTATACAGAGAAGTTATCACACCAATAATATCCTTGATTGCTCTATAATAGTCATGACTGCACATCACTCACCACCTCAAATCCTCCTTAAACCATACCTCCTCCTTAGCCTTTAGGAGGGATCCCAGAACTCTTAACTTGTTTAAACTGAGCTCTTATAACCCAGAGAGATTGAGAGCTAAAGAGATAAGCGAGCTTGTATCTTCTTCTTCCGCTCGGATATCATTTCTGCTCTTGGTTCCGCTCTGTACTACAGTAATAAGTCGGTTCTGCTGAACCGGTTAAGCCCGGTTAAGTATGTTAGTTACACTAGTGGAAAACATATTATAAACTTAAAAGTTTAAGCCTCTGAGTGTAGATGAACAACCTGGCCTTTCTAAACCAAATATATATATATATATATATATATATATATATATATATTCAGTATGAGTCTAAACTTAACAATTTAAGTAACTAAAAAACAATAATAATGAAAAACAAATAAATAAGACTAAATTTTTAGATAAACTCTCAGAGAAATCATTACTCTGAGTTGTATGAATCAAATAATCGTGGCATCATGCATTGATTTTCATACTTTCTTCGTTATTTATGATTTTTACTTCATCCAGCTAGTTCTCGTCATCTGAAGAATATATTGTACTGATAGTCATTTTGTTACAACCTACATGACTATTGAATTCTCCTCTCTCTCTCTCTCTCTCTCTCTCTCTCTCTCTCTCTCTCTCTCTCTCTCTCTCTCTCTCTCATCTTGTATCTTCTCCTCTTTTGTTATACTTTTGTTATTCCACGCTATCTCTAAATCATCTCTTAAGTTTTTCTTATATTGCCACTAGAGATCAAATTGCTTATAAATTTTTTTTAGATCAAACAGTAAGATTTTTTGTATGCTCAATCACAACCCTCTCGCATGTGTTCATACATACTCATAGCACAAATCTAATCGTGATCTTTCCCGGTCATCACATCCTCCAACATGCCCACAACATCTCTAGTTTATAACCATAATTCTAATCATAAATTCCATCCACTAAAACTGCTCCAATCACTCATGAACTCCCCTTGTGATTAGGGGTGTCAAACAATGACTTGACCTGAAAAACTCCACATGAACTTGGCAATAAAAAATTTGGGTTCGAGTTGACCCAACTACCATTCAGGTCGGATTCATGTCTAAAATAAAGATCTAATTATTATCTGTGTTAGATCAAGTAGACCTGAATAACCCAAAATCAACTCAAACTTGACTTGATTACCATTAGGGTTTGGTTTAAGTGGGTTATTAGGTTAAGAAAATTATATTCAGATTAATTAGGTTGTGCTCATCTAAAAAATTGCATGATCAATATTATAAATGAGTTATATGGGTCAGGTTTGGGTTAGGCGAGTTGGTATTGAATTGTATTCGAGTTAAATATTTTGACCCATATAAAAAACATGCCGAGTTTGAATCAAATTTATTAATGATCAACTTCATTTTAGTCCTAAACTCAGCCCGTCAACCCAAATTGACACTCCTACCTACGATCTACAAATAGACCACATTGAGCGACTCACTGCATCACAACATTATGTTAATATCCTTTTGCATGCAGATTGCACGTCTTCTCTATGTACCACTGGCTATCCCCACTCCTCTTGCCTACTACACCTCAACCACTTGCAAACACTACCAAATTCTGCATCCAACAAGTTACTCACAAACTGATACCCCACCTAAACCATGCATGTGGTTATCGCCAGTCACATGTCACTCCTGTTTGTGCTCCATCTTGCGCGAGCATCATTGTGAGGCCCCCTTTTAGGCCACCTACATGAACCTTATATATAACCAGTGGAATTTGCTATGTTTGCATTGTCACTTACACAAATCATCCTTAATCCCACAGCCAATCATAAGTTCTTTATATCATGTATTTCGGATGTTCATAATGCATCATATGCCAATTATCATGATCCTTAGGAATTCCATAGTGAAGAACTTCGTCAACAAAGGGAAGTGGTAGATCGATCTTTAAAGGACATATATACATAACACATAAAAGAAGCGAGTATTTATCAATGTGGATGTGATGGTTGCAGATTTAGAATACCTCTTCAAAATATTGTTGAAACTTATTACTTGGCTCATATGAGAAGATTGCTTGTAATAGATGAATCTTATTATCATGAAAATAATTATCTTGATCAACATATTATAATCAGGATAAATATTATGATTTGCTAAATTGTTAGTCACTTCAACAAGACTTAAAAATTCAATTTCAGCTAAAGGAATCTTACAAACACTAGATAGTTTAAAAAAAGGAAGTTTGAAAATATAACATTACAGTAGAACTATACTGGCTATATTCGCATCAAAACAGATTCACTGACAATCAAAAGTTCAAAAAAGCAAATGATTATTCAGAGATAGACAATGATGATGCTACTGATCAATATACAATTAATAAGATGATTATTACTAAGCCAAAAATAAAATTTGAGACTACAAAGTTCACTATTGTTCTGAAATTGCTTCAATGTTACCAAGGGAGGATCAATAGTTGCAAGTATTTCTTTCAACTTCAAGATCAGGCATATGCATTGAGTATGTGCTTCTAATTCCATTATAGAAGAGATGGCCAGGAATATATCCTTCATTTTAGATCAATGATTGTTTATATCTGCTTGCACTTGCCTGACTCTCTAGTTCTTCTCCCTACTCAACTTGACATTGAGTTTGTGATAACTCCCTCTATTATCATTTAATGCAACAGGAGATGAGCTAATTGCTTTCACTACCAGGATGAAGTTTTTTCACCCGCCACCAAAATGCCTAGCCCCTCATTCTTGAAGAAATGCTTGCTGATTGCAAAGCTATACATGAACCGGTGCCATGTCCACAATCACCATGACCCCCTTCAAACTCTTTGGAGAAATGTTTCTTTCAGCTTATAGCCATTAGTATTTATTTTTATTTTAATGTATAAATATGTGTCCATTTAGTTTTTAACATATTTTAATTATATTTCGATACAGAATAAAGCGCGAATGATGGAGGATAGCACATAAACAGTTATAATACAATTTCTTAATTTCAACACAAATTTCATAATTTCAATGAGTTGTTGTCAGAGTAGGTGCTTTGCGAAAATTCAGATATAGGATATCCTAATCAATTGCAGCATTAACATATCCAATAAAATTCATCCTTCGTTTTAGAAAGGATTCAAGCAATATCAACATGCTTTCAATGGACGTACAGTTCTACAGAAGAATAAGCCAATTTTATAAAATCAACTTGACTGAAGTGAAAAAAAAAAAATTCAAAGTTAAGAAATCCAATTGCTAAAACAGAATTAATAAAAAAACCACCATTTCCAAATTCGCTCCGATCACACCCTTTCCATTCTGCCCAGTCCCGGAAAAAATTTTATTAAAAAAAAAACAAAAACACCCGATGAATCTGCTGCAAATCCACCAAGGCACGAAAAGCTAATTCATAAGTATAGTGCACCAATGAGACAGAACAAACGAAACCTTTATTTACGCGATTCCATACCTGCATCATATATTTCAGCTTCTCCTTGGAAGGGGGGTCATTGTGAGGCCCAGGTAAGTGCTTATTGATGTCACTGAAATATTAAGCACCCGCTATAAATTTTGATGAAAACCACAAAGTTAAAAAATCAATCTATGCATTCGAGTCCTTCAGGGGAAAAGTGATGAAGGATAGGATGCCATACTTGTATATTATGAGAACGGCGATGTAGAGATCCTCAAAGGTGAGGTTCCTCTCACCCAAATCGTCCTTGATTCGGTCAAACACCTTGTCACTGATCTTCCTTATCTGCCTCTCCTTCCATTGCTTCCCTGCAAAATTTCATGAAAAAGCTTCAAGCTTTCGGCTCTACTGGGGCATATATGAGTAAAGGAAGAAGCTGATGCTTCCTCCAATTTGGAAAGAGAGCGAGGACCGTGGAATTTAGCTTGAATGCTCGCCAACACCTGCCCCATGGCTAACTGAGCAGTTCAACGGATGAAGGCTTGGACTTCAATCCCGATAAAAAAAAAAAGGTGGGGGCATGGGATGAGAAGATTATTGGATATTAATGCCTCAAAAGGATTTGAGATGCACTCATCAAAGGGTTGGAAAATATCACGGCGGTACATTTCTTTTGTCTTTTCTTTTTTTTTTCTTTTTTTTTTTTTTTTACTTTCGCCTTTTTTTTTTGGCTCTCTATCAATCCAAAAATAAAAAATCATTTCAATAAGACCGCCAACGAGGTCGAATCAATTTTTTTATTTTTTATTTTAATTTTGTCTATAAATTATGTTTCACAATTGATATTTAAATTTAAATTTATTTTCATAAATTTTAAAATATTTAATATCATACTATTTACCTAAAAAATTATGTTAGAATATACTGATACAAAAAAGTCATTAAAGTTACATTGAAATTAGTGATGTATGTAATTCATGAATTAGACTAATCTTAGAGTATTTATAAACTCTTTGAAGCCCATTTTGATATGTTTTGCATCTTCACATCCTGATTTTTTTTTTCATTCAGAGATGTTATTATGATGTGTTTTAAAACTTGTGCCTAATTTGATAATATTGTAATGTGCTATTTTATATTATGATATGTTTTATTATGTATTGCTATGTAATAAAGCATATTGACTTTTATTTTATAATAAATCATATCACAATATAAAAATAAAATATTGTGGTGGGCAATTATACTCTTGTAGGGTTTCGTGTGATGACGGATTAACATATGTAGGTAACGATTAACAAGTTACGGCAATTAGAAATGTGTAAGGCCACATTAATGATGTAGTCAATTTAGATGAAGAGTTGAAAGAACTATGTATATACTCACAAGTCTATGATTAGATGGGCATGGATGTTATACCCAAGAAGCCCACAAAGACAACCTAATTATATTATTGATAGCTATCTAATGTAGCTAGTAAAGCACAAAAATGACTAATTAACAAGAGCTTTTTTTGTTTTTTTTTTTGTTTTCATACGTTATGCAAACATTCAACTTAGAATTTCCGTTGATATAGTAGAGCTGGCAACTTTAATAGGGGATTGCCTTGCATGTACAAATACATCAACCCATTAGGGTTTATGATGATTTTTATACCAAAATGAAAAGTGAAGCCCTCCCTTTTAATTAATGGTGAACGTACGTCCATGATCCTAATAAATTCATAGTACTGTTGTTTATTCAAATAGATGAGATGAATTTTGACTATGATTAACAAAGATCAGTTAACTTAACAATCTTGTTAAGGAACAAATAAATTATAAAAATGAACAAAATTGGATAAAAATACTGATCATGAGATTATAATACCCAAACACCACGATAAAAATTTATATAGCCAACTATATATTAAGCTTAAAACAAGCAAGCAATATCCCATAAGTCTAATTAATTAATGACCCTGATGAACACAATCCTCATCTTAATTTACATACAACCTAATTATGTAAATCATAATTTCACCAATGAAAGAAGGTAAGAAATGCTGCTAATTAAAAGGTATGCTCGCTTTTGTTGCTCTCAAGCTCAGCCTCTTGATGCAGCCCTGATAGCCATATGCAGGATCGATGGATCATAAAAATTAAGAGTAACAAGAAAGAAAGAAAATTTAAGCAAAATAGTTGAGCAAATTAAAGGGGAGTTTTTGAAGAACTAGAAATACTGCAGCAGTATATGAAATTAGTTATGAAATGACAACACATTAATTACATAACGTACATTATGCTTTGAAGACAAGATCAAGTCAAATACCAAGCCTAATTGGCAACTGTAAAGTACTGATGACAGCCTACAATGAGACTACTTTCTTCTCCAAGTAGACAATAGTTGATTTTCAAACTACATTAATTATTAGTTCTAGCTAGAGATTATAGGAGTTGGCTCAAATAATTGAGGGAGATTCTCATTCTATTGACTTGATTTTCTGCTTGTAAATTAGATTTATTTTTTTAAAAAATCTCATCTCAAAGGCCTAACATGTAGTGAATGGTTGAGATGAATTTTAACTAACTGTGTAATCAAAATAGCTATTCCGTATCAACTGAAAAAATTTAAATATAAGAGTCAATCACTTATAATCTATTTAATCAAAGTAATTGAATCCTTCCAAAATAATGCAACCTTCTGATGCAGAGCATCATAATGCTCATGTTGTTCTGTAGGACTAGCTTATCTCTTATGGCATTCTCCACTTCATCTGCAGTACTATTATAACAACCTCGTTCCTTATCACTACCATTTACCCTTTTAGTTATTATAGTACTATGGGAATATGATGAACCTTTTTAGCTCTTATATAGTGATGTAACAACAGCATATATAAGCTGCGGGTTTTCACAGTAAAGGCATACAATATAATTATTGGTTTATACTTGAAAGCATAACTTCTTGTTCATTTCGTTTGTTTGTTTTCTCCGTGGAGGTTCTCCTCCAACTACTACGTCAGGTTGGTATCAGAGCTTTGCGCTCGTGAGGCATGATAGAGGGCATCAGACGTGCGAGAAACGATGAAGATCGTAGTATTAAGGCCTTGTGGGATGCACATTCGAGCATGGCTCGTTAGTTTGCCAATTGGGTGTTGGAGTTTCGCCAGTTCTCTGAAGAGGTGTGCTAGAATTTTCAGCTCCTCAAAACTGGTTCCAATTTACAGCATTTGCCCCATGCCTTACACATAGATATTATACCGGCAGCATGGCAGGAGTAGCTTATCAATAGAGATAGAAGAAAAATTCCAGCCCAAGGTGTAGTGTCATCCAATTCAGAAGATAAAGTGGGAAATCTAAATTACGGAAATGAGACTGATTCTGAAGTTAAGGAAAACCTAGGAGATGTACGTCGGCGACGGCGAGTAGCACGGAATGAACCACATCAAAATGATTTCAGGGTAAAATTAGACATCCCATTCTTTGATGGCAAATTGAACATCAAAGACTATTTGGATTGGGAGCGGGCTGTAGAAACATTCTTTGAGTATTTAGAGATTCACCGGAGAAATAAGCTAAGTATGTGGCATGCATACTTAAAGGTGGTGCTGGAGCTTGGTGGCAGCAAGTTCTACAGACCAGACGACGTGACGAAAAAGGAAAAGTTCATAGTTGGATCAGCATGAAACAATTGCTTCGAGCTCATTTTTTTACCAACGGACTACGAGCATATGCTCTACTTACAATACTAGCATTGTGTTCAAGGGACGAGAACCATGGGAGATTATACAAAAGAGTTTTACCGATTAAGCACTAGAAACAATCTCAATGAAAATGAGAATCAGTTGGTCATAAGATAAATCGGTGAACTCAAGGAACCTATTCAAGGAAAATTGGAATTAAATTCGATATGGTCGCTATATCAAGCCATCAATTATGCCTTGAAAGTATAAAACCAACATAGTAGACATTCATGCAACGTCACAACACTACAGGAAAAATAGCTATTACCGGCGGACAAAATCCGACGGTAAAGTAAAAAATGCAACGGAAATAATAGGTTTTCGACGGATTACCGGCGGAAATTGCTCCGACGGTAAAACGCGCGTTAGAAAAAATATTCCGTCGCATTTTTTGAGGCATTAATTTTACGCTTAGAATTTTTTGAAGCTTCCTAGAATTGTCTATTTTTACTTTGACATTTTTTTTTTCATATATTTATATTTTTTTCCTTTTTTCATGGTAATATTTTGAAATTTGCTTTTTTTTGCCTTTTTTTATTTTCTTGATTTATATTATTATTTTATTTATCCTATTTTTTCTTTTAAGAAGATACGAAGTGCCTCATTCCAAACTTCTCAATTGAGTTCAGTGCATGATAATATCGAGTGAAGGGAGAGGGAGGTAGACGAATATTTGAACCAATAGATGAGTTCACCATCATTTGGAGTGGGTAAGCTCAGCGTAATTGTTGTCTTGTCCAGAACATTATGAATGAATAGTTCTGGTTGGACATTTGTCTCTGGCTAGCCATCCATTTTGCCCTCGCCATCATCATATACTGGCTGATCAATATCAAGAACTCCATCAATCATGTCGTCATCGTACACATCGTACACAGGCTCATCGTAGAGAGGTAAAGATGACGAATTCGACAACGGATCTTCAAATTCTTTGAAGCTAAACTCGATCGAGGGAGTGGAAAATCTGCTGCTGGTTCTTCCAGTTTTTGATCATAGAGGCTTTCATTTTGCTTTGTGGTGATCTTCTGAACACAAAGTCCCCCAGATTCGTCACCTTTTTTTGAGCCAATGGGTTTTTCTGATTCTGAAAAATTCAGATCGAGGAATCCATCAAGGTCTCGGGCAAGGTTTCTCCAGTTGGTCCTTCGTTTGAGCATTGACAGTCGCTGTTGGAGTTGAACAATTTCTCGTTGAAGATCTTCCATCAACATTTCTTGAATTGGTCTTTGATGAATTCAGCAAGGTGACATCTTGTCTAGCTCTTCTCTTCAGATGAAGATGTTACAGGAAGGAGTCTTGTTGTTGGTTTCTGTTTGTTGTTGCCAGTGATAGAAAACCTGGTCGACACTAACACCTTGCTACTATTGCTGGCAACTGAAAAAAAGATGATGGGAGATCACCTGTTTAGAAGTAAGACAGTAAAATATTACTGGGATTATTGAACTGAACGGTGGACTACAACTATATAGCCCACAGAAGCTGAAAAGAGGGAGGTATGCTGCAATTCTTGATAGCTGTAGATGTTTGGATGGATATGAAAATGTTGGAGAAATAAAGGAGAAAAGGAAACAAAAAACCGCTTAACAGAATTAAAAAAAAAACAGAGAGCAACTTTTGTTTTTGTCTTACTTCCTTTTTTTCCACACACTTCACTACTGTAGTTAAACGAAATTAAAAATAAAACAAACCGACACTCAACAAGCACCGTTTCACTAACATCGTTTGGTTTAAAAACATATAATAAACTAATTTTGCATTAATTTATAACACAGCCCCTTAATGCAAAATTCTAACACCAAGATTTGATCAGAATTTCTCAAATTTTTTAAAATTGAGAGCTTTTGTGAATCCATCAGCAACTTGATCTTCAGTAGAACAATACTTGATTGCAATAGTTCCTTTTGCCACAACTTCTCTTACAAAATGATGTCGGAGCTCTATGTGCTTTGATCTACCATGAAACACCGGATTCTTTGTCATAGAGATTGTGGATTTATTATCACAAAATATGTCTGTCGCCTTTAATTGAGGTTGTTGAATGTCTTCTAATATTCTTCTCATCCAAATTGCTTGACATGCTGCAGATGAAGCTGCAATATATTCAGCTTCTGAAGATGACAATGCAGTACTTGCTTGCTTCTTTGTGCTCCAGGATATTGCTCCAGACCCAAGATTGAATATGAATCCACTTGTGCTCTTTCTATCTTCTATGGAACTTGCCCAATCACTATCAGTAAAATCAACTAAATTAAAGTTAGAAACTGATTTGTACCAAATCCCATAATTGGTTGTCTCCCGAATGTAGCGAAGAATGCATTTAGCTGCTCCAAGATGATGTACAGACGGATTATGCATGAACCTTGAAATAAGATTGACAGAGTGCATAATATCAGGCCTGGTATGTGTCAAATACATAAGACCACCCACAATTCCTCTAAATACTTTCTCATTGGCTTTAGTTGTACCATCATTTGTCCCAACAGCAATGCTCCCCTTGCCTTCAACTTGAACAGCATTATTATCACCAAATCTGACTTCTGATTTCTTTGACATATCAATCTCTTTGAAAAGAGACTTCATTCCAGTCATGTGATTAGAACAACCACTATCAAGGAACCAAATTTCTGAATTATCACAATCACCTTGGAAATGTGTCATAAACATATTATTTTGATCTGTTGTCTTCTCTGCAACATTGGCTTGTTTTTGTTTGGACCAACATCTATCTTCTGAATGTCCAAACTTCTTACAAAAATCACACTGCACTTTATCTTTGCCTTCTTGATTCCTTTGCTTGTTCCAACAGTTTGTCTCAATATGACCAAACTTCTTGCAATAATAGCATTGCTTTTGACCTCCACTTGATCTTTTATCTCCATAAGTTCCTCTTCCCCGAAAAGCACCACGACCACCTCTTCCTCTATAAGAACTTCCTGCTCCTCTACCACGACCTCCTTCTTTGTTGCCACTAGTTGAAGTTTCCTTCACTTGAAATGCCTTTTCAACTGTCTTCAATTCTCTTCTGTTTATTCTCTCCTCATGAGACATCAACGAACTCATCATTTCATCAAAAGAATACACAGCAAGATCTTTGGATTCTTCAATAGCAGCCACTACATGTTCAAAATTTGTTGGAAGACTCCTTACAACTTTGGAAACTACCTTCTCATCAGATATTTGCTCTCTAAATGATCGCATTTTGTTCACAATTGTTGATACCCGAGAGAGATAAGTTTGAACACCTTCTCCTTCATTCATATTCATAGTTTCAAAGTCACGTCGCATAGATTGCAACTTTACTGTCCTTACTCTTATTGAACCTTGAAATTCTTTCTCCAAAATATCCCAAGCTTTCTTTGATGTCTCTGCCATAGAAATTCTTAAAAATATGCTATCATCCATCGCTTGTTGAATGAAAAACAAAGCCTTTGAATCCTTCTTCTTGTTATCATTATTTCTCCCTTCATCTTCTCCAATTTGCACACCATTCACCACAAGATCCCATAAATCTTGTGACTTAAACAAGGTCTTCATTTTGATACTCCAAAACTCATACTTCTCACCATTGAAGATGGGAATCAAAGGTTGAGAAGTAGTGCTTGTTGCCATGAGAAAATTTCTCAAAATACTTGAATGAGAATCACACACCTTGTTTTTAGAAGAATACACAAAATCTTCTAAAACTTTACTTCAATTCAGAAATTCGACGCCCACTTCAATCGAACCAGGCTCTGATACCACAATGTTGGAGAAATAAAGGAGAAAAGGAAACAAAAAACCGCTTAACGGAATAAAAAAAAACAGAGAGCAACTTTAATTTTTGTCTTACTTCCTTTTTTTCCACACACTTCACTACTGCAGTTAAACGAAATTAAAAATAAAACAAACCGACACTCAACAAGCACCGTTTCACTAACATCGTTTGGTTTAAAAACATATAATAAACTAATTTTGCATTAATTTATAATAGAAAATAGGGCAGCAATGGGATCAATTTGGGAGACAGAATTTGCTATTCTTGACGGCTGACATCAACCTTCTTGATGTTTTTGATGAAAAACTGTAGCCACCTGCTTCTTGCTAGCAAAAAAAAATGTGAATACAGAAGAATGTGTATTCAGTGGATACATGTCCGTCGCTGACAGGGGAGGAGGATGTAGCAGCGGTTCTGCCACCGAGGCCGATTCGCCACCGAAGATCAGGACGAGATGAACGAGACGTCGGACCTTGGACGGCCTCCAACTTGGCTTCTTCTGGCCCTAGAATCTACACTTGACACCGTTCCAAGCTTCAGATCAGACTCTCCACTGGAGGAGATTGCTGGCTGAACCAAGAGCAGGGAAGGTAGAGCACCACTTGTATCTTGATACCACCTAACACCGTTCTAGCCTTGGGCTAGTACCAGGGAAGGTAAACCACCACTTGAATAAATTCAAGATACAGGAAGAGAGAAATCTCTCTCGCAAAACTTCTCTCTGCCATCTTGCCGGCTCTGATACCACATGACACCGGGGGGGGGTCGACGAATCCACGTCGATGATCCGGTGACAGTGGTCGAGCAAGTCTCCAAGAACTTCTTCTTGGAGAAAAAACCCATCACCTAAGATCAAATCTTAGGATACAATAATTCAAAATAACAAGACAAAAGCCTTTATTTTCTTATTCTCTAAAATCTTCCTCATTATAATTAATGGCTATGTATTTATAGACAAACCATATCAACCTACTAGGCTACACATAACAAAAGAAAGCACTATACATACAGCCATACAACTACCAATTGGAATTAAACTAGCCTGAAGTTTAACGGGATTAATCAGCTCAACTCCGACGTTAATTGGCCCGGTTCCTCTCTTAAGGAAGATTAATGACAACGCTAGCTTACATTGTGGATTTTCCACAACATCTTAATATCTCTTCCACTTTCAACGTCACTAATATTTACCCCTACTTTCCCCCAGATGATGCACCAGCAACTTCTAACTCATTGGAATCGAGTTTTTCCGGCGACAAGGCACCTGATGCAGAGCATCACAATGCTTATGTTGTTCTGTAGGACTAGCTTATCTCTTATGGCATTGTCCACTTTGTCTGCAGTGCTACTATAACAACCTCGTTCTTTATCACTACCATTTACCCTTTTAGTTATTATAGTACTATGAGAATATGATGAACCTTTTTAGCTCTTATAGAATGATGTAACAGCAGCATATATAAGCTGCGGGTTTTCATAGTAAAGGCATACAATAGAATTCTTGGTTTATACTTGAAAGCAGAACTTCCTATTCTTCGGTTTGCTTGTTTTCTCTGTGCAAGTTCTCCTCCGGTTACCACATCACCTTCATAATTAAGAATATAATTAATGCTGATCAAATTTTACATTAGCAATCAGCTCATCCTCAAACTCCAAAAAATGTGAATTCAGAAATAAGAGGCGCACTTAACCAACCAAATTAAATTAATGAAAAATCTTTTTAGATCATATTAAAGTCTGATAGAAGCAGCATCAATATATATGATCTAATAAAACATCAAATTTATTGTGTGGTGTGGTCCATCAATATATATATATATATATATATATATATAATAAAAATAAATTTAAATTCAAAATTTTAGATTAAAAAATGATATAAATAAAAAAATATATTATGCTATGAAGAAAAAAATACTCCTCATACCAGTTGAGTGATGAAGGTGATTTAAATGAGGATATATACAGTAAAAAAATATATATTAAATGGATGTCAGGAATATTTTTTTGTATTTATTGATATATAAATCAAATAAGTGTCTATTTGGGACTTTTTTTTTCTGCTTTCCTTTCAGATCGACGCCACGATTTTTGCTAGCTGTTATTTTCTTGTTGTTTTCAAGAAAATTTTATACTTGAAAGATACTTTTTATAGCAATTTTAAAAAAAATTATTTTCCTCATAATATTTTTATACATGTAGTCGTTTCAAATAGATCCTAAGACCAATGGGAAGTAATCCATAATAATAACCCGGCCAATCAAATAAGGCTCTGCCATCGATCTTTGAATTGAAAATCTCAAGCTAACCCAATTGAGAAAATAATTGAAAGCAGTGTCTGATGCGAGGAAAAAAATACACTGTAAACCTGTAATCTATGTACAATCTCTTCTCAACTGAGGAAAAAAAGTTGGAATTATAGGGTTTAGTTGTTAAATATTCTGAGTTTAAATTAAAATATGAATGTGAAATGGATAAGAAATTTTAGATTAAGTAGGGATTGCAAGTATTCATCATTTGGAATTAAAGATGGGGATATATATATGAAATCATAATTAAGATCGAGTTAAATAAAATAATATATATATATATATATATATATATATATTAGAATTAAAATCATGAAATTAAATGAAATAAAATAAAATGTTAAATTTAATATGAAAAGAATCTGAAAAGCAAAAAACAACCGCACTGTCGTGAATATTTATAAAATAAATAATAATAATAATGCCTTTATTCATAAAGTTATATATATAGTTCGATCACCTTGCATGTATGATGCTGAATATATATATTTATATATTTTTCCTGCAGGAATTAATATAAAAGCAGGAGTACATTATTCAAAAATAATGAAATAATTAAGTAGGTAGTTAATTAGGAATGGCCGATTGGCGGATCAGGAGTTAAATATTCTCCAGAACTGGGCTGAAAATTGCGACTAATATTATTGTTGAGTGTAATGATATTCTGATCCGCATCTCCCCTGCACTGATTGATTTTATTGCAACCCCTGTGGTAAGAATCTCCAGGAGTAGGCCTGCAGTTTTTAGTGGTGGGATCCCTTATCGCTGAGCATGGCGGAAGGTCACGCTTTAATGGATCTGGGTCGATGAATCCCTTTCGACTCGCCTCGCTCTCTGTCGGCAACAAGACGGCCACCAGTAGCAGCGCCACGCCCACCAACCAGCAGGTTCGTACGATAATATTGTTGCTGCTGCTTGCCATATTCCTGCATGCATGCATGCATGTATAAACGTACGTACGTGCATCTAATTAGAATATTAATTACTTAGCTGCTGCAGGTTGCTTACTTTGAGTTTTGCTGATGAAGTAATAATTAGCATGGGCTGCCTTCGATTGCATCCGACATATCGATGTTGTGGCTTAAATAGAGGGGGAGGGGGAGGGGGAGGGGGAGCGCTGTGCGCGCGTGGGTGTGGCCGACGTTGTTGGAGGATAACTACTAATTAGGACTGTTAATTAAGTATAACTGCATGCCAGATATGCTTTTAGTTCCAATTATTGCAATGGTACGTACGCATGCAATTGATCCATCAATGGCTGCCTCTATTTCTCTTCAGACAAATATTAATATTAGGATGATCCGCTAATAGTTTGTTCTCTAGCTAGCTATATATCTATCAGTATATGCATGAATCATTCTTATTAAACAAAATAAACGTTTTCATTAGTAGGGTAGTAACTGCAGGAGAGATCTTCAATTTGTGGCTGCACAAATCAATTCGATCGGCTATGATCGGCCAGAATAAATTAACTGCGAGCTAGAATACATAAACAGCTTTCTTCCAATTTAGGCATTAAGTTAAATACACAGAATGCATGGATTTTATGGATGGAGGGTAAATTTCAGATGAACAGAATTACAGATATGCTATTTCTCTTCAGTTTTTCTAATTTAAGAGTGCAGTACTGTTGCGCGTGCAAGAGATTGAAATAGTAGCGTACGTGACAATCTTTCATTATCTTCACAAGTATGAGCAATTAATCAAGTAAATTAAGAGCGAGCGAAGACACATAAATTGTATATGAAAAATCTGAAAGAATATATATATATATATATATATATATATATATATATATATATATATATATATATATGGTGATGGCCTAACTATTTCGTTTGCAACACGTACGGGTTTGCTATAGTAGAAGCAAAAATAGTGATGTAGCTCTTGATGGAGAATGATGGATGTAGTGCATGTGAGGTTTGTGTTGCAAATTAATCTATGGGGAGCTAAAATGTTTCCAAAAGATCACTATGATATAGTACTACATTCTTTACTGTGGAATTTTGGCAATTATGATATAGTATTACATTATGATTTGTCGAAAATGTTAATGGATTTGTGACGGAATTTTTTGTTGAAAATTTTTGATGAACCTTTGCAGTGGAATATGCATGGTTTGTCGAAAATATCAATGGATTTGGGATGGAATTTTCCACATCAAATTTGCCGTAAACTAACCTATTTAATCGATTGGTTGTGCCATTTGTTTCATTTGCTCGTTCTGTTTTTCGATCGACTTTGCTCCTTCGGCTTTGGTATTCGACTTCGCCCCTGCCCGCTTGGTTGCTAGAGCTCTGGTTGTTCTTCGGCTATTCGTTGCTATTCGACTTGCGTGTGAGAGGTTGTTTTGAACGAGTCGCTAAATAACTTCTACACCTCCTTCGTCGACGTTCCTTCCTATTGCATCTGAAGTCACACGTCGCCATTCTTCTGTTGGATTGGAAGGAGCAATTTACCTCATAAATTGCAACGAAAATTTTACGTCGGAATTTACGGCTAATTTGCAACGACTTGCTATACCGAGCATTTTCCGAAGGACAAATTCGCCGTAAAACAAGCAAAATCGGCCACTAAATAAGCCTTGCGGCAGATTTGAGATGAAATATATTCTGACGCTAAAAGTCACGTAGGAAAAATATTAGTGTCGGACAGAATCCGTTTACAGTGGATTTACGATGGATTTAAATTCCAAAAAAAAAAAGACATGCTCCGTATAGCAAGCCAACGCAAATAGCGTTGGATTTGCGGCTGGAATATCGCTGCAATTTGTGGCGGCATTACGACAACTATGTCGGCATACGTTTGATAAAATTTGAATGTAGACTTTAGGATTTTTTTAATATAAAATCAAACATGTCATCATGAATGATATATCACATTGGAAGGTGAAAATATTATTTTCTAATGACTTCAAATTACAAAACTGTAAACTTCATCCCAACTATCATAATCAAATTTAAGAGAGTTATATGTGATTTTGAAGAATCATAATGGTATTTAATCATATATTTGGCTATGATAGTTATGATATGTTATTATCAATTATTATAATCAGATCGTCGCAGTGAACTACATATAGCCCCAAGGGTCAAAGTGATGTTCAAATACACATCTAACTATAATAACTTAGATATGTTTATCATTAATTTTATATTCAAATATCTCAGAAATAAATGATATATCTTTTATAAGGATGAAAATACCATTTATTATTGAGTATTTTAAATATAACAATAATGATCTTATTTGATTTTAATTTTTCAAAAATTTTTTTTTTTTTCTCCCATTCTATTAGAGACTAAATAGAATGAGGTTTATTTTATTTGGGGTCTTAAATCTCCTGCAAAGGCAAGCATTCTAGTTAATTACATCATACGAAGTTTAGGTTTCCTACAAATACTCTCGATTAGAATAATGATAGAAATTTTATTTTGATTTTTTTTAGGAGTGATATGAAAGGAAGGATGCTGGAATTTCAACCAGGATTGGATCGATTTTGAACACTTATTTTGGAGGCTACAAGATGAAAGGTATGGAGCACTTTGAGATTCGATCTAAAAACTATTCAAAAGTGCACCAGCCTATCCTATATTGAACTTTAAATTTTGGAGGAAAGAAAATTTAGTTTTAGTTGATATTTTATTAGAAATTTGAGATTAAATTCTCGATATTGGAGACTTAAGACTTTGGATCCATCCTGGAACCTAGATTTAAGTTTAGTACAATATAATACTAACCCTAACTAATGAAATGCAATTATGGGCTTATATCGGCCTAGATTAGAAAGCCAGCTAAACCATTAATTTGCTTCAAAACCATGACTTCGATCTTATGAAAGATGGGTAAGACTCGTTATTTAAGTTTTTGAGAATTTGGGGCCGATATTTTGAGAATTTTATAAGTGGCCCCTTTACTTATTTATGATGAGATTATGCTCAATGTAATTAAATTTTAATTATCTTTTATTTATTTTTAACTCAATGCATACAAGTTGACCTTTGTATGCAAAAAAATATTATGTAGTGAATTTTTTAAAAGGCTAAGAAAAAAGATTTTCCATATAGATGCATAATATCCCCTAGACGGAGCTGCACTCTAATAGGTTAGGTGGTATGCCACGATCCACAGGCAGGGATGTGCCTAGAAAGGAGAGAAGACATGTATGTATGCATGAAAAACCCCTAGCTAGTATGCCCGGGGCTTACTTCTTAGAAACGTTACAAGTAGAAAAAGTTTTATTGTACTTAAGAGCCTAATCATATTCCAGGCTAAAACAAATATCACATGCAGATAATAAACCTAGAAAAATATACAATTTCTAAAAGATGTAATTTAAATAGAATCATAAACATCAAATCATACCAAATGAATATGAGAGGACATATGGCAAGTGTCACTTCATTATAAACTAGGGTCTAGAAATTAAAGTGTTCAGACTCCACTAACAACATATTGAATTCTAATCCTATATAATGACACAAGTTTTAAAGTGAAATATTTTTTTTTGTCTTCATTTCTTCAACTCCTTTCTCTGGACTCCTTAGATCTACAAGGTCCGGATATCCAAATGAAAAGAATTCCTCCTTGAAGGAGTATTTTTTTTCTCTTTGGATACCAAGTTATCCAAATTTGAATCTCCATATGGAAGAAACTCTCCCTTAAGAGATTTTGTTTCTCTTTGGATTCCAAATTTGATAATATATATTCCACTTTAATTAAATTTCACAACTCCTTTAGGTTTAATCACACATAAAAATTTAAAAAGACTTTATACTCCCTATATGTTAGCCAACAAAAAAAATTCATATAAAAAGTCATCCATATACATTCTAAACACAACAATCACTTGTTCATTTTTGAGCAAATACATAAACTTGGTCATGCTTTTAATTTTAAGGGGGTTGGACTATGCTTTTAATTTTTAGGGTTTTTGAGGTTTTGGGTTCAAGTGGCGCCATGGTCAATCAGGTTTCACCAAAAGTTTAGTTTTGTTTAACATGTCATAATAATGATCATGAACATATTTAAGAGTTTGGGGAGGTTCTCATGGTCAAATTTCATAAGATGTATAGTCCAATGGCATGAGCTATAAATATTTGAAAGTTTTATAATATTTGGAATTCAATAAAATTTTGGGGGTTAGAGAGTTTGGGTTACTCTCAAATTTGGAGGGTTGACCATAAGGATATGTCTAATCAATATGCAATTAATAAATCATGAATCTAAGATCATTTGATTTAGTTTTGAGATGATTGCAAAACCACTCAAAATAGGTTATGGGACAAGGGACTTTGGTCTTGACTTTTGGTTTGAAATTTTGGATTTGGCTTTGATTTTGGATTAGGTTGATTGGATTTGATAGACTTATCTCATTGGCAATAATTTAGGTGATTGCTAATAATAGAGTAGTTAGGAGGGGTCAAATGATAGCCATTAGGTGACCACCAATTGAAGGGATTTGGGTTTAATTTGGATTGGATTTTAATTTAAGTTTGTATTGAGTTTGAATTTGGTTTAGTTAACATTATACAAAAATGAGGTCAATAGTACCTTGTCATAGTGCCATCATCATGCAATTTCGTTCGAAAAAGCCACTTACTACCATATTTAGACATAGATAGCCTTGTGATGCTGGAGGTACGTAAGCATTTGAATGGAGTGGTGGAATAAATGTTAGAGGAGGAGAGTAGGAGGGGTGTTGAGGAGAGGCCGAATCGATATGATATGGAGAATATTGTTTAAGTGGAAAATTTGTTCATTAAAGGAAACATTGATTGCAGTGCAAACTTTTCCCATGGCTAAATTTAGACATAGATAGCCTTGTGATGCTTCAACATATCCAAGGAAAACTTATTGCATAGCTTTTGATGCAAGCTTGTGATGCATATGAGGTGGAAGAAGTGGGAAGCAAAGATAACCAACCTGTAATTTGGTTATTTGTGATACAACATTTCAAATGGTGAAGCATTGTTTGTGATAGGAGATGGAAGACGATTTATGAGGTAGACATCAGTAAGAGCTACATATAGCAAAATTGGTATGGAAAATTAGCATCAATAAGCAAAGTTCGTGTTGTATCAATAATGTGGCGATGTTTATGTTCAGCTAAGCCATTTTGTTGGGGAGTATAAAGACATCTTAGCTGATGTTTGATGCCATTTTGTTGGAGAAAAGACCTGAATATATTATTTACATAGTTTATACTAGAATATGATTGGTGAGCAACTAGTTGAGTACCAAGTTATTTTTCTACCATTAATTTAAATTGTTTATTGTGTAGAAAAGTTTTTGATTTATGTAGCATAGGGTATATCCATGTATAATGAGAGAAATCATCTACAATAATGACATAATAATGGAATCCATTAGATGAAGGTACAGGGGATGGACCCCAAACATCTGAATGAACAAGTTGTAGAGGTTTAGAGGATACATTAGTGCATGGATAAAGGAATGCTTGATCTATGATATTTAGACTGAGAACACGAGTTACACATAAAAGAAGAAGGCATTATAGGCATATAGGGTGTTTAGATGCGATGGTGGAAATAAAAACAACATAAGGATGACCAAGCTCTTGTGCTATAGAGATGAAATTGCAACGGTGGAAATAAGAGCAGTTGTCGAGATAGGAGCTTCTGTTGGCAGAAAGACATGGTATAAACCACTACGATTGGGACCTTGGAGGAGAGTTAAATTGTTCTTCAAATTCTTGATCTTATAGCCACGTGAGTTAAATAAGATGAAGCAATTATTATTTTTAGTCAATTGTTTGACAATCAAGAGATTATGGGTTAAATGAGGAACATGAAAGAGAGAATGATGAAGCAGCTTACAGAATGGAGTGAGAAGTATGCCTTGGCTTGTAGCAACAATCAGTAAAGTCTGTCCATTACCAACATACACATGATGATTTCCATGATATGGTTGAGTTGATTGGAGGTTTGATGGGCCAACAGTAAGGTGAGCAGAAGCACCAGTATCAAGGTATCAATCATGAATTGAAGTGTTTGTGGTAGCAGAAAGAGCCAATGAGGATTGTGGTTAATAGTTGAGATCAGATCGAAACCATCACGCAGTAGCAGTGTGGACAAATTTTAGGCAAATTTGACATTCCATAGATATAAGGTTAAGCCGTGATCCTCATCCAGAAATATTATCTCCACAGGTATATGAATGTCCACGAGTAGTGAGTGATCTTCCTCTACCTCTACCTCTGAATGTAGTAAGGGCTACAGTAGGTTATGTATGATCAGAAAGATGAGCTTCCCGTAAAGCTTCAACAGTTAAGCTAAGTTTATTTCTTCACCGTATAATAAGGAGTATAGATCATCAAGGCTGATTGGCTGAAGCTTTGTGCAAATGAAAGTTTTGAAAGCATTACAAGATGAAGGAAAACCATTCAAGGTGTACAAGATAATATCCGCAGAATCAATGGTGCTTCCTGCAACATTAATGAAATCACTTTTGGATTTAATTAAAGACATATATTGTGTCAGATATATCATTCATTGTAAGATGATGGAGCACATTTTTGAGTTGAAGAATACACGATCGATTGTAAATTGAATTTGTTTGTCAATATTTAACCACACTTCATGACATGTCTCAAAATAGAGCACATAGGGTAGAAGAGAAGAGGAAATAATAGAGTATAGGGTAACTGTTAAATTCTGATCAATTAACATCCATTGATTGTAGACAGGAACATCATCGGAGCTGAATGCATACTTGCTAGGTGATGGTGTAGTGCCATCAAGAAATCCATGGAACGCATTGGCTTTGAAAACTTTGATAACTTGTAATCTCCATGTAGGATGATTATCAAAAGTTAAATGTGAGTGAAAATATTGTTCATAAGAAACTTTAGGGAAGCAAGAATTTAAATTTCTGTCATTGTATGAACTATGTTGTCCATCACCGGAGAAGCTGTGGATGAGGAATAAAGAAAAAAGAGTTTTCAATCTTCTGAAATCTTGAACACGACATAACACATTGTCGAAACAAAAGATCCAATGTCAATGTTGGCTATTTTAAGAGAAAATTTCAAAATAATTATCCCAATTATTCGCATACAATCAATTTAATCTAATAGTATCATATTTCTCTAATTTAATCTTTGAATATTTCAAAACAGATCTAAATTAAATGGTATCCTAGATAAAAATTAATTCCAATTCAGTCTCTCAATTATACCAAATTAATCATAGTTTAGCCCTTAAAAGATCTTCTGAGATTAACTTTATATAATCGAGACACTAAATTAGAAAACTATGATAATGTAGAGTTAAATTATCAACATATAAATAATCAGAAGGCTATTTGGAGATTTTTTTCCCGTTTGTTTGATTAAAGTGATGGTTGTGATACATACAATATGAATCAGTACTTCAGAAATAAGCGCGTTTATTTTATGGCAGATTTCTAAAATGATAAAGTAAAGGAGGCTCTAATTCATATTTATAGAAATGCAGCTAGAGAAAATAATCAACTGATCCTGTGCATTTTGATTATTTAGGCTCTGAACTACAAATGCAATTACATGATATAACGATCCGACTTATTCAAATTACATTAAAATGAGAAAATTCTACAAAAAAAGAAAAAGGTGATCATATGTGCTTGGAATAATCTAATGCATTTCTTCACCCACTGCTGGGAAGCAGTATTAAGAACATTTGTGATATGCATCAGATAGCATTTTGCATTTGGGATCCAGGCGCCTCTCTTGCTTCATCCTTTCAGGTTCCTCGTTCTTCTCTGAAGACATAACTAAGGAGTGAATCACTTGTGCCCTGTGGAGCAGAGCTAAAAGAAACCCTAGTAAAAAGAGTAATGAGATGGGGAGGGAGCGTGGAAAGCCCCCTGTAGCTTGAACCTTTTCCATAGTTGCTGAATCAGAATCTTTCGGAAAACCATTGCCTTTGCCATTTCTTGTAGCGAATTCTCCCATTCCCGCTGTACAGAAACAATCAGAGATTATTTGTAAAATAGCTTCCAGATAGAGTGATCAATAACGTTAATACTAATTGCTAACCTTTCTTTTCTTGCTTAACTATTTCATCTTCAGCAACCATCGTCTGGGAGCAATATTTAGACCATTCATGGAATAGGTCAGATGCATCTATGTGCGCAGGTGGCATATCCGAGAGCTCTTTTGGATTCGTGTCTACCACTTTTTCTACTTTAGTCAAGATGATAAGCTGATAACGTTTAGTAGATGAAATAATATTGAAATAAATAATATTTCAAGAAAAAAAAAATAGAATCCTGTTTAGTAAGTTACCTGACTGCATCTGCATATCTTTAGTTCCATCCTGCATGTACATGGAGATTCCGTAGTTTAAATTAAAAATGTTATTAGTTGGGTTAAATGCTTGTACATTCTCAATATAACTATGACTTGGCTTTGATGCTACCATATATTTGGAGTTCAGGCTAATCTTCTCAACACTAGGATGATTTCTTTTATGTTCCTTTGACGAATTTCTCTTTTTCTCCTTAATCGTAGCTGCACGATAAATGGATAACTTAATTTATAAAGAGCTACATATGGAATAGCATGCAAACCTCTTCTAAAATAGGGATTTAGGACCTGTGCTGCCTTCTACAGCTTCATTCTTCGGTGAGATTTCTTCAGGGCAGTATTCAGCACATTTATGCAAAGAATTTGAAGCAGTTTTGTACTTGGGATTATCATCTCTTCTCGGTGCATGACCTTTTTCTTTCTTCCTCTCATTTATTTTCACGACTGTAATAATTTATTAGATTTATGGATATATGAATCCGAAAAAGAGGAGAATAATAATACTAGGATAGCAGCTACTAACCTCCATCTGGTATTTGATTGACGTGTATATTTTTGTTGAAGCAATATTCAGCACATTTATGGTACGGGTTTGAGGCATATTCGCATTGAGTGTGCCCACTAGTTATCTTTTTGTTGCTGACTAAATTCTTTAATTCCTTTAGACTTTTTAGCTTCATGACTAAAATAATCTACTGGTTAGATTAAGCAATATCATATAATCCCCGTCAAAGAATTTGGAAAATACAACATGAGCAAACCTTGCACATGCTGTTCCGTCTCAAGGGCCTTTTGGAAGCAGTATTCCGCACATACATGGTATGGGTTTGACGCAAATTTGCACTCAGGACTCACTCTTCTCTCTGAGGGGAGAACTACTAGTTCTTCTTCCTTCAACTTCTTGATAGCTGACATAATGTATTCGTAAGATTATAGCAAAAAGATTTTGAAACATGTAGCAAATGGCTTACTTTGCGTTGGTGGATCTTTCTCCAGGACATTTTCTAAGCAATATTCACCGCATACATGGTATGGATTTGATGCATATTTGCAGTCAAAACTCAGTACCTGAGGGGAGGCAACTACTTCCTTTTCTTCTTTTGACTTCATCCTAGCTGAATTAATCCACTCGTTAGGTTATAGCTAACGGAACTTGAGAAAAGCACCGGATGACATACCTTTCCCTGGCTGGTGTCCGTTAGAGACACATTGAGAGCAGTATTCAGTACAAACATGATACGGATTTGATGTATGCTTGCACTGAGGATTCACTATTTCCAAGGGATCAGCTACTTTATTTTCCTTGGACTTCATGAGAGCTGAGCAATGCATTGGTTAGATTATGCATGATGAACTAGGAAGAATATATCATCATGGCTTACCTTTCCCACTCTGATCCTTAATATGAAGATTTTGGATGCAGTATTCAGTACATTCATGATAGGGGTTTGACGCATATTTGCACACAAGATTCACTCCTGGCTCAGCTGTGACAACTAGCCTTTCTTCTTTTGGCTTCATGGCTAAAATAGTTTTAAGTTGAATTATAACCAACATGAGAAATCATAATAAAAGCATATCAAGTCAATGTAACGAATTATTTACCTCCAGTAGGATGTTCCTTTTTAGGGTTATCATAAAAGCAGTATTCAATGACTTCATGGTAAGGATTCGATGCATGTTTGTGATTAGGAAGTGCACTGCTTTTATCAATTTTAAATGAAACTCCTTTTGGCTTCTCTATAATCAAATTAACAATTGGAAAGAGAATGACTTAATAATCAAAGAGGAATTATTTTTGTCTATTAACTTCAACGGATAAAAAAAAAAGAAGAATAAAAAGAATGATAGGACTATAGGACACATGCTTAGCACCTTGATCGCATAAATTTTGGCTTCATTGACTATAGTTTCAGCCTTTGTGGAACCAAAAAACATAATTGCTTCTTAAACTCAATAGAGTCAACACACATTTAACCACTGTTTTGAAAACCGGAACGGACCGGCCGGTTCAACCGGTTCAACTGTGAACCGATCAAGTGGCCAATCCGATCCAACTTACAAAACCGGCTCTGCATTGAATCAGATCGAACCGGAATGAACCGGCGGTTCAACCAGTGAACCGCTAAACCGCTCCGGGTTGGAAAGAACCGGCCGGTTTTATAAAAAAAATTTAATTTTGTTTTAATTAAATTTTAAACAATATATTTTAGTTTATTAAATTCTTTTAACTTTTTAAAATATTTTTATTAAATATGATGATTAATTACACCATAATATATACATGTTATCTCAAATATCTCACATAATTTATTTAGGAAAAAGTGTGTACTTCACACTTTAAAAAGGGTTAAAGACAACAACCTCAAACTTCTCATATGATATGTGACTAAAAAGTTGCATGAATAATTTAGAATGTGAATTTGGGCTTATTTGGGCTAGTTGGGCTTAAAATTTGGGCTTAATTGGGCTACAAATTTGGGCAATATGCATTATAAATTTGCTATAATATATATTATAAGAATTAATAATATAAATTTGTAATATTATAAATTTATATATTATATTAAATATTATTCTTATAAATACATTTAATTATAAATATATAAATATATTATTCTTAAATGATATTTATATTTATAAATTTTTATTATATATTTTTTAAATTTTATAAATATTATTAAATGCTTATATATTTATATTAGATTAATGATCATAAATTTTTAATATTATAAATTATTATATTATATTAAATATTATTCTTATAAATCTATAAATATATTATTCTTAAATGATATTTTTATTCATAAATTTTTATTATATATTTTTAAAATTTTATAAATATTATTAAATGCTCATATATTTATATTATATTATGTTAATTTTATTAATTATTAATAATATTATTATTTACTACATCATCCAGTTCGATCGGTCGAACCGTGAACCTCTTATTCTTCCGGTTTGTTGTCCGGTCCGATTTTTACAACCTTGCATTTAACACACTCTTTATACTATATATATATTTGGCGGATCCTCGCTCAAGTCAGGGTGGGAAAATGTCCACCCTAAAAAAAAAATGTATAGGCGGGGTAGTTTTAGAATATTGCCTCCCCTCAAAAATAAATTTTGCCCCCCCTCAAAAATAAAATTTTCCCTAATAGAACCAATCCTGTGCGTGCCTGCCCATATGAACCACTTCGCAGTTGCCAACCTTCGGCGTTCACAAATCGCGTCTTCGCAGTCGCAGGCTTTGACGTTGAAGAGGTGGCCATTCTCACAGCCTTCGTCTTTGCAGTCACAGTATTCGACGTTATCATTGGTTCTCGTATTGAAGGTAATTTTTATCTAATCGAATTGTTTCTATTTGCTTGATGAAGTTCTTCTGATTGTTGGAGCTTTAGGCTTTTTTTTTCTTGGTCTTTCCTTCTTGTTGCGTTCTTAAGATTATAGCATCAATTTTCTATGTTGCAAATTCAGAAATGGGCAAAGCCATGAGATGTGACAAGTTAAAATGATTCCAACATATAATGTGTTAAAAATAAGGCATTATACATGAGCCATGAAGACCTCTTCTATTGTGGTTGTTGAGAGAGTATTAAGATGTTCAAGTTATCATCAAATGATGGTGGAAATGCTGCTCTTACTGTCTACCAGATTACCAAATAAAAAAAGAAGGCTTCAGTCATAATACAAACAAATAGAATTAAAATGAAAATCATAAATGTGAAAAAAGTTTAAAAGCTCAAGCAATGCCATCACAGTCTGTAGGAAGCGGAGCAGTAAATGCTCCAGGTAAATAAGGTCTAAGAAGATAGATTAGCTGAAAAGTTAAACATACCCAAATTGGCATGTTGAAATTTATATTGGCATTCCAGGCTAGAATATTCGCGGCGATAAAGTATCAGATTTTACATCTTAACGTTGCACGAGTATCCAACTCACAAAAAGAGAAAGAACATAAACATTAGAATTTTTTATGTGGAAAGCTCTGAAGGGAAAAACTATAGGGCCACGCCAAATTGAAATGATTCACCAGTGTTTGAATAGACTACAAATGATTTATTCGTCTTTGAGATTGAGGACGATCAGATTACAACAGTCAACCATCAGGTTGAAATCATGCGACGAAAAGGGATTGGACGGAAGTCCAACGACGTTCAGTAGATGGGGGGAAATTCGACGTCCGTTGGTGGCCGGGCGAAAATTCGGCAATAGTTGGTGGTTGGGCAGAAGTCCGGCGCTAGTCGGTGGCCGGGCAACAGTTCGACGATGGTCAGTGGCCGGACGTTATTTGAGGAGGAATTTGGTAGCAAGAGAATTCTGATTTCTCTCTCTTCTTTCTTTTCCACTGGTTCCCCTCTATGAAAAATGAGAGGTCTATTTATAATTTTTTGGGAGTGGCATGACCAGTAAATAGGGAGAAGATTAAGGGCATGTTGAGAGTGTTTTGAATAGACGACCGATATCGTTTCCCTTGGCCGTTGACTGTTTATCGAGTATTTGAGTGTCCTAATGACATAAGAATTCGATGATCTTGGGCTTGTTGGATTCGTATCGTCAAGGCGCTCGATTCGACTATAAGCACGTCGCGTTTGAAAATCATTTGGCCGTCCATTTTATGGTTTAAACCTTTCAAATGCGCTTCGGGTCTTTGATTTGGATCTATTTGGGCTCGAATTGGGTCGAATTTGGTGTCGTTGGTTTCATCCTTTCAAGATGTTCAGTTCGACTATAAGTTTCCTGATAATCGGAGTTTGGATGGTCCCGAATTTAATTTCAGAAGCTTCTAGCTCAAATTTGTCTCAAGATTCATGCTTGATCAAGATAAATTTTTGATGATGTATCAATTGCCACCCTATTTTCAAACATCGAATTTTCAGTAGTTTGAAATTATGTGTTACAACTTTCGAGAAATTTCTGACACAGTTCAAAACTTGAGAACAGTTGGATCGTGACTGTAGAGCTTCTAATTAGCTCCAGAAGCGTCAACATTGAGTCTGGAATGCCGAAAAAAGGTCTCAAGGACCCCAAAAAAGTCTGAATCGACTTGTCCAGGCCATAAATCGGGCCCGAAAGCAATTTGGCGGCCGAACTAGCAGACTGCCGCAACCAGTGAGCCCGCCGCCGCCACGCCCCGATAACATTCCCATGCGATGCACTTGCTCGCAGGGTCCACCTGCTCCGTTTCGGCGCTGAGCCTCGATTGGCGCGCCAATCACAACCGGCCGGCTATATATATATATATATATATATATATATATATATATATATATATATATATTCAGAGACTTGGAGAGTGAAAAGACTTAATTTTATTGCACAAACTTGTCCCTATTTATAGATCTATATAAGATATGTTAATAAAACAAACAAACAATTACATAATAATGCATAATTTCTCTAATATAATCCTTCCTAAATCATCCATCTAAATATGGAAGGAGATCAACGTGATCCAGGTGAGCCTCTCACAAATTCCCATCTTAGTTGTGGGATCAAAATGCCAAGGGATGGCTAGGATTTAATAGGTGAGCATCCCACAAACTCTCATCCTAGCCGTGGGATCAAAATGCCAAGGGATGGCTGCGATTTAATACTCCCCTTTAAGCTGGAGAATACATATTTGTCATTCCCAGCTTAATAATCAGTTCCAGAAAGGTAGAGTTATCGAGTCCCTTGGTAAGAATATCTGCAAGCTGATCTTTTGACGAGACATGATCGATACATATAAGACCAATGTCTAATTTATCCTTTATAAAATGTTTGTCCACTTTTATGTGCTTGGTCCTATCATGTTGAACCGAATTGTGAGTTATGCAGATTATTAATTTGTTGTCACTGTATAGCTTCATGGGTCCTTCCCACTTGCTCCTTAGGTCTTCTAGAATTATCTTGATCCACAGTAGTTCACATAATCTTAAGACCATAGCTTTGCATTATGCTTCTGCAGTAAATCTTGCCACTATATTTTGTTTCATACTTCTCCATGTAACAAGATTTTCTCCAAGGAATGTGCAGTATCATGAGGTAGATCGTCTATCTACTAGTAATCCTGCATAATCTGCATCAGTATATGCTTATAAGGTTATTCCACAGTCTCTTCTGAAGAGAATCCCTTTACCTAGGTTCTCCTTAAGATAGTGCAGTATTCTGTTTACAGCTTGCATATGAGTCTGCTTTGGATTTTGCATGAACTGGCTGATCATGCTTATAGCAAAAGCTATATCTAATTTAGTGTGGGAAAGGTAGATCAATTTCCCCACAAGTCTCTGGTAAGCTCCTTTATCTACATTTGGATCTTCTTTAGCTTCCCCCAATTTGAGATTTAGTTCTACTGGTGTTGGTACCGGTTGATAAGCTAGTTTACATGTTTCTTTAAGAAGATCATTAATATATTTTTATTGTGAAATAAAGATTCCTTTGCTAGAGTGGGCCACTTCAATTCCAAGAAAATATTTTAATCTATCAAGATCTTTGATTTCAAGTTCCTTTGTAAGATATTTCTTTAGAATTATTTCCTCCTTTTAATCATTCCCAATCAAGATGATATCATCTACATAAATTAATAAAATTGTGACTTCCCCTAAGTCTGAGTGCTTAAAGAATAATATATGGTCTTCTTGGCTCTACCGATAACCATTAAGCAGCATGATTTTTGAGAATCTTCCAAACTAAGCTCTAGGTGATTGCTTTTGCCCATATAGAACCTTTTTTTAACCTACACACTTTGTTACCCCCAAATTGTTCCTTGAATCCTGGTGGAATCTTCATAAATATTTCTTCCTCGAAGTCTCCGTGTAAGAATGCGTTTTTGACATCCAACTGTTCCAGATACTAGTTATAATTAACTACTAGTGATAGCAGGATCCTCACGATGTTCATTTTGGTCACAGGTGCAAAAATTTATTAGTAGTCAATCCCATGCATCTAAGTGTACCCTTTCGCCACCATAGTTGTCTTATACCTTTCTAGTGTACCATCAACTTTGTATTTCACGGAGAATACCCTTTTGCAGCCAGTTGATTTTTTCCCTACTGATAGGTCGGTGATCTCCCTTGTATTGTTCTTTTTCAGGGCCTATATTTCATCTTTCATGACACTTTTGTAATTTTCATCAGATAAGGCTTTAGAAATATTATTAGGAATATGAATATCATCTAGTGTAACTAGGAAATTTTTGTGTGAATGTGAGAAGTTATTGAAGGATACAAAGTTGGTTGTGAGGTACAAGGGATATTTTTTTGGTGAACTTGTATTTACCTCAATTTCAGAAGACAGTTCAGATTCTTGGATTTGCACTAAAGCATAATTTGGATTTGTACATCTTGAGTATACATTTCAAACCTTGTATTATCCATAATAGTTTTGTCCTCAGTTTTCCTAGCTTTGATTTCAGGTTTAGGTGGATTGATTTGAGGTGGAGATGAAAGATCAAGAGGGGCAAGCTGACTTTCCTTATATTCCTCAGTTTTAATCTCCCGCTGAAGATAAGGTTTGGCAAAATAAGATTCTTGTTCATCAAAAGTAACGTCAACAGATACAAGAGTTTTCTTGATAGATGGATGATAACACTTATAACTTTTCTGAGTGGATGAATATCCAACAAAGATACATTTGAGTGCTCTTGGATCTTATTTTCCTCTATTTTGATTATGAATGTGAACATAGGCAGTGCACCCAAAGATTTTGGGTGTGAGGTTGTTATGGGTTTGAAATTCAGGGTAAAAAGAGGATAGAATATCCATTGATATTTTTAGTCCCAAGGTTGTTAAAGGTAGTCAGTTTATGAGATATGTGGCAGTCAGAAGGGCTTCCCCCAATAGGATTTGGGTACATTATGGTGGAATAGAAGTGCACGGGTGGATGCTAGAAGATGACCATTTTTTCTTTATGTAACTCCATTTTGTTGTGGGACATGAATGCATGAAGACTCATGAATGATACATTCTTTTAGAACGTAAGAGGATAGAGTTTGGTTAAAATAACCTTTGGCATTGTCAGAACGAAAGTTTATTATTTTTACTCCAAATTGATTTTGGATCATGGTGTAAAAAATGAGAAGGATAGTGCTTACATTGATTTATTTTTGAGAAGAAAGATCCAATAGACTTGAGTGGAGTCATCAATGAAGGATACAAACCATCGGGTCCCTGAGATGTTAGGAATTTTCGAGGGTCCTATCACTATGAATAAGATAGAAAGGGGTATAACATCTCTCAATTTTGCTTGGAAAAGAAACTTGTTTATGCTTGGCTATCTCATAAGTTTTATAATTAAAAGATTTATTTTCCAACTTGTAAAAAAGTTTTGGGTACATATTTTTTAAGACATCAAAAGATGGATATCCTAATCTAAAATAAATAATAGATTTTTTATTAAATAAGGATAACATAGAATAGCCATTATTGATAATAGTGGATTTGTTCAGCTCTTCCAAGTAGTACAGTCCATCTCTCTCCTCAGCAAATCCAATCTTCTTCTCCGATCCCTAGTCCTGAAATAAGCAACAAGTAGTGTTAAATAGGATTCGACAATTATGATCACTGGTAAGTTTTTGTATAGAGATTAGGTTTATGGATAATTAAGGTATGTGAAATATATTTTTTAGAGTGAGGGAGGGAGATAAGGGTATGTCTCCTTAGCCTGCTACTATGGTAAGCCATCAGTAGTGATGATTTTTTTATCACTCGAACAAGGAGTGTAGTTAATGAAGTGGGCAGTGGAATGTGTCATGTGATATGTGACTCCTGAGTTAATGATCCATACTCCTTTCAAATGATTTCTAGAAGCACTGCTACCTGAAAGTGCAAGAGAAGAAGATGTAGGTGGTTTTTCAAGTGATACCATGAGTTGTTTTAGTTTATCAATATCTTCTTTGTTGAGCTCTCTGAAACTGGACTATGTTTCTGGGTTGGGCTGATTTGTTGTATTATTAGCTTGTGATATTCCCCTTTGTCTACTTCTTTGATTCCACTCATTACTTGGGAGCTTTCCATGTTACTTATAGTATTTCTCTTTTATGTGTCTTGATTTCTTGCAATAGCTGCACTAAAGGGAGTCTTTGTCTTGAGGTTTTGAGAAATCCTTACCTCTTTCCTTCCATGATGCCTCTTTGGCTATCACCATTGCTGAACCTTCAGCAATCTTTGGTTCTAGCATCACGCCTCATCGGCTTTTCTCAGCACGAATGAGAGAAATGGTCTCATTTAGTGAGGGTGTCTCCTCTTTGCCAAGGATCTGAACTCTAACTTGGTCAATCTCTGTATTTAATTCTACAAGAAAGTCATGCAATCTATCTTTCTCAATAAAGCTTTTTAGGATAGCCGCATCTTCTAGACACTTGGTATCTATGCATCTGTAGTATCAAGTTCTTGCCACAGGCTTTAAAGGAGAGTGGCATATTCAGTCACGGTCTTGCTTCCTCGTTTTGTACTTCCCACCTTAACTTTAGTTTTAAAGATTTATGCAGCATCCCGAGCTTTTGAGAAGGTTTGCCTGGCGGCATCCCATATGTCTTTTGCAGTAGAGAGGAACATGAAAGTATCGCTAATTTTAAAATCATGAAATTCCACAACCATGACATGATCATGGAGTCTGTTTCATCCCATACCCAAAAATTAGGATCATCTTCTTTTGGTCCTATCCCAAGGAGGTGATTCATCTTTCATTTTTCTTTCAAATAGGTCTTCACAAATTGAGACCACTTCAAATAATTCTTCCCATTTAAGCGATAGGAAGATTACATATTTTGGAGATCTCCTTTTCCTTGGTGCACCATAGAGTCCTCCATTTGGTCAAAGTTTTAGGAGAAATTTGCTTTAAACATTGCGGCGGCATATGGTAGTGATGAAGGCTATATCAAGAAGGGCACCAATGAAGGCTGCATTGGTATAGATAAGATAACAACAAGGGAACGTCGACAATAAAGACACGACAGTATAAAAAAACTCAAAATTCTGGCAATGGAATGAAGGCTCTGATACCATGTCAAATTCAAAGAATTGGAGAAGAAAAAAGGCTTAATTTTATTGCACAAACTTGTCCCTATTTATAGATTTATACAAGATGTGTTAATAAAGAAACAAATAATTACATAATAATGCATAATTGCTCTAATATAATCCTTCCTAAATCAGCTATCTAAATATGGAAGGAGGTCAGCGTGATCCAAGTGAACCGCCCACGGATTTCCATCTTAGCAGTGGGACCAAAATGCCAAGGGACGGCTAGGATTTAATAGGTGAGCTTCCCACGGATTCCAATCCTAGCCGTCGGATCAAAATGGCAAGAGGCGGATAGAATTTAATATATATTGTATTATAATAATATATTATTTTTATTATTAAATATTATAATAATAATTATTTTTTTATTAATAAATTTTAAAATATTCAGAAAAAAATTGAAAAAATTCTAGAAGCTCTTCCCCCCCCCCTCCCAATTGCTCCTATAAATACCCCCTTGGGGCAGGGGGAAAAGTGCACATCTTTCTCTTCTGTTCTCTTCCTCTAAATTTTTTATAGTTGAAGCATTCCACTGTCTTGAATATGTGGCATCCCCTATCAAGTACAAGTACGCATCTCTACGTAGAAAATAACATTTTCATCCTCCTTCCCTTTTCTCACACATTTCTTCTTACTTTAGAGGCTTTCTATTGCTTTTGATAGGCGGCATCCCTCTCAAAATCTAGTGTCCCTCTTTAGTATAGAAGTCTATATGGGTGACCAAACTTCCCTAAAAAATCCCTTAACTAAAGGAGATCAACATCCTACTGCCAAAATGACAGTGTGAAAAAATCCCATAAGGTGGCAAAAACTGATGATGTAGTTTTCACAATTACCAGTGATTCTTTGATCATTTTCAAAAAGAAGTTCCATATCCTGAATGATCTTGTGATGGTGCCTGAAAAGTCTGATCGGACCTGTTCTCCTTCCTCAGGATATCTAACTGTCTATGAGTTTAGTTTGCGAGCGGGGCTGCGATTTCCACCTCCCCCGGAGTTGATTCATATTTTAGTGATATGTGGAGTGAGTTTATCCTGGTTCTCCTATAGAGCCATGTCAATTGCAATGGGATTGATTGTCTTTTTTAGAAATCGTGGAGCAGCGTTGACTCCAGACTGCTTTTCTCGAATGGGTCATCTCACTTGTGATATGTAGGGTTGTATCACTTTCAGATCTAAATGACTAGACATTCACACCCAAAATCCTTCAAAGAGCCGGGCTAATGGATTTTTCTTTCGCAAAACGACTAAAATCTTTTGGAGAAATGAGAAAAGTTGAAGGATTTGCCCATTCCCCTTCATATTGGAGTATAAGACATCCTGAAGATGCTTAATATTCCAGATGTTGATACTCTTCACTATGAGGTACACTATTAGAGCAAGATTTTTGTCTTCCTGAATTATTTTGTCTCCTTTTTTGCACATTTACAAAAATATTTCCCTTACAAATATCATTTTATTGTTTCAGTTGTTGCGACACAGATCTTGAAATTGAGCTAACTCAGACCTTGAATGATTGGAACGATAAGTTTGTGAAGGTCAAATACCTTCAAGGTGAATATAAGCAAAAATATGATAGCAAGATCAAGGAGATGAAGATAGTGGAAGAGCAACTGACAGAATGTAGGGTTGAATTGGCTACTATGGCTACTTTTGCTTCTTTGCAGAATCAACAGATGGATCGAATCCATATTGAATTGGTGGATGCACAGACGAAGATTAATCAGCATGTGAAGGACCAGCAGATCCTTGAGGAGAAGATAACATCCCTTGAAGGTGAAAATAGAGATTTCAGAGTCTTCTGTCTGAGAAAGAGATTGCTCTGTCAAATGCCAAGTCAAAATCAGAATTATCACCTACCCAAGCCATATAAGATTTTAAGAAGTCTATATCCTTTAAGAGCATAATTCAGGATCATGTTCAGGAAGCTCTTGATCACATATATGCTGTAGAGATGAAGGCCTTGGAACGAGATTATATTGAAGAAGGCTTTATTAGGAGTTTTCTGAAAGGAGTTCGTCTAGTGCAGCGCAAGATTGGAGTTGAAATTGAAGGGTTGACACCAAGCCAGGCTTCTGATGATTCCCCTTCAGATTCAGGTGACGATGATATTGAAAGTGAGTTGAGGAAGGTCTTTGCCAGTGACGATGATGATGTTGAGATTGTGTAGTATTTCTTTGTTATTAGTTGTATCACTTTATCTTTTTTAGTGATTGTTATATGTATGAGATATTTGTATTTATATATGATGTAT
This sequence comes from Dendrobium chrysotoxum, assembly GCA_019925795.1. Classification (NCBI taxonomy): domain Eukaryota; kingdom Viridiplantae; phylum Streptophyta; class Magnoliopsida; order Asparagales; family Orchidaceae; genus Dendrobium; species Dendrobium chrysotoxum. Next base: position 59,746,332 of record CM034309.1, read on the forward strand.
GTGATCTTTTTGTGATATAAGAACGAGTTGTTGATGATCATTCTCCTTTTATATATGAACTTGTTTGGTATTTTTTTTAGTTGGAATGTGAAAATTATTACGGTGAATTCACTCAACCTGAGTGAATGCAATAGGCATCCTCATAGAATGTTTGACCTATCCTAAGTTATTAGTCAAAACATTGTTTGATGATATTAACCTGTATAGAAGAGGTCAAATCAAATCTCCCTGAGATTGATCACCCAATGATTGAGATATAATAAAGATTGTGTATTTCTCGAATCAAGGATAAAAGATTAAATTTTATTATAATCTTTTTGAAGATGACAATATTAGTGAAGAGCCAACAACATATTACTGTATTATATAAGATAATACAATAGTTTCTCTACTATAACTTAGTGATAAGAGTTACACAACATTCAACATAGGAGAGACACATTGATAAGGGGACTACACAACATTTAACATAGGAGAGATACATTAATAAGGGGACTACACAACATTTAATATAAGAGAGATACATGACTCAAGACAAGCAGTACTATCATCACCTACTGATAATACTCGCGAAGATTTCATATGTTCCAAGTTCGAGGAAGCATATTTCTATCGGCATCCTTTAGCTTGAATGTGTCGAGCTTAACCATGGCTATCACTAAATAAGGACATTCTCAGAGAGGAGAGAGTTTATTGCGTTGGGGATCCTTTCCTACTGCCTCAATGCTGCGTAAAACTAAGTCTCCAATCGAGATATATCAAGATTTTACTCTTCGATTGTAGTAACGGGAAATTCTTTGTGGTACGCAACAACTCTAATTGAGGCCACGTCTCTTACTTTTGGGAGGAGATCCAAGTTATTTCTAAGCATCTCTTCATTGTTATTAAAATCAAAAGTTTGAACTATGTGGCTTGGGACTCCAATATTGATCGATATGACTACTTTGGTACCAAAGCAGAGGTTATACGGGGTTTCCCCAGTCAAAGTTCTGGCGGTGGTGCGATAAGCCTAGAGGACATTTGAGAGTTCTTAATCCAATTGTCCCCTAGCTTTCCCTAGGCATGTTTTCAATCCTTTCAGTATTGTTTGGTTTGTAACCTCCATCTGTGCGTTTTCCTGAGGATGGGCTACGACTATGTGCACCAATTGTTTTGAATCTTCGATAGATATGATATTTGGTTTCACCACATTTATGGTACTGTTTCATGAATAATAATAACGGAAGCCTAGAGTGCCCTATATCGATTGATTGTTATGTACCTTTAGTGACTTTGTTTTTATCATGTTAGAGCTGTTTAGAGAAATATTGTGACAGATTTGTCCTATATGTGCATGAATTTCTGCTTTGAATGACCTTCATTACTCTAGAGTTTGGTCATGCTTTGAATGACATTCTTTATCAAATATTGTGACAGATTTGTCCTATATGTGCATGAATTGTTGGATCTTCCGGCAGCACACCATCTTGTAAAAAAGACAAGATGGGATCGATCCAAGAAGCCTCTCTTATTTCGTTGATTGATTGTATGACACATGGACCTTAGATACTTAAGAAGTGAATTTCCTAAATACACCTTCTCTTCCAGATATCTCTAGTTGTTGATGTAATAAGTTTGGAGAGTATCTACTCTCGGAGAATATGGATGATTTGATGCTCTTTTATACGGGTCAAGAGTGACTTTACTATGCTGCAATATCGGGCTAGCTATGGGTTATGGGTGTCAAAGTCTACCTTTACTTGGGAGACGACCAATTGCGAGTCGGCGTGAATTATCAAGTTTTGTACGTCACAATCTATTACCAGTTTTAACCCAGCAATGAGGGCCTCATACTCTATAGCATTGTTTGTTGCTGGGAATTTCAGTCGGAGCTCGTGTTCAAGAGTAGCTTGCTGTGGAGAGATCAATAAAGTTCCTGCCCAGTGATTCATTAGATGTGGGGATGGTACATTTTACCACAAAATCTGTAATTTCTTGAGATTTGATGTCAGGCTTAGGCAAGTAATGTATGTCAAACTCTCCTAGCTCTACCAACCACTTGATTAATCTGCCTGACACTTCTGGCTTCTGAATGATGTTTTTCAACAGGAGATTCGAATAGACCCAAATTGCATGAGCCTAAAAGTAGGGGCGCAATTTTCTGGTTGAGTAGACCAATGCTAATGTTATTTTTTTAGCCAATGTTAACGTTCCTCTATTTCAGATAAAATCTTATTAACATAAGAGATGGAACGTTATACAGCATTCTCCTCTCGCACCAAGACCGAGCTGATAGCATGGGAAGAAACAGTTATATATATATATAACTTTTCTCTTTGTATTGGTTTCGAAAGCAGTGGTGACAAGGCCAAATACTTCCGTAGTTGCTCAAAAACTTCTTGGCATTCATTAGTTCATTGAATTCTGAGATACGAGCACCTCTAAGTATTTTGAAGAAGGGAAGATATTTGTCCCCTGAGCGGGCTAGGAAACATGATCGCGCCGCAATCCTTCCACTCAGTCTCTGAACTTCCTTAATATTCCTCGAGAGCACCATATATCTTAGTGCCTTGATCTTTTCGGGATTGGCCTCAATCCCACGATGAGTTACCATAAAACCCAAAAACTTTCCTGAAGCAACTCCAAAAGCACACTTGGTAGGGTTGAGTCGCATATTGTAATGTCACAGAAAGTGGAAGTATTGTTCCAAGTGAGAGATATGTTGGGATTTTTCAAGACTTTTTACCAACATATCATCGACATATACTTACAAGGTGCGCCTAATAAGGCCTTTGGAAGATTTATTCATGAGATGCTGATAGGTGGCTCCAACAGTCTTGAGCCCGAACAGCATGACCAGATAACAATATAACTCTTTATCTGTTCTAAAAGCAGTTGCCTCCTCATCCACATGATCCATCTTTATCTGCCGGAATAAGCGTCCAGGAAGCTCCGCATCTAGTGTCCGAATGTGCTATCGACCAATTAGTCAATACGAGGAAGCGAAAAATTATCTTTTGGGCAGACTTTATTGAGATCCATATAGTCCTTACACATTCTCCATGCTCCACTAGCTTTCCGTACCATAACATTTGCCAGTTAGGTGGGATAGTGCGCTTCCTAGCTTCCAAGAGTTTATCAACCTCCTGCTTGATTGCTTATTGGCGATCTAGTGAAAAGTTTCTTTTCTTCTGAATAACCGGCTTGCATGTTGAATTTACTTTGAAGGAGTGCACGATTACTTCAGGGTCAATTTCATGCATGTTGGCTGGACTTCATGCAAAAACGTCCTAATTTTTATGTAGAAAATTTATGTACTTTTTCTTTTCTTCATCTAAAAGCAGAGATTCAAGTTATACAGTTCTTGAAGAATACTCATCTTATATAGATACAAAAGTTAGGTCTTCACAGGAGAAACCCTCTAAGGGATATCTTCGCTCCGAAGGTCAAAGTCCTTAATACTTAAAGTGACAGAAGGGCGCGGTTGTGCTTGCCTAAGTAGAATTGCGCTATTTGTTGATCTCCTCTCACAATCCCAATCCCATTAAGGGTAAAAAAATTTTAGTTTAAGATGTTGAATAGAGACGACAATTCCAAAAATCGTCTGGAGGTCTTCCAAAGATAACATTGTAATCTGACTCTGATTTTATCACAATGAATTAAATTGTGTGAGTAGCTTGTCGAAAAAATTCTCTTAGTACAACTGGGAGGCTAATTATCCATTTTACTCATACAGATCTTTATCAAATCCATATAGGAGTCCTGCGGCGGGCTGAAGTTTTTCTTTGGCGAGACCTATGTTGAGAAAAGTAAAGTAGAATAAGACATCCATGGAGCTCCCATTGTCCACTAAAATCTTTTTGACATTGTAGCATGGGTCGCCTATCACTGCATTAATCATGAGTGGATCCTAGTGAGGGGTCTTTACACCCTCCAAATTAGAGTCGTCAAAAAGTGATGGAGTGATCAGTACGAGACTTCTTTGGCGTTGTTCTTTATCAACTGCAAATAAGATTTGATTAGGCATTAAGGGGCCCCCAGCGATAGTTTCAATTTCATCAACCATTTGACGGTTATTCTGTGTTTGCCTTTGTACAGGTTGCCCCCTATTAGGAGTATCCTTATGAGTAGGTGGATTTTTAAGAAACCGTCGAAGATAAGCTTGTCGAATAAGTCTCTCAATTTTATCCTTGAGTTGCTTACATGCTTCAGTAGTGTGTCCATGACTACGGTGGAACTTGTAGCATTGCTCCTAATTTCCTGTATTCGATTTTAAAGGATTAGGCCACTTAACATTTTCTTCATCTCGGATGGCCATTAGTACATTTGCTCGAGATGCGTTAAGTGACGTATATTTCTTCTCTTGTTGAGCCTCTCGTCGAGGCAGTGGGAGTCGAGGAGGCAGATTAATGTTCCCTTATTTCTTTCGCTGCGAGGATGAATTATCCATTGCATGCGCATTCTTACGCTTGCTAGAAGTTTGCTAAAACAATTTCCTGTGAGTATTGATGGTTTTATCTGCTGATATCTATGCCTCCACACGATGAATTAAATCGACATATGAATAACTATCTCGCATAAGTGCTGAGTAAAAGGGACCAGGACGAAGGCCTCCAAGAAAAGTTCCTTTCAGTAACTAGGGATCCACCCCTAGAATTTGTCGAGCTTCGGTGGAAAATCATTAAAAGTACTCTTTAAGTTATTCTTCTTCATTCTAATGAATCCCAGAGAGAGAGAGATGGGAAGAATCCTTAACAATTCTACGATTGACAATAAATTATTTGACGAACACCTTAGTCAATTTGACAAATGTGGGAATAGTTTCGGCAAGAAGCGAATAAAATTATGTTCGAGCTTGCCCTTTGAGGATAGCTGAAAAAACTTAGCAGAGCGCATCTGAGGCTCGCTGGATATGCATGATGGTTCTATAGTAATCGATATGTTCATAAGGGTCGGACATCCCATCATAAGAATCTATAGTAGGTAATTTGAAACCTGCCAGAATGAGAAGTTGAAGGATAGCTTTAGTCAGGGGTGATGACTCTTAAAAGTCCTACTAATGAAGAGATGACCTTCCACCTCTCATTGGGAACTCTTCTCGAACCAGTCGTCGTAGTTCATGACGTAAAGCATTGTGTGGAAGATCAGCAACATGAGGTCGAGTTAGGTCTTTAGGGACAACTAGAGGAATGCGGGGTGATCGACCTATATGAGAAGGATGTGTAGAACTTGTTGTGTCAGCGAGTTCATTATCTTGATGTGATGGGGGATATATCCTTGACTGAGAGAGAGGGGATACTGCTTGAAATTGCTCAAATCAGACGTCTCCAATTAGTGGCGGATTCTGAAGGAGATGAATCTCCTCCTGTTGTGCTAACACGAGTCTCTTGCAGGAGTTGAAGTATCTCATTTTGAGATTCTTCCATCTTTCGAATATGATCTTCTAGGGAAGGTCCTGAAGTTTTTTCTCCAGCAGGGTTTGCCCACCAGGATAAAAAGAAGCAAATGCTTGTCATCCCTGATTCATAGACTGATTCCTAGATTGATGTGTGTTGGAGCGGGAGGCTCCCAAGTTGCGATTACTACGTCTGTTAACCATGAAGTAATGCTTAAAATAGTGAGATTAGAAAGTTCCTACAGATGGTGTCAAATTATTGCGGGCTAGAATATTCGCGGTGATAAAGTATCAGATTTCACGTCTTAGCGTTGCAAGAGTATCCAACTCATAAACAGAGAAATAACAGAAACACTAGGATTTTTAACGTGAAAAGTCCTGAAGGGAAAAACCAAGAGGCCACGCCTAGTTGAAATGATTTCACTAGTGTTTGAATAGATTATAAATAATCAGTTCGCCCTTGAGATTGAGGATGACCAGATTACAACAGTTAACCCTCAGGTTGAAATCTTGCGACGAAAAGGGATTGGATGGAAGTTCAATGGCGTTCGGTGAACGGGCGAAAATCCGACGACAGCTGATGGTCGGACAGAAGTCTGGCGATAGTCAGTGGCTGGGCAGAAGTCTGACGATAGTCCGGCGACCGTCGGTGGCCGGGCGGTGGTCGAGGAGGAATCTGGTGGCAAGATAATTCTGATTTCTCTCTCTTCCTTCTCTTCCTTCCTTGAGTTTCCCTCTATGAAGAATGAGGGGTCTATTTATAATTTTTTTGGGAGTGGCATCGCCAGTAAATAGGGAGAAGATCAAGGCATGTTGGGAGTGTTCTGAATGAACGACCGATATCAACTCCCTTAATCATGGACTATTTATTGAGTATTTGAGAGTCTTAATGACATCAGAATTCGGTGATCTTGGGCTCGTTGGATTCGTTTTGTCGAGCCGCTCAATTCGATCATAAGCATGTCGTGTTTGGAAATCGTTTGGTCATCCATTTTATGGTTTGAACCTTTCAAATGCCCTTCAGGTCTTCAATTTGGATTTATTTAGGCTCGGATTGGGTCGAATTTGGTGTTGTTGGGTTCGTCTTTTCAAGATGTTCAGTTCGAATATAAGTTTGTTGAAATCAGAGTTCGGATGGTCCCGAATTTAATTTTGAAAGCTTCTAGTTCAAATTTGCCTCGAGATTTATGCCTGATCAAGATAAATTTTTGATGTATCAATTGACATGTTGAAGTCATACCCTATTCAATAAATCAAACAATTCCTCAAAACTCCTTTGGTATAAACCACATCCATAATTTGTACCTTTCTGTAGAGCCATGGTAACAAAGTGCAACAACTAGTAGAAACAACTTTATATCGAAAACTAAATAAAAATGAACTAAAACATGATAAATAGATTTCAACTAAAATAAAAAGTAAAATGCAAAATACCAATATTTAGTCAAGAATATATGACAAAACGAACACTTACTGTTTCACAAAGTGCTGATGGGTTGCTTGTTTCAAAATTAGTCTTGAAATATTCATTTGTAACTTCCATGTAGTTCAAAATCTCAGCATCAATTGTTTCATCTTCTAAGTTGAATATGATAACATTTATATATTTTCATTTAACTAACATATTCATAGTCACTTAAAAAAAAAGTTTTAAATTTCAGTCTCACTAGAAGAACCAAATTAAGAATCCATTTGCCAATGATGTCTATAAATCCTAATAAGCACTTCTTGAGAACCACACAAAAATGAATGTGCATAACATTGATTCTTCCCTTTAGGATTTTGAAAAATATCATATTATTGACTCATTAATGCATAAATGACGGGAATATAATATCTCATGTTCATGATATTCCATTTTACTAAAGATGTTGTGGAGAGTATGTATCTTTTTTTATTAAATTTGCATATTCTTTAAAATTTTAGTTCAAGATCCAAGCTATAGTGATTGTTGGTTCAATCTTGTGAGTTTCTTTTTTATTGGGTTCTTATTTTGAGAGCTTCGCAAGTGTTATTAAACTGTTATCACATTGATGAAAGCTAATCTTGATTCGATAGATAATTGTTCGGCTTTTGACAAATGGAATGATTCTTGAAGAAAAAAGAATGTGTCGAGATTGAGATTAACAATCTCCTTGCTGACTCCGATCTTCTACCATCAATCTGGAGTTATGACGTGAATGAGAGGGATAAAGTCCATAGAGCTTATTTGTTGAAGAGACCGCATCAACCACAAAATCATCATTTTCCTCAAATAATGATAGGAAATATTGTACGTAGATTTAACTCAAAATTATTTAAAGAATTTCCTAATTGGATAGGATACAGTGTACAAAAAGATGTACTTTATCTTTATTGCTACTTATTTAAGCTTTAAGAGCAAGTTAGTACTTGCCAAGACGGTGGAGATGCATTTGTTGGTGAGGGATTTAAGAACTGGAAGAAAAAAAGAAGCTTTTGGGTCATGTCGGAGAACACAACAGTGCACACAACAAAGCAAGACAGAAATGTGAGAATTTAATGAAGCTTCAAGAGCAAATTATTCCTGCTTTATGGCTAAGCAAGGAAGAGAAGGATAAAAAAAAATATCGCATCATGTTAACTACAACTGTTGACTGTGTTTGATTTTTTATTCGCCAAGGTCTATCTATCCGTGGGCATGATGAATCATCTAGCTCAGATAACCAAGGGAATTATATAGAACTATTTCAATTTCTTGCAAATCACAACGAAGAGGTCAGAAAAGTTACATTTGAGGAAACTATTGGCAAATAAAGCATTTATTTGATATTACTTCAAGAATTATAAATAATGTTGGAGCCTCATGCAAGAAAGATGATACTCTGAAAGCTATTCAACGTGATAAAATAATTTTTCATTTAAGTACTGAAGAGTTAATTAGTGGTTAAGGTTTCAACCAAGAAACTAATTTGCAGCACCCTGGCGACACCCGTTAGAGTTTGCATTTTCAAACATTAATTAGTCCAACAAAATGAATACTTCTGTACTCGAAGTACTTGAAATTGTCAGGAAGATAGGATACATGATCAACAGTCAGTTAAAGCTGATGTTTTAATATATGCTATGGAATCTTTTGACTTTGTCTTGACACTGCATTAAATAATTGATATTTTAGAGATTACGAATGAATTGTCACAAGCCTTACAAAGAAAGATCAAGATATTATAAATATAATAAAATTGGTACAAGTGTCCAAGTAACATTTATAGATGATGAGGGAAAATAGATGAGAGCCATTACTTGAAGTGTCACATTTTTGTAATATTTTTGACATTGAAGTTTCAAATATAAATTCTATATTCAAGGCTCGTGGACGGTCAGTGCGAAAAGGTGCAGAAATAACAAACTTCCATCATTATCGAGTTGACTTACTCTATACTGTTGTTGATATGCAACTTCAGGAACTGAATAATCGATTCTAAAAAATTAGCACTGAGTTATTTCTTTCTGTGACATGTCTAAATCTAAGTAATATATTCTCTGCTTATGATAAGTGAAAGTTAATTCATCTTGCAGAGTTATATTCAACAGATTTCTCTATAGTTGATCTTATATATCTTAAACATCAGCTATCTACTTATATTATTGATATGCATATAAGTGATGAGTTTACCTCCTGTACTAGCATTGCTGCTCTTGCAAAATAGATTGTAAAGGCAAAAAAAAAAAAATTGTGTATCCCCTGGTTTATAGACTTATTGTTTTAGCACTGACTTTACTAGTTGCTACTGCTATAATGGAGAAAGCATTTTCTGCAATGAAAATTATTAAGCATCGATTGCGTAGCAAAATGGGTGATGTTTGGCTCAATGACTATCTAGTGCCATACATTGAGAAGGAAGTATTTGACTTTATTTCTAATGAAGTCATTATGCAACATTATCAGAAAATGCAAAGTAGAATGCAAAGTTTATAATTTTTTTAATTTATAAATTATAATGAAATATAAGACTTTGCTTATAATTTTAGCTTATTATATATATACATATATAATTTTTGATATTTACTTTTTTTATAAATTAAATTTGTCCGCCCTAAAAAAAAGGCTGGATCCGCCGCTATATATATATCCAAATACATTCTCTCTCTTGTTCAATACCTTTCCCTACTTCCTCTGAGCTTTTTAGCTGGAAGACTCTGAGTGAAATATATGCTAGATCATTGACATTGAATTTGGACAAAGGCTTGTTGTTGTTGTTGTTGTTGTATTGACATTGAATTTGGACAAATAGAGCATACGACTTACCCTGTCCATGCTGCTCCTTCTCGGGGGCACTTTGAAAGCAGTATTCAGCACGTACATGATCAGGATTTAATGCACTTTCGCACTCAAGATTCACTCCCTGCTCTGCAATGACAACTACTTCACTTTTCTCTTTTGGCTTTATGACTGAAACAAATTAAGTTGAATTACAGCAGCGATGAGAATTTACAACAAAATTAAAGCAAGTCAATATCAAATGATTTACCTTCCTCAGGATGTTCCTTTTCAGAGGTATCCTTACAGTAATACTCCGTAACTTTATTGTAAGGGCTGGATGCATGTTTACGACTACTATGCACGTATTTATCAGTTTCCATAGAAACTCCTTTGGAATTTTCTACAATTATATTAACAGGAAAGGAGATAAATCAATAATGTAAGAGAAATAGTTTGAGTCTACTACTTTAACGGATATCAACAAAAGCTTACTTCAACAGACATCAATATAAAGAGAATAATAGAAAGAAAAAGTTCAGGACAAGTTCCTTGATTAAAAATAAAATTTCTTCATTAATAATATTCTCAACATTTGTGAAACTGAAACACAGAAACACAAAATAGTTGATCTTGAAGCAGAATTCAGTACATTCATGGTGAGGTCTTGATGCATATTTGCACCGAGGATTAAAATCTGTTCTCTGTCTATTGTTCATGAACTTATTTCCTTCCTTCGTACTTTTTAATCTGATGACTGAAGTAATATATTGATTACATAATGGATAAAGAATGTCGACAAACGCAGTATATGACTTACCTTGCTCATACCTGTCCCCCTCAGGGACACTCTCAGAACAATATTCGAGACATACATAGGACGGTTTTGATGCATTTTTGTACTCGAGATTCACTATTTGTTCCACAGCGACAATTATTTCATTTTCTTTTGGCTTTGCTTCTGCACCAAAATTTTTAATTGAATTGCACGAAGACGAGAATTTACAACAACAATAGAGCAAGTCAATCTGACAAATAATTTATCTCCCAAAGGATGCTACTTTTCTTTGAAATTTTGCATATAGCATTAACTCAAAAAGAAGCTATAAAAGAGGGCAAAGAAAAGCGGCCCTAGGATTGTACATGTAAGTTCATATCTTCCTGCAAGATATCAAAAAACCCCTGAGGAATAATATCCCTATTCCTATCCACAAAATTCAAAACATAATTACAATGTATAGCCCTTTGGGCACAAAAGGATGCTCCTTTTCAGGGGTACCCTCAAAGCAATATTCAATAGATTGATGGTAAGGACTGGATGCATGCATATCGATATGACACACACTGCATTCTCAGTTTTAATGAAAACTCCCATCGTATTTGTACAATTGAATTAGCAACAGGAAAGGAGAAAAAGCTAATATCTAAGAGGAAAAATTTGCATCTGATAACTTCAACAAATATCAACAAAAGAACATTTTGGTAGCAGAATTTAGTGCATTCATGGGGAGAGTTTAAGCTTATTTACACTGTTGATTCATACCAGTGTTCTCTATATTGCTCATCACCTTCTCTCCTTCCTTCACACTTTTTACCCTGATGACTGAAGTGATGTATCGATTAGATTATCGTTATTGAATATGGATGAATGTAGGATTTAGCTTACCTTTTCCATGCTGTTCCCTCTCGGGGACACTTTGAAAGCAGTATTCAACACATACATGATATGGATTTGATGCATTTTTGCACTCAAAGGTGAATCCTCGCTGTATGGTGACATCTAATTCATTTTCTTTCTTTGGCTTCATGTCTACAACAATTTTTAAGTTGGATTTAACAGGTTACAACTAACAGGGGCATTCACAATGAAAGCAGAGCAAGTTAATATGACAAAGTAATTACCTCCCCTCAGATTTTTCTTTCTAGGAGTATCCTCAAAGCAATCTCCATTAATTTTATTAAGACTGGATGCACTACGGTTCAGATGCACGCTGCTTTTATTTGTCGTATTAGCCTTCTCTGTAATTAAATTAACAATTAGAAAGGAGATTAATCAATGATATAACATTTATAGTTTAAAATCTCCTAACTTAATAGGCATCACCAAAAGAAAAATTAGAGGCAGATAGCATTATCAGACTCATGCTTAGCTCTTTATTCATGCACAATTTAGCCTCACTGACTATAATTTTAACTTTTGTGGAACTGGAGCACATAAACATAGATCAGTTTATCTCACCTCCCTCAGCTACGTTTCTGTCGGTCACACTTTGGAAGCAAGACTGAGTACATTCATGATTAGGGTTTGATGCATGTTTGCACTGAGGGTGAATAACTGCTTTCTTTTTAGTGCTGAGTACCTTCTCTCCTTCCTTGGGGCCTTGAAGTCTCATGGCTGAAGTATTAATGTATTGGTTAGTTTATTATCACTGAATTTGAACAAATGCAGCACATGACTTACATTGCCCTGGCTGGTCCTTCTCGGGGACAGTTTGGAAGCAGCATTCAGCACATGCATGGTAGGGGTTTGATGCATGTATGCACGCAGGTTTCACTCTTCTCTCTGTAGTGAAAACTTCTTTCTTTTCTTCCTTTGGATTCATGCCTGCAAAAATATCTAAGCTAAATAAAAAGTAGTATCAAGCATTCCCACGGAAAATAGTGCAAGTCGATTTGATCATTTAGAATCGTCAGGCCTCAGGATGTTCCTCTTATTAGCACACTTCCACATTCATACTCTGCTTTGAATTACGGAAATTCAAAATGGATTTCAAATTTTAAAATATGAGTTTCAGTCGTTTAAATAAGTGGATGAATGACATATATATGAGAGGACAAATACTATAGATATAGAGAAAGATCGAGAACTAGATTACTATTGATTTAAGAAAATAAAGTTATTTATCCCCATACATCTTTTGTATCCATAAAAAAAATTTAAGACACTGAGATTTAAAGTAACTAGAAGATAATTTTTAACTATCTTTTACACCAATGCATTTTAGACTCTTAGTCACTTCAAATAATAGCCATTCAAATTTTTTGATCGATGGAGAAAGATTCATATCATAATTGTTCGACAAATTTTATACTGGCAGTCAACTAATGCAGCCCTCCACTTCTTTTTATCCAGGGCTTGTGAAACGAGTATATACGTGAAAAGGTTGAAGTTGCTCTAGTGGAAAATAAGATTAAAGAAAGTCGCCTTAGATGGTTTGGTCACATAAAACGTCGGCCTTCCGATGACCCGGTTAGCAGAGTAGATGTATTAGATCTAGCCTATGTTGAGAAAGGCAGAGGTAGACCTAAAAAGACTTGTTTAGAAAACATTATAAATGATATTTTTTTATTAGATTTATATGAAAATTTGACTCTTCATAGGACACAATAGAGAAAAAGGATTCCTGTAACTGACCCTAAGTAGTCGAATAAATGCTTGATATTGTTGTTGTTGCCGTTGTATGGAGAAAGATGCGTGGCACAGACATCTATGTGTGTGTATAATTTTCATACTCAATATCATACTATCAATTGTGTTTTGAAAAATTCAGGATGGCAAAGAGAGTTTAGCATTCTAACTTTGTTTGAAAATTCAACATAAAAAAAGGAAATGAAAAGGGCATGTGTGACACCATAGTTTTATGCTAAAAACTTGGGAAGAGGAAAAACCATGGAGCTTGGCCCAATTAAAATGATTCAACTATATGAGTGTCAATTACAAAGATTTGCTCGTCTATTAATTTAGAGATAGCAAGATTATAAGAGTATGAGTTGAAAAAAAATATCACATAGTTAATATTGGAGGAAAGGCGTTTGGATAATTGTGGTCGATCGATCGAATGGCAGTGGTCCAACGGTGGCGGTCCGATAATAATGGTTGGGCGGATGCGATCCGACAATTGAGGACGAGCAACGAAGGTCTAATGACGGTGGTTGGGCGGCATGTAATATCCATTGCAACATAACTTGTAAGAATATCATAACCTACCTGTACATTTTTAATTTAAAGTTATTTTAAATTTAAAAAAGGTTTAAAGTCTAGAATTTAAAAAAAATGTTAAGTATCAAAAAAGGGCTTAGGAGCACTGCGACACTGAGCCTTATGTTTGGAGAGAATAAAAATCCCAGGCACTGCGATTGCTACAGCGCTGGATAGTGAACGTTGCAGCGCTGAGCTCTTTATCTGGGAGTAATTAAAATATTTCGGCCAAGCACAGTGGCATTGCACATTGGAGTGCCACGGAGCTGGCACTAAAATAAGTTTTTGATAGGCTTTTCAATGAAGATTGTGAGAATGCGATGAACTTTAGTGACCTTAGCACCCTCATGAAAATGGAGCTTTTTTTATCGTCATATTAGTAAAATCGAAGTTAGAGAGGCTTTAAAGAAAATGAAGTGTGAAAAAGCTGTTGGATCTGCTGATATTCTAGTAGATGTGTGAAAATGCTTAGGAGATGAAATTTTTTTTTCTTATGAATCTTTTCAATATAATTTTGAAGACAAAAAAGATGTCAGATAAGTGAAGAAAGAGCGTGTTAATTCTTATTTTTAAAAATAAATGTGATGCACAAGAGTGTGCAAATTATAGAGGAATTAAGGGTCCGTTTGGAATGGCTTATTTGATGCTTTTCTTTATGAAAAGCAACTTGAAATCTATTTGGGGTATTATTTTAAAAAGGAGTTTTATAAAGTTTCACGTTCAACAGCTGCTTCTCGCAATCAATGAAGGCCTACCGCATTTCCTGCTTCCCTCTATTTCGACACTAGAAAATGACATAAACACCCTCCTTGCTCCTAGACCAATTTCACGATTATCAGCTCTGTGTCTGCCTACTTCCTCCTTCGACGATACTATCAATAGTGTCGTCTCCTTCCTCACACAATTCTGTGAGGTTATTGCAGCTCTCTACGTAGTATCCTACAAACATCCCCTAAGTTGCTTGTCGTAAGATCAGAGGTCGCACGTCAGAGGTATATCATTAATTACATCATGATAGATGACTGAAAATTTATTTGAGCTTTGTTTGAAATGAAGGTAAGTGTGAAGGATGTGAAATGAGATTCTAACAATTTCTGCTTGATTATGAATCAATAGCTATTAAATTCAATCAAAAGATTTTGATTGTATTTACTAGGGAGCTGTTTAGTTGGATTATTTTAGGGTGTAAAGTATTTCAATTGCAAGAGTTTTATAAATTTTGGTGTTTGGTTGGAATACAAAATGATGCAAAGTAAAATATAGTAAATATAATGTAAAGTGAAGTAGTTTATTTTGAGTGTAAACCAAACTCCTTCGATTTTAAGTGAAAACCGTTTACACCACAAGCTTGCTTGACCGCCACCCATCGCCGGCCACCACCACCGCCGCCGCCTGGCACCACCGACCGCCACCCACCACCACCGCCCAACCTCCTCTGCCCGTCGCCTCCGCCTCTGTCCGCCACCGCCGCAGCCACCGCCCCCGATCCCCATAGTGCCCACTGGCCACTGCCACCGTTTCCCGCCGCCCGCATTTAGGACTTTACTTTACATTCATTACTTCTAACCAAACAAAAAAAAATCATTTACCTGCATTTACTTTTCATTCATCCAAACAACTCCAAAGTATTCCTTTTTACATTGCATTCCTTTTTCAGCCAACCATGGTTGTTTGAAATCTAATGATGAAATGCTTATAGTCATGAAGGCTATCACTTTAATTATTTTGATAAGTTAGAATGGATTCATTTGATAGACCATATGATCTTAATAAGATTTATCACTACGGTTTTCTACAACTAAAACTACATATATGAATTTTGCATTAAGCAAAATAGAGCCTCATACTATACAAATTTAGGAATTCCGCATAAAGTAAAATAGAGTTGCATATTATCTTTATACGAGGACTATTTTTATTGATCGAGTAAAAATTAACGGTGGGGATGCTTCACTCCAAATTCAGATCCAAATCCTTGTAATTATCAATAACAATATTAGCAACAACAATATCTTCATCCAATTTGTAAACATTGACTAATTTCTCAAAATGCATCGCGGAGCTAAATTTGTTTCAGTTTTTTAGCTGTATCGGGCAATAAGACTTTCTTTGGGCAATAATTTGTATAATTGAGGTTTGCATACTGAATTTATTGTCTACAACCAATTGAATGATAGTTCAAGCTATCAGTAAATTCTAGGTTCAATCATTTGATAAGTTTGTTATAATTCTCTAAGTTAGAATCATATCAAATAGTATGTTTTCTTCCAGGTTCAATCATCTGTTTGCTACAGTTTTCTTCCTTGCTGTAGTTTTTTATAAAATAACTAGATGCAATTTTTATGAATTAACAAATAAAAGCTGCAGTTTTCTTCCTAGCTTACTGTTATCTACAAGAATGGAATGTAAATTTTATTGCAAAAATATTAGAAACTAATAATTTTTTATTGCTGTTTATAAATTTTATTTGCTTTATTTATTTTCTTTAGTGACTTTAGCACTCTAAATGAAAATAAAGATTTCTGTTTTTATCGGCGTATTAGTAAAATCGAAGTTAGAGAGACTTTAAGGAAAATGAATGGTGGAAAAGCTGTTGGACCTGATGATATTCCAATAGATGTGTGGAAATGCTTAGGAGATGAAGGAATTTCTTGGCTTACTAAACTTTTAATACTGTGTTGAAGACTAAAAAGATGCCAGATGAGTGGAGAATAAGTGTGTTAATTTCTATTTTTAAGAATAAAGGTGATGCACAAGATTGTGCGAATTATAGAAGAATTAAGTTAATGTGTCATACTTTAAAACTATGGGAGTGAGTTATGGAGCGTAGGTTGCGGCGTGATACTAATGTTTCTCAAGATCAATTTGGATTCATGCCGGGTAGGTCTACTATGGAAGCCATACATTCATTGAGAGGTTTGATGGAGAAATATAGAGAGAAGAAGGAGGATCTACATATGATATTTATTGATTTAGAGAAAGCATATGATAAAGTTCCAAGAGAAGTGCTATGGAGAGTCCTTGAAAAGAAAGGAGTTAATAACACTTATATTCAAATCATTAAAGATATGTATGCAGGAGCTATTACTTGTGTTCAAACACAAGGTGGTTTGACCAAGTATTTTCCTATTTCGGTTAGATTACATCAAGGATCAGTCTTAAGCCCATATCTTTTTGCTTTAGTCATGGATGTTCTCACTAGACATTTGCAAGAAAATGTACCTTGGTGTATGCTGTTTGCTGATGATATCTTCTTGTTGATAAGACTAGAGAGGGAGTTGAAGATAAACTTGAATTATGGAGGTCAACCCTAGAGTCTAAAGGTTTTCGCTTGAGTAGATCTAAAACGGAATATATGGAGTGTAATTTTAGTAGTAATAGACCTATGAGGGGATTGTGACTTTGGGCGATCAAGTCATTAATAAGAGTCCATGTTTTAGATATCTTGGATCTATTGTTCAGAGTGATGGTGAAATAGATGGGGATATTATCAGCAGAATTCAAGTTGAATGGTTGAAGTGGAGGAATGCATCGGGCTTGTTATGTGACAGAAAAGTCCCCCTCAAACTTAAGAGAAAATTCTATAAGATGGTGGTGAGACCTGCAATGCTTTATGGTGCCGAATGTTGGCCATTAAAAGAGAAGCATAATACTAAGTTAAGTGTTGCAGAGATGAGGATGCTCAGGTGGATGAGTGGCTTTACCCTTAGAGATAGGATACGAAATGAGCATATACATGAAAAGGTTGGAGTAGCTCCAGTGGAAGATAAGATTAGAGAGAGTCGCCTTAGATGGTTTGGGCACATAAAACGGCGGCCTTCCGATGACCCTGTTAGGAAAGTAGAGGTATTAGATTTGACTTATGTTAAAAAAGGTAGAGGTAGACCTAAAAAGATTTGGTTAGAAAATATTAGAAATGATATTTCTTTATTAGATTTAAACGATAATTTGACTTTTAATAGGACACAATGGAGAAAAAGGATTCATGTAGCTGACCCCACGTAGTGAGACAAAGGCTTGATGTTGTTGTTGTTGTTGTTATTTATTTTCTTTCTTCTAAAATCAAAGTAGAAGCTATATTAATAAATATATGATCTTCTATTAATTTATTAAAATATATTATTAATGTATTAATAATATTTAAAATTTTAATAATCATCTTCTACGATAATTATTTTACAAAGCAATGTAAAAATATCTTATAGGTTAAAAATAAATGTTTTATATAATAAAAGAAAATATACCTATATACTTTTATTATTCTTTGATTTCTATAGACACATAATTTTCATTTAGTTTTTTACACCGCAAAGCTATATATTCATGACCGTCTATTATTTCTATAACATATTCATAAAGAGTTTTATATAAATAAATATAAATTTAATTGATTTATCACATTTGATCCATAGTATTCATTCATTTCACAATTTAAGAAAAGGCTTAAAATTTATATTGGATATTTGTAAGAAAAATATCCACTATTTCCTTGGTCTCTATATATTAATGAGCATACACAACTAGGGGTATAAGTGAGCCGAGAGCCGGCTCGAGCTTGACTTTTTAATGAGCTCGTGAGCTGAGCTTACAGAGCCACGAGCTTGAGCTTGAGCTCAAACTCGAGCTCATTTATTAAATGAGCTCGAGTTCAAGCTCGATGAGGCTCGGCTCATGTGCTTGCTAGCCGGCTCAAATCATTATTAGTAATTTTTCAATGATTATTATTTTTATTAAATTTGAATATTTAAAAAAATTAATAATTAAAATGCAGCATACTAAATGTAACTTTAAAAAAAAGTATACAAACTATTAATTTTATATTCCCAACGGACCCAACCCGCAGCTTTATTCTACATCACATTAATAAGGCTGCAGCGTTTTCTCAAATAAGCTCTAAAAATAATAAACAATAATTTCCTGGGCATTTTTTTCAAATAAAGGTGATTAAGTGTTGCATCATAGCTTTTTTTTCAAATCAAAACGTAGACGCGACCAATGGCCTTTTGAGTTTGCTGGGCGTTGCATGCGCAGAAGACAAACCGGACTATGGAAAATGGATCGGACCATGGAAGACGGACAAGATCGCAGACACGCAGAAGGCTCGCGAGTTTGTTTACAGTGGGACAAGCCAAGCTCGAGCTTGCCTTTTGAGCTCGACTCGAGTTCGAACTCAGGATTTGGCTCGCGAGTCGAGCTCGACTCGACTCGTTTACACCCCTACACACAATCATACATACATAAACTGAGAAATGAATTACATATTTTTGTACCTTTAAATAAAAATAACTATTTTGGCCTAACTTTTATAAATGGTTCAATGAAATTTGCTAGCTCTGTCAACCTATTTAAAAAAAGTCTTAGGATATCTTTGTAATGGTTGTGGCTTTTTATATAGGTGGTTCTAAAACTATTGTGGGAAAATAATTTATTGAAAATTGTCATAAAAAGCAACTTCCTAGCATAAAATTTTTTTGGAACCAACGAAAAAATAATAGCCAAACAAAATTGTTGTTGCAATCTGAAAAACAAAACAATATGAAGGTTGTTCCAAAAAAATCTTTATATAGGATGATGTGTTCAACAACATAAAATGTTATGACAGTTTGTAACTTCAACATGTGTTTCACTTTCATCATGTTATGGTGGGAGGGTAGTGCGCATAACAGCCGTATTTTTAAATTTGCTATACATAATAAAAAATAATAATGTCCTATGCCACCGCCAAGTAAGTTGGTAATATATTGAAGTTTTATAATATTGAATGTATCATTAACTAAAATATGTGTTATTGCAAATTGGTAAATATTGTCTTGTGGATGCTGGGTACCTGATGCTATGGGGGTTTTTGAAGTCATTTTCAGATACAAAGTATAATATTCTTGATTTTTAAATAGGAAGCCAATCGATACGTGGAAGGAAAGAAACATTTAACAAGCAACACTCTTCACTACGAGGTATAATTGAGAGATCATTTGGAATTTGGAAGAAAAAATGAGTTATATTATGTGATATGCCCACATATTCAAGAAGTGAAAATAGTGGTGGCTACAAACATTACATAATTACATACAACGCCATCCCTCTCAAGATGATATATAATTCAATATTTGTGATAAGGATCAATCATAGATACTTCTAAAAGCATATGAGTATCGAATTGGCCAAGCTTTGTTAAATAACAAAGATGATGTAATATATCATGAGACACGAGATGACGAAGTGGCTGAGGAGATGATTCCATTACGGGAGCAAATCGCATATTCATTGATTAATGAGAAGAATTAGAGATCACTTCCCTAAAAAAAATTCTCTAGATCCATTGTTCATATTTCTTAATATGTAGTCACATCCTTTTTTTGGAACCTTTATGTTATGTTCTCAACAGTTAATTAGATAGGAACTTTTTTTAATTGGTTAACAATTTTGTTCTCACTAGACATTTGCAAGAGGATGTACCTTGGTGTATGCTTTTTGTTGATGATATTTTTCTTGTCAATAAGACTAGAGAGGGAGTTGAAGGTAAACTTGAATTATGGAGGTCAACCCTAGAGTCTAAAGTTTTTCGCTTGAGTAGATCTAAAACTGAATATATGGAGTGTAATTTTAATAGTAATAGACCTAGTGGGGGGATTGTGACTTTGGGCGATCAAGTCATTAAAAAGAATACACATTTTAGATATCTTGGATCTATTGTTCAGAGTGATGGTGAAATAGATGGGAATATTATCAGTAGAATTCAAGTTGGATGGCTGAAGTGGAGGAATGCATCAGGCTTGTTGTGTGATAGAAAAGTCCCCCTCAAACTTAAGAAAAAATTCTATAAGATGGTCGTGAGACCTGCAATATTTTATGGTGCAGAATGTTGGCTATTAAAAGAGAAGCATAATACTAAATTAAGTGTTGCAGAGATGAGGATGCTCAGGTGGATGAGTGGATTTACCCTTAGAGACAGGATACGAAATGAGCATATACGTGAAAAGGTTGGAGTAGCTCCAGTGGAAGATAAGATTAGAGAGAGTCGCCTTAGATGGTTTGGTCACATAAAATGATGACCTTCCGATGACCCGGTTAGGAAAGTAGAGGTATTAGATTTGACTTATATTAAGAAAGGTAGAGGCAGACCTAAAAAGACTTGGCTAGAAAATATTAGAAATGATATTTCTTTATTAGATTTAAACGAGAATTTGACTTTTAATAGGACACAATGGAGAAAAATGATTCATGTAGCCGACCCCACGTAGTGGGACAAAGGCTTGATGTTGTTGTATGTTGTTGTGGTTAACAAATTTTGATATGAATGACATTGTGTTTGTATTTTGTCTCAAATCCTAACTTTCAACTGATGGTTTTTATTTTGTCTTATGTGTACTATTATCAGTTTCTAAATTTGTAAAGATATATTAGACTTATAATGTTGGAAATGAAGTTTGATGTTTAAATGTTTATCTGAGAACTCCAATGTTGTGATACGTGACTTTGGAATTCACATGTAGGACTATGATGATTTCTGAGAACTGCGATGTCTATGCATTTGAAGTGCTTCGCTCGAGATAGTGACTTTGAAGAAGGCAATGGTGTATGCCTTGCTGGACTTCTTTCTTAGTAATTGAAGTCTATTACTCCATTGAAAAAATAGTGAGAGCTTTGATGCGTAAAAAATGATAAACTGTATACCATTATAATTTTTGTATTTTTTAGCTCTACAGATGGGCGAAAGCATATTTTTTTGTTACAAATCTGCTCGTGGAATGTACATGTATATATATTTCCAATTGTTTGTCTCACAAAATCTGCTCACAGCTTGGTTATGAAATGAAGATCTGTTTAATGATGAGAAACTATGCATTTCATATCTGCTTATACTGGATGTTGTGTTTCTGTTTACATAAAATATTACTACATGAGAATTTGTTCTATTTCTGTTTAATTTACAGTTGCCTCAACTCCTAAGAAACCATGCTCTGCTTCCTCGATGGATTCAAAATTTTGGCTTCTGTAAAGCTATGTAAGGCTTCCGTAAACCAGCCACAAGAAATGAGATCCGAATAATTGGATTTCCACCGTAAGCAGGACTAGATCCGGAAGAGATACAGGAATGTCACATTTTTTATGTATGGCAGTAATGTAAATTGTTCGTATACAACTACAACAAAGCAGTTTGACAGCTATATTTTCCAAACAAAAAATATTGTTTTCTATACAACAACTTCAAAAAACAGTTTTCTTTATAACAACTTCACAATCCGCTTTACCAACAACTGCAATCAGCCAATCATCTCAAACAGACCCTAAGTTAATGTGTCATACATTAAAACTATGGGAGAGAGTTATTAAGCATAGTTTACGACGTGATACTAATGTCTCTCAAAATTAATTTGTATTCATGCCGCATAGGTCTACTATGAAAGCTATACATTTATTAAGAGGTTTGATGGAGAAGTATAGAGAGAATGAGGAGAATCTACATATGATATTTATTGATTTAAAGAAGTGTATGATAAAGTTCCAAGAGAAGGGCTTTGGAGAGTTCTAGAAAAGAAAAGAGTTAATAATGTTTATATTCAAGTCATTACGGATATGAATGCAGGAGCTATTGCTTGTGTTCAAATACAAGATGGTTTAACCAAGTATTTTCCTATTTCAGTGAGATTACATCAAGGATCAATTTTAAGCCCATATCTTTTTTGCTTTAGTCATTGTTGTTCTTACTAGAGTTTTGCAAGAGAATGTACTCTAGTGTATGCTTTTTGCTAATGATAGTCTTCATGTTGATAAGACTAGAGAGGGAGTTAAAGAAAAACATGAATCATGGAGGTCAACATTAGAGTTTAAAGGTTTTTGTTTGAGTAGATCTAAAATTGAATACATTGAGTATAATTTTAGTAGAAATAGATCTAGTGGTGGGATTGTGACTTTGAACGATCAAGTCATTAATAAGAGTATATGTTTTAGATATCTTGGGTCTATTGTTTAAAGTGATAATGAAATAGATGGAGATATATTAGTAGAATTCAAATTGGATGGTTGAAGTGGAGGAATGCATTGGGCCTGTTGTGACAATCGGTTCATCCGGCCGGCCTTCTATTAATAACTGCAAGCATGTTTCGCGAACAGGAAGGGACGGATCGCGACAGAGGCGGGGTTGGGCGGACCGAATGCATGCGAAGGAAGGAAATTGAGATCCATTTTGCCATTTTTAGAGAACGATTGCATGGGAGGATAAGATTTATCGATTTCTTTTCTTTCCTATCGCTAGCGAAGCGATAATTTGGAAGAAATTTTAATGAACGAGAGGAACGACCGAGGGAAAAAGGGAAGAAGGTTTGTTGGATTTTTTTTTCCATTTTTCGTATAAATTTTCTTGTTTTACTTCATTTAAAGCAAATGATACTTTCATAAAGGAAAAAAGGAAGAGATTTGGAAGCGAGGGAAAGAGATTTTAAGAAAGAAAGAAAAAGATTTTGGGATTTGAAAAATCCCCTTGTTGTAAGTAAAAATTCCTATCATATAAATTTTCTTAGATTTATTATTAAATCATATTTTCATAAAAATTCATATTGTTTAATTTTAGAAATTTTAGAAGAAAAGAAAGCAAGTTGTAGGAGTTGGGTTCTTTAAGAATTTAATAAGAAAGAAAATTGAGGCTGGGGTAAGAATTTATTTGATAGATGTTTATGAAAAAATTTGATGAAAGTTAACTACATGTAAATTTACTTTATTGTGTATCTCTTCAGATTGTGACAAGGATCGAAGATTTGAAAGATCAAAGTATGTAAATTACATTGTGTATAGACATTTTATTATTGCACTTTTATTTTACTTATCTTTCATATTATTATGTGAGATGATTCAAATGTATATGTGATGATGAATGCTGACATTAAATGAATTTGAATACCTAATATTATGAATATAAATGTATATGTAAAAGAAATGAAAGTGAAGTTGAAATATATACATTATAGTTAAGGAATGAGGAAAAGAATGATATGATCTATATTATGAATAAAAGTATAAATGAATGAAGGATAAATGAAAAATGATATGTATGCAAACTATAGGAGTTCATCCTTATATGATACTGGCTGGGGAAGCAACGTACCCGTGCACTTAAAAAGAAAAATGTTATGGAAAAGAAAAATGAAATGAAAATGATTGGACTTTTGGTACATTTAGATGGTGCTCCTATACAAAATAAATGGAAAAAAGAATACATATTAAAGTAAATGCTATAAATAAATATGATATAGTATGTATAAAGGAATGAATAGAATGAAATAAACCAAATAAAGAAAAGGTATTTCAAATGTTAAATGAATGAATATATATCAAAGATTATATATATTATATTTTATGCATGTTAATTGTTATAGCAGTTATCCACTGAGTTTATTTTGTAAACTCATTCCATTAAATAAATATTTTCAGGAAATCTCCAAAGAGTTAGAAATGGCCGGAAGAAAAGAATTCGTCTATAGAAGATGGCAGGCAAATGAAAACAGGTAATTTATGATTTATACAAATATTAAGTATTCGAGAAAATTATGAAATAATGACACTTCAATAAAATGAGAAAGTTGTATGTTGTATTATTTATGAATTGTACTGAATTAATTCTACCATCTAACTTTTAGTTCCCGCCTCGTTAAGTCGAGCATCCGGGCCAGGTCGTGACAAAAGTGGTATCAAAGCTCAATTAAGATATGAATCATACTGGAAGAGCCATTAGTTAGACTATTAATGATTTAAAGATTTAATGTAAAATGAATATCTTTTATTGTAAAAATGAACCAAAATGATTCTGAAGAAGAGGAGGAAGTGGAAAGGCCAGTGCCTAATGTTAATATTAACCTTGATGTACTGACACAAATGATGACAGTTATGACTGAGTTGATTCAAGACTCAAGGAATCAACCATTAAGAAGTAGCAGTGGTGGTGGAATGCCTATGGATAAGTATCTCAAACTATTTCAAGATATGAGACCATCATTGTTTAAGGGAGTTGAGAGATCAATTGAAGCTGAAAACTAGTTATTAAGGATTGAAAAGATTTTAGAAGGAATGTTCTATCCAGCAGAGAGGAAAGTTTCCTTGGCAACCTTTGGGTTTGATGGAGAAGCTGAAAGGTGGTGGAGAGGTCAGCATCAAAACAAAACTGGAGGAATTCCTGATATGCAAATTAAGTGGGATGATTTTACACAAATGTTCAGTGATTGGTTCGTGCCTCTTTCTACAAGGAGGCAGATGCAGGATACATTTATGAGTTTGATGCAGGGAGACAGATCAATTATGCAATATGAGGCTGAATTTACAACATTATCTAGATATGCTCCTCAATTAATACATACTACAGAGGAAAAGTGTCATCGGTTCTTATCTAGATTAAAGGATGCAATTAGGCAGCCTCTTGTTCCACTTGGAATTGAAGATTATTCAGTGTTAGTGGAAAGGGCTAGGAGGGTCGAAATGGACATACAAAATACTCAAAGAAGACGTAAATTTCAGAAGAGGAAAAGTGGTGAGGTTATGGGAGCTTCTCAGGATTCGCATAGCAAACTCCTTTCACAAGTTGGAAAGTTTAATTGTAAGAAGACTAAATCCAATAACAGTGACAGCTTAAGTGTGAGCAGTTGCAATAAGTATTGAAGGCAACAAAAAGGAGAATGTTTATCTAGTATAAATACTTGCTTCTGATGTCATCAACCAGGTCACATAGCCAAGAACTGTCCTACTTTGGGGCAAAGACCAGTAGGAGAGTCAAGGATAAACACTGGATCTCAGAGAAATGTTGGAAGACCAAGAACGATAGAATCAGCCGCTTCTACTCCAGGATCAAGTCAAGGCCGACAAAATACTTTGCCTAGAGTATATGCACTGACTCAGAAGGATGTCAAGGATTCACCTGAAGTGATTACATGTGATGATAATGAAAAATGAATAAATGTGTATTATGAAAACATTGTTAAAAGAATGATGTGTGTTTATGTTAATTTTTATATAAATTTTATAGGTGTGGTAACGATTCAAGGAAAGCCTGTACAGATTCTTTTTGATACAGGAGCTTCACACTTCTTTATTTCATAGGCATTTGTTAAATCAATGGGATTAAATATTCATGTAATAAATACAACTTTAGAAGTTTTGATGTCAAATGAATTTATTATGAATGTAAATGGTGTATGTCAAGTGACTTTCAAAATAAATGAAAGAGAGTTTGAAACAACAGTGAATGTTTTATCATTACAAGAGTTTGACATGATATTGGGAATGAATTGGTTATCAAAGCATTTTGTGATTATTGACTGCAATAGGAAAACTATCAAATTTACTTTTTCGGGAGAAAGAGAGTTGAAATTCTATGGAGAGAGAGAAGAATTTCTTCAATGATAATTACTTATATGAAAGCATGCAAATTTATATCAAAAGGGTGTCAATATTTTCTTGTTCAAGTAAATGATTGTGGGCTCCAAAATTCGGCCCCGGCATCCCACCCGCTTTGCTTTCCTTCGGGGGGAGTTTTAACGAACTAAGTTCTGGGGTAAATTTTGAAAGGCAGATGAGTATTGTAGATAAGACACTACCCAGAGATTTCGCCCTCATTTTGCAAGGACTTTATGATCTGAGTTCTGGTTTCCTATAGGCGCAAGCCCCTATAGTTAATTACCCCTCCCGATCACGAGAGAGAACTTTCGATTAAGGCTAGTCGTCGATCAGATACGTAAAGATACTTGCATCTAACATATAGTAGCAAAACTGGGTATGGATATTTAGGTATGGGGGGGGGGTTTGAAATTTAAAATAGAAATTTCACCATCTTGCACTTAAAACGGATGGTGGGGGAATGGATGATAGACCCGATCAAGATCCCATGGTTCCGTCGTCCCGGGCCATCGTGGTCCCTAGTCTACTTAGTCAGAGGAGGTAGTCGACCCAACCTGACAGAAGGATCCTTGTCGGCAGCCATGGGTTGCGTCGTCCAAGGGGACCTTGTAGACCTCGGGGGAGTATTTGCCTAAGGGGATAAATTTGAATCCACCTTAGTTAACAGAGGGCTTTGTGCCCTATCGATCATATCCTATTGATTCATATCTCAAGGATTTAATGTCAATAAGAAACGTATTGGCTCTGGCCATAACCAGTATCGTGTGGTGCCATTTGGCGGCAAAATCACTCGGTTCAGAGGGCCCCGGGTCATAACCATTTATCCTGTAGTGCCATTTGGTGGCGAAACTGTCCGTTAGAGGACACGTACCACGTCCTTACTAGCAGGAGATTGTTTGAGAATGGATCATAGTAATATTTTCGACTAGGCATTAGCTCTATGTGAGCTGAAGTAATTTTCATTTGTCCACCTCGGCAAACTGTTGCGAAAGGTGGATGGACTTTATGCTCTGAGTGTTTGATGATTGGATTTCAATTTTAAATATTTTGGAATTTAGGATTTTTAGATTTTTGAATTTTGGATTTTGTGGGAATTTGGGTGGCATTTGAAAGTGCTTGTGAACCCCTCCGATTGAGATTAACGTTCAACACGGCCATCATTGGGGTAGAAAGAGATCATTTGTATTTAAGGGTTGAACCTTGTCGACTCTATTGGGCTGTCGACAGAGGATCGAGTTTCGTAGGCTTTATGACTTTGTAAGTGAATTCTCTTGATTATAGGCCTGTAAGGCCTAATATGAACGTATAAAACAAATATCTCAGTCGACCCTGCGACTGTATTTTCGTTTAATAGTTCGAGCCGTGTCAACTTCTATCTACCTGAATAGAAGGATCGGGCTCGAACTTGAATTCATTGATTGACCCGCGCAGCATCCCTAGACGTCACGTGTGTACCAATAACACGCTCGCCCGGGCCCATGCGGGTGTTTGGGGGCATTTTATAATTATTTGTTGAACCTTGTCGACTTATATTTACCTGTCTAGGAGGATCAGGTTCAAGATTATTGACCCACGCAGCATCCCTAGACGTCACGTGTGTCCTCATAACACGTTCGCCGGGGCCCATATGGGTCTATTATATATCCCTTTCTATGTACCTATGTGTATACAAATTAAAGTGCAAGTGCGGGGGTATTTTTAAAAAATTTCAATTGTGCGGGCAACTATCATTTGAACATGTGCGACGCTCTATTTGGAAACTTGTAGACGTTTTCTGTCTGCTTGTACAAGTGTTGCAGATCTGGTGGCGTGTCGTCGTATTGTAATCATTTGCTCATAGATACTTGCATTCACTGCAAGTCTTTATGCATTTCACTACGGTTTTGGTCCCTACAATACATCCACTATTGTTGTGGGTAGATGTATTCAGTCGCAGGCTGAAATTGACTACAGGATACTGCATTTACTGAAGTCGTTTTGTATCTACCCACAGATGACATGTGGTGCGTACATTTGTATTCGTAGGGGACTTGTACGTATTGCAGATCTTTTATCCATGATTGCGTGCAGATCAGTGTATTTGTCTTCCATCGGGTGGTTGTTGGCTGTAGGAATATCATAACATTCACTGCCTTTTGCTACGACTTGTAGGCACTTTGCATGTGTTCATAAGACATTATTTTGTTCACCGATAAGTTGGTGTACTTGGTCGCGTAGGAGTTGTTGTAGGAATCTATCACATCCACCATGTGTCGTCTCTTCTCACTTGCAAGTATCTAATGAACTCACTTGCAAGTTGGCATTGACTAAAAAAGGGTCGTTACATTCACAGTCTATATGTTATCACCATTTGCAAGCATATTACTGCGCCACTTGTAGATAGATCGTTATATGTATTAGGAGTGATCGCTTGCAAACTTCCCGTGGGCATCCTCAATTGTATGAAGGTTCACTATATTCATCTTCTTGTATGTTGATCTTGACTACAGGGAGTTGTATACGTAAGAAGTCTCCTCACATGACTGATGTGAAGATCACTACTGACTTCAATTTCGTTGCTTGCAAGTTCAAGTGTGTTTACTTGTATGTTGAATTGTTGTTGATGATGGAGACACTGCTACATTCATAATGCCCATTAACATTGATTGAAAGGAAATTGTTATGTTCACAACTTGTCCACTATTGTTGGTTGCAAGTGGATTAGTGCCTTCACCCGCAAGCTGGTTGATTGTTGAGCGTAGGAAGGTCATTATACTTGTTGTATATCCTCCATACTTTGCAAAGATGTTTAGATCTCAAAACCTTACTCATGATCGTATCACTGCATCGCTCACCGTTCATGGATAGATCATTATGTACATTGGAGCTCCTCTATTGCTTGATGTATTTGCTTGCAATGGTTCATGTGTTGGAGGTTCAATAATTCCCATTATCATTTACAGTCATCCACGAATAACCATAAGCTTTATGCGATTGCTTGTAAGTGAACCATCGTATGTGTAGTAGGTTCATGTTGATCATTGCTAATGAGTGATGTATAGAAACTCTAGTCATCATACATCATTGTTTGCAGATGCCTATTGATATTCATTTGAGTTCTTTAAACCCTCATTTACCATTTGTATGATCGCAAATTGTTAATGCTCAATTTTTCTTGCAATCACAAGTTATGCTCCATGTGGTTCTTGTCAAATTCAGGTTTGAGTTCAGTTCAAATCAAATCTGCTCCACTGTCAAATTTGAGTACGCTGCAGTTTATTTGAGTTCAAATTTTGCATGATTGTTCAAATCAAGTTGTTCACAAATTTGTTTAAGTCCTTTATCATTTGAATTCTGTGTCATTTTGCATTTTGTTCAAATTCAAGTTTAAATCATTTAAGTTCAAAATGTGTCCCCTGTTGTTCAAAATTTGTTCTTGCTTGAGTTCAAAGGTCCAAGTCTTGCACAAGTTCAGCTCAAGTTCTATGTTCCCTGCTGTCCAAGAGTTCACAAGTTTGGTCCCCTGCTGTTCATTGTCACTTATTTGGATTCAAATTCATTTAAGTCCATTTCACTATTCATTTCAAAAAAATATTTGTTGTTCATTTAAGTTCGAATTCAAGTCCACTATTCATTCGAGTCCAAATCAGGTCCAAGTGCGGTCTTATGTTCACCCGAAATTTCGGCAACCTCCCGACGTCTCCCCAGTTTAGGGGAAACTACAGGAAAACTGGGCCTCCTGCCACCCTAGAGAAAAACGTGTACGGTAGGTGTCCTTAGACACCGCGGCCGTGAAATCTTCAATCCCACCACGCCATAGAAAGGCGTGTATGGGCCTTCAGTACCTGTTTCAAAAGAAAAGCAGTTGTTTCCCTGCAGGTACAGAGCCGCATACTGGTACTTAAGATTATCCCCACCACGCTACGAAAAGCGTGTATAGGGCCTACCTGCCTTGCCGAAAATGTCGCACCGGATTCCCTTCCCACCGCGCTAGAGAAAAGCGTATATGGGCGATTTTCCGGCTCGATACAAACGACGAGGACGAGATTTTGGGGTCAAGGGCCGCTCACCTATCTCATCGTAGGTGTCACACTGGTTCCCCTCCTACCACGCTAAGAAAAGCGTGTATAGGTGGTTGACCGGCGCATCACGCACACACAAGTAAGAGAGGGATTTTCTTTTAAAAAATTAATTATAATTAATTAATAATAAAAATAATAATTAATTAGAATCAATTATAATTAGAATTAATTATAATAATACTTGATAAATTAATAATTAATTATAATTAAAAATAAGTAATCATAATTAAACTAAGTTAATTATGATTAGATTATAATTAATAATAATTAATTATAATTAGCTATAGATTAATTAAGAATTAATTATATTAAAAAATAATTAAACATAATTAAAATTAATTAATGATGATTAATTAGTAGTTCATATTAATTAATTGTAATTAAAAGTAATTAATTATAATTAGATCTAATTCAGTATAATTAATATATGATTAATTACTAATTAATTATATTAAGATAATTAAACATAATTAAATTTAATTGATTATGATTAATTAATGATTAATAATAATTAATTTTAATTAAAAACTTAATTATAATTAAATTTAGTTAATTTATAATTAATTAATTAATAATTACAATTAGCATTAATTAAACATAATTAATCTTCATTCATTATGATTAATTAAATATTAATTATAATTAATATAATTAATTATCATTAACTTATAATTAAAACTAATTAATTATAATTAAAATAAATAATTATAATTAATTAAAAAAATGCCCTAATGGGCTGCTCGGCAACAGGATTTGGCTGAAGAAGCTTTTGGAAGGGAGAAAGCCACCTTCACAGCGAGCTAGCTCCTGTCGCTGCCTCCGATCCGACAGAGGGAACAACGTCGAAGGGGCGAAGTCGACCAGCAAAGGGGTCGGAGAAGCACGCGAGAGGGAAAAAGTTACTTCACAGCCAACGAACTCGCCTTGTTGCTTCCGATCAAACTATCTTAACTTCCGATCTGGCGGGAATGGAAAGTCGTCTGAGAAGCGAAGTCGACCGGCAACGAAGAAGCTGAAGGGGCACGCGGAAGGGAGATAGATGGCTACCCTCACAGCAAGCAGCTTCCGCCCTTGTTTCCGATTAAACTATCGTAACTTCCGATTCGACCTGAAGGGAACGTCGTCGAAGGGACAAAGTCGAACAGCGACGAAGGATGCCGAAGAAGTAGGGGTGTCAAATTTTGACACGACACGAAAACCCGACTCGAACTCGACCCCGAATTTTCGGGTTTGACCCGACCCGTTTCTCAAACGGGTCGGGTTCGGGTTGTAAAAATTGACTCGTTTGAAAAACGGGTCGGGTTCGGGTTGACCCGGCGGGTTGCCGGGTCAACCCGATAACCCGTTTAATTTTAAAAAAACCAAAATTTCAGCCTTTCCCGCGCCCGCTGCCCGCTGCCCAGCGCGCCCGCGCCCGCTTCCCTGCCGCGCGCCCGCGCCCGCTGCCGCGTGTTCGAGCCAGCTGCCCAGCAGCCCCGCGCCCGCTGCCCCGCCGCGCGCCCTCGCCCACGCACGCTGCCGCGTGTCCGCGCCCGCTGCCCGCGCCCCGCACTGCCTCGCTGTCGCGCGGCTTCCCGTGTCGGGTTGGGTCAACCCGGCAACCCGCCGGGTCGGGTCAGGGTTCAGATTTTCGACCCGTTTTCCTACCCGGGTCGGGTTAGGGTCGACCCGTTTGTAACGCGGGTCATTCCGGGTTCGACCCGAACCCGACCCGTGACCCGAAATTGACACCCCTACGAAGAAGCGTGTGAGAGGAAGAGAGAAGTCGGAAACTACTCGAGTGAGGTCAGGATTGAGTGAGCGGGAAAGGAGGTTATGTGCGGGAGCTTCTTACGCGACGGGCCCGAAGACCTCTTGCACTCTTCCTTTTATAACGCGAACTGGAGTCTGAGACAGAGTGAAGGCCGCACCACACGATTTGAGCAGGATTTACGCATGCACTGCTCTGAACCAGCGTCGACTTACAGTTGCAATGGGATTTCTACGGGATTTTCAGCAGGAGATTGGGATGGGGCGCCGATTTGAGCAGGATTTCAGAATGTGCCTCAACAGGTAATGATTTGGCCATTATCTTATTTTATTTTGTTGTTATTTTCTTTTGCCTGTAGAGTATAGGTCAACAATGATGCAAATAAGGCAGTTAAAGAATTGAAAGATATACCTGTAATCAAAGAATATCCAGAGATATTTTTACATGATTTGTCAGGATTGCACCAGAAAGAGAAATATATTTTACTATTGAGTTGATACCGGGTGCAGAACCAGTGGCAAGGGCACCTTACATAATGACAGTCAAAGAATTACAAAAGCTGAAAAGTCAATTATAAGAATTGCTAGATAAAGGATTTATCAGGTTAAGTTCCTTACCATGGGGAGCTCCAGTATTGTTTGTAAAGAAGAAAGATGTGAGCTTCAAAATGTGCATAGATTATAGGGAATTAAATAAGCTTACTATTAAGAACAAATATCCTTTGCCTAGAATTGATTATCTTTTTAATCAACTGGAAGGAGCTACAATTTTCTCTAAAATTGATTTGCGTACTGGATACCATCAGCTACGCATTAAGGAGGAAGATATAGCAAAGATAACTTTTAGAACTAGTTATAATCACTATAAGTTTGTGGTAATACCATTTGGAGTGACAAATGCACCAGCTGTATTTATGGATTTGATGAATAGAATTTTTAAGTCATTCTTGGACATATTTGTAATTGTGTTTATAGATAATATTTTGATTTATTCAAGAGATGAAAATAGTCATTCCAGTCATTTGTAGGCAGTGTTGCAAACACTTAAGGAGAACAAGTTGTATGCCAAATTTTCAAAGTGTGAATTTTGGTTGAATAGTGTAAACTTCCTTGGGCATGTGATTAGTGGTGGAGTTTCTATGGATAAGAATAAAATTCAAGCCATTGTTGAATGGCCAATGCCAACAACAGTTTCAGAGGTGAGGAGTTTTCTTGGTCTTGCTGGTTATTACAGGAGGTTTGTAGATAGATTCTCTCATATTGCAATGTCGTTATCTAGATTAATGCAGAAAGCAGTAAAATTTGAATGGAGTGATCAGTGTGAAGGAGCTTTCTAGAAGTTAAAGAATTATTTAACGACTGCCCCAATTTTAACAATTCCATCAGGTTCAGAAGGATTTTAAATTTTCTGTGATGTTTCATTGAGGAGACTTGGATGTATATTAATGCAGCATGGTAGAGTGGTGGCCTATGCTTCAAGGCAATTAAAAATTTATTAAAGAAACTATCCCACTCATGATTTGGAGTTAGCTGTTGTGATATTCGCACTCAAAATATGAAGACATTATTTATATAGAGTCAGATACGAAGTGTTAACAGATCATAAGAGTCTCAAATATATTTCAATCAAAAAAAGCTCAATTTGAGACAGAGAATGTGGTTAGAGCTCATCAAAGATTATGACTTGAATATACAATATCATCCTGACAAAGCAAATATCGTGGCAGATGCACTTAATAGAAAAACCCTTGGATGTGCAAATTGGCTAATCACTCAGCAGGAGCAGATAATTAGAGACATGGAGAGACTAGAGATTTCAGTGATTAATCAGAAAGAAATTAAAGATATGTTATTAAATCAACTGATGATCCAATCTACTTTGAAGGATAGAGTACTCAATTCATTATCTCAAGATGAAAATTTCAAGACATCATAAAGAAAGTGCAAGTAGGATAGTTAGAGAATTTTATAATTAATGGAGAAGGACTACTAAAGTATAAATGCAGGATTTGTGTTCCAAATGTTGATAATTTAAGAGAACATATATTACAGGAAGCTCGCCTCTCAAGTTATAAAATTTATCCAGATAGTACAAAGATATATCAAGAATTGAGAGGATTATTTTGGTGGCCAGGATTAAAAAGATATGTTACAGAATTTGTGGCAAAATGTATCCCATCTCAGATAATTAAAGCTGAACATCAAAAGCCAAGTGGTCAACTACAACCCTTACCTATACCTGAGTGGAAATGGGAAGACATTGCAATGGATTTTGTAATTGGATTACCCAGGTCAAGGCAGAGTTGAGATGTAATATGGGTTGTTATAGACAGATTAACAAAGTCAGCTCATTTCTTACCAATCAAGCAGACAGATTCAGTGGAGAAATTGACAAAAATATATGTGGATGAAATTGTGAGATTGCATGGAATTCCAAAATCCATTATTTCTGATAGAGATGCCCGATTCACTTCTAAATTGTGAAAGAAAATCCAGGAAGCTATGGGTATCATATTAACTTTCAGTATAACATTTCATCCTCAAACAGATGGGCAATCAGAAAGGACAATTCAGACTTTGGAGGCCTTATTCAGGTTATGTATTTTAGATTTTGGAGGAAATTGAGAGACTCACATACCGTTGATTGAATTTGCATACAATAACAGTTTTCAATCTAATATTGGAATGACACCATATGAGGCTCTTTATGGAAGAAAGTGCAGAACATCCTTGTGTTGGGTAGAAACAGGTGAAAGAAAAATAATTGAAACTGAACTGGTAGACGAAGCTAATAGCAAAATCAGATTGATCAGAGATAAACTAAAAGCAGTATAAGACAGGCAACGAAAGCATTATGATGAAAAGCACAAACCAGTTGAGTTTGAAGTAGGAGAATTTATTTTTCTAAAAGTCAGTACAATAAAGGATGTGCAACGATTTGGCAAGACAGAAAAATTGAGCCCAAGATTTATAGGTCTGTATGAAATCATTAAAAGGATTGGAAATATAGCTTACAAATTAGATCTGTCAGTGCATATGCAAGGAAATCATAATGTGTTTCATATATCAGTACTTCGAAAGTATGTGTCAGATGAGTAAAAGAGAATCCAGTCCAAATCAATTGACTTGCAGCCTGATTTGAAATTTGTTGAGGAACCTAAAAGGATACTGGAATATGAAGTGAAACAACTGAGGAATAGGACAATACCTTTTGTAAAGATATTGTAGAAATGTGAATCAGAAAGAGATGCCACTTGGGAAAAAGAATCAGAGATGAAAGCGCAATATCCTCATCTATTTAACTAAGGTATGTTTTTTTTTATACTTGATTTAATTTCAAGGATAAAATTTTCATAAGGAAGGGAGATTGTGACAATCGGTTCAAAATATTTTTTTTATATTTGATTTAATTTCGAAGACTAAATTTTCATAAGGGAGATTATGACAACCGGTTCATCCGGCCGGTTCAATTGAACCGGTCGGCCTCCTATTAATACCCACAAGCATGTTTCGCGAACAGGAAAGGATGGATTGCGACAGAGGCAGGGCTGGGCGGACCGAACGCATGGGAAGGAAGGAAATTGAGATCCGTTTTGCCATTTTTAGAGAACGATTATGTGGGAGGATAAGATTTATCGATTCTTTTTCTTTCCTATCGCTAGCGAAGCGATCATTTGGAAGAAATTTTAACGAACGAGATGAACGACATAGGGGGAGAGGGAAGAAGATTTGTTGGATTTTTTTTCCATTTTTCGTATAAATTTCTTTGTTTTACTTCATTTAAAGCAAATGATACTTTCATAAAGGGAAAAGGAAGAGATTTGGAAGCGAGTGGAAGAGATTTTGAGAAAGAAAGAAAAAGATTTTGGGATTTGAAAAATTCCTCTGTTGTAAGTAAAAATTCTTATCATATAATTTTTCTTAGATTTATTATTAAATCATATTTTCATGAAAATTCATATTGTTTAATTTTAGGAATTTTAGAAGGAAAGAAAGCAAGTTGTAGGAGTTGGATTCTTCAAGAATTCAACAAGAAAAGAAATTGAGGCTGAGGTAAGAATTTATTTGAAAGATGTTTATAGAAAAATTTGATGAAAGTTAACTACATGTAAATTTACTTTATTGTGTATCTCTTCAGATTGTGACAAGGATCGAAGATTTGAAAGATCAAAGTATGTAAATTACATTGTGTATAGACATTTTATTATTGCACTTTTATTTTACTTATCTTTCATATTATTATGTGAGATGATTCAAATGTATATGTGATGATGAATGCTGACATTAAATGAATTTGAATACCTAATATTATGAATATAAATGTATATGTAAAAGAAATGAAAGTGAAGTTGAAATATATACATTATAGTTAAGGAATGAGAAAAAGAATGATATGATCTATATTATGAATAAAAGTATAAATGAATGAAGGATAAAGGAAAAATGATATGCATGCAAATTACAGGAGTTCACCCCCATGTGGTACTGACTGAGAAAGCAACATACCCGTGCACGTAAAAAAGAAAAAATTATGGAAAAGAAAAAAAAATAGAAATGATTGTACCTTTGGTATATTTAGACGGTGCTCCTATACAAAATAAATGGGAAAAAGAATCCATATTAAAGTAAATGCTATAAATAAATATGATATAGTATGTATAAAGGAATGAATGGAATGAAATGAACAAAATAAAGAAAAGGTATTTCAAATATTAAATGAATGGACATATTTCAAAAGTTATATGTATTGTACTTTATGCATGTTAATTGTTATAGCAGTTACCCACTGAGGTTACTTTGTAAGCTCATTCTATTAAATAAATATTTTCAGTAAGTCTCCAAAGATTTAGAAATGGCCGGAAGGGAAGAGTTCGTCTATAGAAGACGGCAGGCAAATGAAAATAAGTAATTTATGATTTATACAAATATTAAGTATTCAAAAAAATTATGAAATAATGGCTCTTCAGTAAAATGAGAAAGTTGTATGTTGTATTGTTTATGAATTGTACTGAATTAATTCTACCATCCGATTTTTAGTTCCCGCCTCGTTAAGTCGAGTATCTGGGCCGGGTCGTGACACCTGTTATGTGATAGAAAAGTACCACTCAAACTTAAGGGAAAAACCTATAAGATGGTGGGGAGACCTACTATGTTGTATGGCGTAGAATACTGGTCATTAAAAGAAACATAAAATTAGGTTAAGTGGGTCAGAAATGAGGATAGTCAGGTGGATGATGGACTTCACTCTTAGAGATAGAATGTGAAACAAGTATATACATGAAAATGTTGGAGTAGCTTTAGTGGCAAATAAGATTAGAGAGAGTTGCCTTAGAGGATTTGGACACATAAAATGTCAGCATTCCGATAACCCGGTTAGGACAGTAAATGCATTAGATTTGGCTTATGTTAAGAAAGGTAGAGGTAGACCTAAAAAGACATGGTTAGAAAATATTAAAAATGATCTTTTTTATTAGATTTAAATAAGAATTTGACTCTCAACAAGACAATGGAGAAAAATGATTCATGTAACCGACCCCACGTAGTGAGATAAAGGCTTGATGTTGTTGTATCCAAAATCATTTTTCAAACTCATTTCACTATTCCACTGGTCGGAGGAGAGGAGAAGAGAAGAGAGAAAGAAGAGAAGGGATTTGAAGACCAAAGTGCGGGATTTGTCCTTCAATCCAGTTAAAAAAATTATTCTACTCAAGTTGGGGACCTAATACTCTATTTTTTAATTCAATTTTGTCATTTATATGAATAGATTTAGAAATAAAATGTACTTTTCTTAGATTTAAGAAACTTTCCACCATGCAAGTTTTGTATGTTGTAGAATTCATCATTTTGGTCATTTTAATAGTAAGAAAACTAAATTTCATCGGATGATTTTGTTTGTACAAATTATTAAGCTTTTTTGGATAAATGTGACATTTTTTATATTGGTATAATTCAGTAAATGCCTTAAATTGATGTTTTACTTGTCCTTTGTGAATAATCCTCTGAAAGTTAAACATTGAGTATTCATGCAAATTATGCATGTATTAGCCCCTAAAATGTCATACATGTGACACTTTATACATGCTCATATGCATGTTCAATGTTATAGATACGAGTCAAATTTGTTATAATCTGCATGTGCATATCATGTTCATATGATAGAAATTTTGATGTGGGAGATGTTCAAGCGTACTACAAGTTTTGTTATATAGACCATAAATTCGGTTATGTTATGTTTCTGTTTTTAGCCCCATTTGTTTTGTGCAGGTATGAGAGGATCAAGGAAGTTATAAGTGGAAATAAAGTAATAAGAGGAATCTAGTTAGGTCTCTTTCATCTGCTGTGAGCAGGTGGGTTGAACTTGGGAGGCATAAATGAAAGTGGATTTATAAGTAAACATCAGGACATATGCATATCATTTTACATATATTGTATATCTAAGTCAATAAGTAATGTATGTTGATGCTTCTATTTAAAATTCATGTTTCTAATATTGATAAGCAAGCTCTAGTGACAACTAAATTCTGTTTGAGTTCATATTTCAGATACACATACAAGTTTAAGTAAAGTAGATGTCATCTTTATGATAAGATAAAACACGTATGAATAGTTGAATTGTTAATATCATATGAATGTTAAAGTTCTATTCTATTTAATACTATTCAATTTGTTATATTCAATAATTGCATTGCAAATGTAGTTTTGAATTTCTATATAGGAATTGAAATAGCCTACTGAGCAATTAGTTGCTTACTCCATGTTTCAAGTTATTTCAAGAAAGGGGAAAGATCCCATTGAGTAGGAGTCGATAAGGTTGAGTTGTCAAGAACAAGTTCAAGTAAGAGGTATTTTGATAGTCCAATTTTTCTAATGTTTTTAGGTGTAGAATAATTTGTACTAGATTATTCTTTGCAATGAAATATGGATGTATGTTTATATTATTTAATTACTTTTGAATTATTTAGTTGGCTCTATTATATTCTATATTGAAGAAAAGATATGTAGGTTCAGGTTTTAATTCTTATATTAGGTCTTGGGGCATGACATGGTGACAATATGACAACGATGGTTGGGTAGCGAATGTACGACGACGGTGGTAGGGCGATGGTCTGGTTGCAATCTGGTAGAGCTTAGGGATTATTTAAGTCTTTGCACTCTTGAATCCCAAGCCAAGGGTCCGCTCTTATATAGAGAGTGGGGCCTATTTATATATTTTTGAGAGTGCTATGTAGGGGTGTAACGAGTCATGCCTAGCTCAAGTCACCCTTGGGTTGAGCGTGAGGCGTGAGCTTGAGCTCGAACTTTATTCTACGAGATTATACCGGCTCTTTTACTATAAAAGAGAGAAAATGATTATGATTTAACATTTAAGCAATTATTATAATAAAATAATGAAAAGAATGAAAATCATAAGAAAAATAATAAAGAATCACTTAATATAATAAAGTGAGAAATAATTTTTAAATATTTTTAACAACATTGTACTTAAAATCTTGAATCATAATATATTTTAAGTATATTTTATATTAATATTTTTTAAATAAGCCACCTTGCGAGCTAAAGAGTTAAGTTGGGGCTTGCGCAAACTTGGCTCGTTAGCTCATCGAGCTCAATTTACGAGCCATTTATTGAGCAAAGCCCGAGCCGACTTAACTCACGTACACCCCTAGTGATGCCATAAAAATATGGAGAAAGTCCGGAACACTCCATTAAGGAATCCATATTGATTCCCTTGATCAATAATAAAATATTTAGAAGGCCTCGTAAAAGTTAAGTTTTACCCATTTATTCACTAATCAACCTCATTCAATGTATGCTAAATATCATTATGAACCCGTGTATTTAATTATGAGCTATTTGAAAACCACTATGCTTTGAAATCACAAATGTCAAATAATCATGGAAAAATTTTTGATTTATTTCGATGATAATCAAATGGTCATAAAGCTTATTAAATCAAGCATGATATTAATTTTAAGGATGTTAAAGATAGCATATAGCTTAGATCAAAACATTTGAAGGTCCCATTATCAAAATTTAAATGTGAGGAGAATGATGATTCTCCTAAGTGGAATATATATTCTTCACGTGGATTGGAAGTACATAAATCCTTCTATTCAAATTCTTGATATTCCATTTAGTTAGTTAAACTCTTATTTAAATAAAAATCATTTAAATATGTGAACGAATGATACAAAATATATGAGAAACATAATAGGCGTTTAACTCTATTAATGGAGATATTCTGATAAATAATAATTGTATAGCTTTAAATTATTTGGTAAGAGAATGATTGACACCTCCCATCTTCCCCATGCCCCAACTCAAATTAATTAAAAATAAGATGCATGCTTAGTTCCTCACTTGAGTTCAAGCTTGTATCGTTTACCATAATTTGAAACTTGGTGAAATAGGGCAATATGAAAAAATTGTAAATTATGTACAAACTTCAATGTTTTAGGCCGTTAAAACACCACTCGGAACCATTAAGCCTAATACGCTTTCCATTAGCACAATTTGACCATCAATCCGTCTAAATGGACGATGAATTAGAGGTGTCATTTTTTATTCGAGCAGCAACATAAGTGGTCATGGCAACCTTCTAACAACCTTACCACTAAATCATAATAGTAGCACATTCAAAATATAAACAAATTAAAATTAGGATATCCTAGATAAAATTAGATCAAAAAATTAATCTCATAACAATACTTGAGATGAAATATGCATAATCAATTAAAATTTGTATTACCCTCTCGTCTCAAAATGAATCAACGACTTCAAAAAAAAATTTGTTCGGATGTCTTGACCTTATTTATTTTTTTAAAAAAAAATTATAGCAGAAATTGCCGAGCGTTGAACAGTAGTCGATTAAATTCTTTGGGGGGTTTGTAAACAAGCAAACAAACTCAAAATAGTTTCAGAAGAAAAGCAAAGGAAGTAACAAAGCAAACCTGGTTGTTGTTCTCCTGCATCCGGACGCTTCTCTGACACTTTGTCCAAGCAGTATTCAGCGCATTTGTGGTAGCGATTGGAAGCGTGAGGGCACTTGGGATTCACCCCCTTTTTCTCTGATATCATCTCGAGCTCCCGATCCCCATCTGCAAATTCATACAGGGTAGGTAGGGGGTTCAAAATCCCAGCTGCTAAAAAGCATAAAGGAAAAGCACAACAAAGCAGAGCGAAAATGAAGAACCTGGTCTTATTGCATTTAAGAAATCTGTGCCCGAGGCAGAGGGAATTATGTCAAGGCAGTGTCGGCCGCACTTATGGTAAGGATTGGATATGTTAGGGCAGTGGGGATGAACACCCTTATCGTTGAAAGAGAGGACCATGGCAAGGGGAAGAGCCCCCCTCTTGTTGTTCCTGTTGGTCCTGAAACTTGTTCTTCCCAGCTCCATCCAAACCCTTGAAGCTCTTCTGGTCCGTCTCCGCCGCAAGAAATGGAGGAGCAAGAAGGAGGCAGAAGAAATAGTCCCATGGCCGGCAGGACGCAGGAACCAAAGAAAGGATGATTAAAGAAAGCTCCCGATGACCTCGTCGTCCGTCTGCTCCAAAATCCAAGAATGGAAAGTGAAACCTGGAATTTGTCCAATGATATTTAACTGATCTCAACATTTTATCAGCGGAGCGGACAGAGTTGCATTTGTCCACAGTCTGCGGCAACATCCCCCATTTGTACGCTTTAGTTTTAAAATAACACGGCTTAAGATGCGTGCCTTGGTCGTGCCATTTGTTGTCAGCGAGCTTGCGAACTAATTACTAATTTCCCACTAATTACTAATTAGAGAGGGCGGAGAAATGATCACATCACACATGCAGTTGCAGCCCGAAGCTTTTTTTATCGGCTATTTATTATTTTCCATCAAATCATTAATATATCTCCACAAGTCAAAAGCCGCCCTCTAAATGCCGGCAGTTTCCTCAAATGCCGGCAGTTTAACGTAAAGTATTGATTTTTTACGGGCAGAGTAAACAAATGAGAGAGAGAGAGAGAGAGAGAGAGAGAGGCATGAAATGTCAAACTGATTGCGCTAATGGTGCTTATTTAAGCGATTTTGTGGAGGTATAGCTAGAAGCTAAAATTTAAGTATTTAACAGGCCAGGCCTCGGCAGCATCTAAGCCAAAACTCACTTGCTGTATTTTTCCTCTCTCTTAAAAAAAACAAAAAATGCTACTTCCTTTCGGCCTCGAACCCTTGCCGGCGCTCTCGCCTTCTCTTTCCCCACGCCCTCACCGCCCCATCACTCCTTTCTCTAGTACGAAGACTTCACTTCGATGGGCCCTCCCTTCCCTCCATCTCCGCACTCCGACGCTCTTGCCTCACGTTGCTTCCTCCGCCACTGTCGAGCCATTGCAGCATCCAGAAAAGCTACAGAATGGGGAGATAGATATGGGTCTCGAGGAAGGAGATGACGAAGAAACAGAGATGGATCATTTCAAGGCGGAATCATTACTAGATATCTATGCCGACAAGGACGCGAGGCATCTTCCCTCGCCGGAGGTGGAGGTTATGCAACTTGAAGATCTTCCTGATCAGTGGAAGAGGTCTCGGATTGCTTGGCTCTGTAAGGAGTTACCGGCTCACAAGCAAGGCACCCTTGTCAGAATTCTCAACGCGCAGCGCAAGTGGATCAGACAAGGCGATGCAACCTATGTCACCGTCCATTGCATGCGTATTCGCGAGAACGAAGCCGCTTACAGAGTTAGCACCTTGCTCGATGTTTGGTCTAGATGTGCATTTCTTGGGTTGCTTGCTTGTAAATTGCCTGATAGGTGTTTGATTGTTTGG
Organism: Dendrobium chrysotoxum; assembly: GCA_019925795.1. NCBI lineage: Eukaryota > Viridiplantae > Streptophyta > Magnoliopsida > Asparagales > Orchidaceae > Dendrobium > Dendrobium chrysotoxum. Next base: position 59,788,885 of record CM034309.1, read on the forward strand.
CCCTTGCAGTTTTTCTTTGTTTTTGCAACCAAAATGAAGTCTTTATCTGCTGCTCGGCCACATTTCTGCTGGAAATTCTGTTTTATTTTTTATTTTTTTTATTTTGACACAGCTAGCTACTGTTTTTGCTGGTTATTAGACTAATAGTGATTACGGGATGAAAGCAATTTGTGGTCTACTCTTAGTTGAAGGAGAAGTCGTGCTCCTTCGTTTTAGTGATAGTTGTGTGGTTTTCTGATTTCAGGTATACAGTTGGATGTCACAGCAGCACTGGTTCCATTTCGATTTTGCTCTTGCAACCAAACTGGCGGATTATCTGGGCAAGGACCGAAAATTCACAAAATGTCGAGAGATATTTGATGCCATGATCAAGCAAGGTCGGGTGCCCGCTGAATCGACATTTCATATCCTCACAGTTGCTTATCTCAGTGCACCGATTGAAGGATGCATCGAGGAGGCGTGTTCCATCTACAACAAAATGATCCAGTTAGGTGGGTATAGGCCAAGGCTCAGCTTGCACAATTCTCTTTTCCGAGCCCTCTTGGGCCAGCCTAGAAGGGTTTCAAAACATCACCTCAAGCAAGCTGAATTCATTTATCACAATCTGATAACATGCGATCTTGAGGTACACAAGGATATCTATGCTGGGCTTATCTGGTTGCATAGTTATCAGGAGTCAATTGACCGAGAGAGGATTGATGCCCTGCGGGGTGAGATGAAAAGTGCAGGAATTGAGGAGGGCAAAGATTTGCTGATCTCAATCTTGAGGGCTTGCTCAAAGCTCGGTGATGTTGAGGAGGCAGAGAAAATATGGCTCAAGCTGCTTGCATCTGAATATGCCCTCCCTTCTCAATCCTTTGTCTACCGGATGGAGCTCTATTCCAAGGCGGATGATCCTATGAAATCACTCGAAATATTCAAGGATATGAAGAATGGAGCCACGCCCGTTACTGTCAGTGCTTACCATAAAATCATTCAAGTCATGACAAAGGCCAATGAACTTGATATTGCAGAGACTCTTGTGGATGAGTTTGCTGAAAGCGGTTTGAAGCCACTTAATCCTGCCTTTCATGATCTAATGAGTCTGTACTTGAAACGAGGAATGCACGATAAATTGGAAATGTCATTCTCTAAATGTCTTACAAGGTGCCATCCCAATAGAAGTATTTATGGCATATACTTGGAATCACTTGTGATGGTTAATGACCTTGAGAAGGCTGAGCAAATTTTTAATGAAATGCAAACGAATGGGACAATTGGTGCTTTTGCTCATTCATGCAATGTAATTTTACGTGGATATTTAGCTGCAGATGATTATGAAAAGGGTGTAAAGGTATATGATATAATGCGTCTGAAAAAATACGATGTAGAGCCAGATTCTATAGAAAAGATGGAGCGGTTTCTTGACCATAATAAAAAAATATTTAGGAAATCTATCAGTTTGAAACTCGACGAAGAACAGCGTGAGATCTTGATTGGTTTGCTGCTTGGAGGGGCTGAAATAGTCTTGGATGAACATAAGAAGAAACATGCAATTCTATTCGAATTCAATGCAAGATCTGATATCCATTCTGCATTGAGAATGCACATACATGAAAGATTTTATGAGTGGTTAACTCCTAGTAGATCAACTGATGGAGACCATGAGATACCTTACCAATTTTCAACAATAGCTCACCCTCACTTCAGCTTCTTTGCTAACCAATTCTGGTCTAAAGATCGACCTATGATTCCAAAGCTCATTCATCGATGGCTATCAGTTCGAGTATTAGCATATTGGTATATGTATGGTGGGTTCAAAACCTCGTCAGAAGATATATTACTTAAGCTAAGGGGTGCAAAACGTGAAGATATTGACAAAATATTAAAGAAACTTCAGGGGAAAGACATAGCCACGAAGGTGAAGAAGAAGGGAAGATTTTTCTGGATAGGTTTTCAAGGAACCGATGCAGTTCGGTTCTGGAATCTGATAGAACCTTTTCTCCTACAAAATGTAAAAGATCTTTTGATGCCAAATAATGATGCCATTGGAAGTGATGATGGAGATGTTCTTAATAAGAGATCTGATTCTGATGTGCACAAATCTGGTGAAGACCTGACGTGATCTTCTTATAGTTATGTATATTCCTTTTTAAATTTGAGATAAATCATTTTTCCTTCTGTCATTTTAAATCCTTATTTCAGTACTAACTACATGTTATATTTTGTAAATTAATTTGTCATGTCAGAAGAAAATGTTTAATTTGTTGTCACATCTATGTCCTCATTGTAATTTTGATTTGCCTTCGCACCTATATATATATATATATATATATATATATATATATATATATATATATAAACACAATTAGAGAAGTTTTTGATACCCGATATTTTTATGAACTGGCCTGATCATGTTAGACCGGTTCAGGCTGAACCGGCCCAACCCCAACTGGCCCTTACAAGGCCGATTCTCTGCTACTGGAGACGGACCCCCTTAGGGGGGAAATCTGCCGCCCAAGCCTAGTGGGCCCACTAGGCACGCCAATAGGGAAAGAAATAAGGGGCAGCTAGGAGAGGGAGGGAAGATTTGAATTCAGGATTTGAAATTAGGAAAGTTTTTGTATTAAATAGGAGTCGTCGTCTAGGGTGAGGGTTATGCATGATTATTGTTTCTCTTGGAGTTCTCTTAGAGGTTTTGGGCTCTAGATTCATCATCTAGAGATTGGGAGAGAACGATCCTCCTCTCGAATTGAGGATCGATTGTATCTTTGCTTGTTCTTGCTTTTAGTTTGATTCCTATAATACGATCTACTGTTTTTGGATTGTTTTCATTGGAAATCTCGAAGTTTTCTCGCTGTTTTCACCAATTATTATTAGGGTTGCTTGCAAACTCAAGTATTCCCATTAGGGTTACTTGTGAACTCAAGTATTTCCTATCAAATCACTGAAAGAAACTTGAGATGAAACTATTCTTGAGTTCATTGTGTAGACTTTCTGGTTGATAGAATAGGAGAGGACCACTGTGATACACTGGACGTGAGGATTGTATATTCTAAATAATAGCTGTGAAAAATGTTGCTCTTAATGTAATATGACGCAGATATCCTTAACTGTAGTGCTATCTTAGATGGGTAAGAAATGTAGGCAAGTGAAATGGATCACATCAGACTGCAAGCGGAGGTGAACAGGTATGCCCTGCCGCCCACTTCAACCATTGGTGGATAGCTTGGCAAAATTTGATAATGACAACATGTTTCTGTGCCTGAATTTGCATTAATTCACTCAAAATCTATTTAAAAAAAAACACTCCTTGGACTAGAAATTGCTTGATGCATTGAAAAACGTACAATTTTGAGATTAACATAGTTGTTGTGGGCTTGTTAAATGGAAACTACATATCTTTTGCACTTTATACCTTCAACTATAACCTTGATGCAGAGCATCTTACCAGATAATATCCGGTGGCACAACTTAATACCACATGCTTCTGATAGTTAGTTAGGACTTGCTACTTTATTGCTTTTTATTCGTTCTGCTGCACATGAGTGCAAATAGTAGTTGTTTGCACCTTTTTTAGTAGCTTTCTATTAGGCAAAGTTAATATAGGAATTCTGTCCGGGAGAAGGAGGCAGACTTGATTTTACAATTTCATAGAATTGTTACAGGTTCTTAGAACTTTTGTGTTCTGAGTTTTGTTTCATTGGTTTTGTTCTGCATTGCTCTAACCTTCTTTGCAGGATCCCTACATCAGTATTTGGTATCAGAGACAAATGGTGGAGAGCAGCAGGCGGGTGGCTTTCGGGGATGATAACAGCCTTGAAGCCTTATGGGCGGAACACCGTAGCTTGGCGCAACAAGCCGAGGACCTTTCGACTGAAGTTCATCGGTTCTTCGGAGAGGTTCGACAGGAGCTAAGGGTGATTAACGCTAAATTGGATCGCACGCATTCGGTGCGAGTTGCGGCTCCAAACACAGGTATGGCCGCGAGGAGGGGTTTTGATGGAGATCAACGGCGACAAAGAGGTTCGCATATCATTGAAGCTTCGGAGTCGTATGATGAACTGGACCGACTAGGAAACCTAGATATCTCAGATTCTGAAGAAGAAATGGTAACCTAGCGCAGAAGGAGGCCGAGGGACATTGAACATCCGCACAATGAATTCCGGGTAAAACTTGACATACCTTACTTCGATGGCAAATTACACATTGAAGACTATTTGGATTGGGAGAGGTCCGTTGAGACATTCTTTGAATACATGGAGATTGTTCCAAAAAAACAAGTGAAGTATGTTGCTTGTAGGCTCAAGGGGGGAGCAAGTGCGTGGTGGTAGCAAGTGCTTCAAACACGACGCCGGGAAGGTCGTGGTCCAGTTCGCAGTTGGCATAGAATGAAACAGTTTTTGCGAGGCCATTATTTGCCAACTGATTATGAGCAAAGGTTGAATCTACAATATCAGCATTGTGTGCAAGGAACAAGGACAGTCAATGAATATAAGGAAGAATTTTACCGTTTAAGTGCTAGAAATAACTTAAACGAATCAGAGAATCAAATGGTGGCCAAATACATTGGTGGGCTTCGAGAGGTGATTCAAGACAAATTAGAACTAAATACGGTGTGGTCTTTATCCCAAGCGGTGAATTATGCCTTAAAAGTAGAGTTGCAACTACTTAGGCATTCCCGTAGTCATCCAGCGAGGCGCTCTCATGAATCTGTAGCTGAAGTTTATAAGCCCACCAATAGAGCTACGCCTCAAGCCAGCAGACCGCCGGTTGTGAGCTCCGGAAACATTGGACCCATCAATGCCACTAACAAGTCCACAGAAACAAAGGTGGTGCAAAAGGGAAGAGTTCCGAACAAGGAAAATCCTTATGCTAAGCCAACCAATATCAAATGTTTCCGCTGCTTTCAGCAGGGACACAAGTCAAATGAGTGTTCGACGAGACCACAATTGCAGTTGGTAGAGGCATCTATATATAGATGAAGAAGGGAGTGAGTTAGAAGCTGACGGTGAGAAAGCAATGGAAGATGTAGAAGGAGACGTTGGAGAACCCCTTGTGTGCATCATGGAGAAATTATTGTTAGCTCCTAAACAGCCCAACATGACATAACAGAATGCTCTATTCCGAACCAAATGCACCATCAACGGAAAGGTTTGTGAGTTGTTGATAGACAGCGGGTGCACCGAGAATGTAGTTTCTCGAGCCATGGTGCGAGCACTGCAACTCAAGACCATAAAGAACCCAAATCCATACAAAATTAGTTGGGTAAAAAAAGGAATGGAAATGTCGGTGACCGAATTATGCCGGGTGCCCTTTTCTATTGGAAAACATTATACTTGTGAAGTTTTATGCGATGTGCTAGAGATGGACGTATGCCATATTATTTTGGGGAGACCATGGCAATACGATGTAGGGGCTATATACGACGATCGTGCCAATACCTATACCTTTGAGTGGAATGGCTGACGACTTTGCTTGTTACCGAGTAATGCCGGTTCAGAAATGAGTGTTGAAAAAAACAAGACAGCTTTGTTCACTGTCTCAGCTGCAGCACTGCTCAACACCTGGAAGGAGACCTCAAGAATTTTGGCTCTGGTGATGAAAGAGACAAATGTTATTGTGGGAAAAACATAACTTCTTGTGAAAGTAGATTGTTTGATTAAACAATTCGCGGACATTTGCTCATAAGCTCAACCTGCGGAACTTCCCCCTCTACGAACCATCTAGCATCAAATGAGCTCACACCAGGAGCAACTTTACCTAACTTGCCTCACTACAAGCTCAGTCTTAATGAGAACTGAATCCTACAGCAGATGGTGGATGAATTGTTGGAAAAACAATTGATACAGCACAGCCTAAGCCCATGTGCAGTGCCAGTCCTGTTAGTGCCAAAAAAAGACAGTAACTGGAGGATGTGTATGGACAGCAGAGCTATAAACAAGATTACAGTCAAGTTTAGATTTTCGCTGCCGAAGCTGGAAGAATTGATAGAAAAGTTAGCAGGGTCTACTAGTTTCTCTAAATTGGATCTTCGCAGTGGGTACCATCAAATCCGCATCAGACCAGGAGATGAATGGAAAACCGCCTTTAAAACTCGCGAAAATCTATATGAATGGAAGGTAATGCCTTTTTGACTTGTGTAACGCTCTATCTACATTCATGCTGCTAATGAATGAAGTGCTAAAACCTTTCTCAATCGTTGTTGTGTGGCATATTTTGATGATATATTGGTTTTTAGTTCCACACTTGGGGATCACATTGGCCATTTAAGAAGTATCTTTGAAACATTGAGAAAAAATATATTGCACCTAAATCTGTCATAATGTGAGTTCGCAACTCCAATGGTGACATTCTTGGGTTTCAAAATTTCAGCTGAAGGCGTTAGTACAAATCCTGCCAAGATTTCGGCTATTCAACAGTGGTTGACACCCAAAACTCTAACAGACATACGAAGTTTTCATGGGCTGGCAAATTTTTACTGGCGATTTATTAAGGGATTCAGTAGTTGTATGGCCCCAATTACTGATATGCTGAAACTAAAAAAATTTGAGTGAGGAGCCGCACAGCAGCAAAGTTTTGAAAATATCAAAACTGCTCTTACCTCAGCGTCGGTTCTAGCTTTACCGAATTTTGAAAAACCATTTGCTGTAGAAACAGATGCTTCCTCAATTGGCATTGGAGCGGTCTTAACTCAAGAAAACAAGCCTGTAGAATTCTTCAGTGAGAAACTCTTTGCATCGAGGCAGCGGTGGATAGTCTATGAACAAGAGCTATACGCCATCGTGAGGACCTTAAAACAGTGGGAACACTACTTACTCCATCAAGATTTTGTTATTTGTAGTGACCACAAGGCTTTGCAATATATAAATACTCAAAAAAACATCAATAGAATGCATGCACGTTGGATCTTGTTTTTGCAAAAATTTACATTTGTGCTAAACCACAAAAGCGGTGCTCAAAACAGGGTAGCGGATGCCTTAAGCCGACGTACAGCTTTGCGTACTCAGCTCCAAACAGAACTCGTTGGGCTAGAATTTCTACAGGAATTATATTCAGATGATCATTATTTTGGTGAAAATTTGGCAACGTTGCATGCACAAAGATCATATAGAGGATTATTCAGTCAGGCACGGCTTCCTTTTCAAGGGAAATTTACTTTGCATTCCTAATTCGTCCTGGCGATAGTAGATTATCAAGGAGATACATGCAGGAGGTTTAGCTGCCCATTTGGGCTGTGATAACACCATTTTACAGTTACAAAACAAATTTTTTTGGCCCCACTTAAGAAGAGATGTGTCACGATTTGTAGAGAGGTGCTCAATATGTCAGGCCTACAAAGGCGGGGGGGCAGAAGACACTCGACTTTATTTTCCGTTACCTGTACCTGACTCTATTTGGGAAGACTTGAGCCTATATTTTATACTTGGCCTACCTTGTACGCGTCGAGGCAATGACTCAATTATGGCGGTAGTAGATCGCTTTTCAAAATGGCTCATTTCTTTCGACGCTTTGAACATTGCCAAGCTGTTATTTCATAAAATTGTAAGATTGCATGGTATCCCTCGCTCACTAACTTCAGATCGTGATGTGAAGTTTATTAGTCATTTTTGGAGGGAACTTTGAAGCGATTGGATATTAAACTGCAACTCAGTTCATCTTATCATCCACAAACTGACGGCTAGATAGAGGTAGTCCACCGCACACTTGGGAACTTGCTCCGCTGTTTGGTACAGGAAAGTCCGAAATTATGTGATGAAGTACTTCCTCAAGCCGAATTTGCATTCAATTTAATGCCAAACCGATCAACTGGTATGTGCCCTTTTAGCATTGTTTATACCAAATTGCCAAACACTATTGTGGATGTTGCAGTTATTCCAAAGTGTGGCAAATAAGGCGGCTGCCAATATGGCTGAGCAGTTTACAAATATGCTATCTTCTGTTCGTGCAAAGCTGCACCAAGCTAATGCTCATTATAAGCAACAGGCAGATGTTCATCTGCGAGAAAAGATCTTCCATCCAGGTGACTTGGTATTAGTTCACATGACCAAGGAGAGCTGACCACCAGGAACTTATTCCAAGTTAAGTCGCAGAAAGTTTGGGCCTTATCCAATCCTCCACATTAATAATGAAAATGCCTACGTCATAGACTTACCAACTGAGTATAAGACTTCAAGAACTTTCAATGTAGCTGACCTTTATCCATACTCACCGCCTAATGACGGCCAGGTGACACCTGTATCAGGAGATGACAGCATTCTTCATGGTGGGGACGAATGATGCGGAGCATCTTACCAGATAATATCCGGCGGCACAACTTAATACCACATGCTTCTGATAATTAGTTAGGACTTGCTACTTTATTGCTTTTTATTCATTCTGCTGCACATGAGTGCAAAAAGTGGTTGTTTACACCTTTTTTAGTAGCTTTCTATTAGGCAAAGGTAATATAGGAATTTGGTCCGGAGAAGGAGGCAGACTTGATTTTACAATTTGATAGAATTATTACAGGTTCTTAGAACTTTTGTGTTCTGAGTTCTGTTTAATTGGTTTTGTTCTGCATTGCTCTAACCTTCTTTGCAGGATCCCTACTTCACCTTGAGCATATTTGGGCTTGTTAGAAGGAAAATACATATATTCTGCACTTTATATCCACAATTATAACCTTGAGCTTATTTAAATTGAAGTGTAATATTCATATCAGTTTATACAAAAAGAAAAACATATATTTCATGACAGTTGTGAATTTTGATTGATCTATCTTGAGCGATTCTTCGTTTATTAGAACCCTAGGTTTCAATAGTTCTCACAGGTAATCTTAACTACTTTATTTGTTATGTAGTCTACTGAAAATTTATCACACAAACTAAATTTTATAAATTCAAGACTACCACTTATAAAATACAACTCTAAAACTCACACAAACTTTATTAAGAAGTTATGTTTATGTTCCTCTTCCTTTCTGTTCACTTCAAAGCTTTTGCTTCTGCTACTTGCAAATAGGGCTGCAAACGAACCGAGCCGAGCCGAGTATGTGAGTGTTCATGTTTGTGTTCATTTAATATCAGTTGTTCAAGTTTGGTTCATGTATGTTCGAGCTTTATTGTTAGTGTTCATGTTTGGTTCATTTAAATTAATGAGTGTTCATGTTCGGTTCATGTTCAGTTCATGTTCGTTCGTTTAGTGCTTATCGAGCTTTAAACAAACAAACATGAACGAGCTATAAACGAACTCTACTTTTAGATGTTCATTAACTTAACAAACGAGCTTTATCGAGCTTCCTAACAAACGATTACATCGAGTATGTTCGCGAACATATCTAACAAATTTTTTTAACTATCAAACAAAGACGTTCATGAACATAGAAGCAAATCCCTTCTTGACAGATTTTCCTAATGACAACATTAATAAAGGCAATGATTTATAAATAAATAGCCATATAAAGCAATATTTGATACCTGCAACAATCACTGATCCAGTAACAACTAGTGGCCACAAAAGGATTGCAAGACCAGCAAAGAGGAACGCAAACAGTCTCCACTCTCCAGGAATGGCCCTTCACATATGCCTCTAAACCAAATAATTGTCATATGTTAATAACAGAACATTACATAAGAAATAATTGTCATCTCAAAGAAAATAGTATTGGAACAAAACTCCATAAGACATTGGCATATGATATATCTTGGAACAAAATTCCATATCCCAAAACTAAGCAAATATTATACTAAAACTTTCTCTAAAAATATAATTATGTTTGTCAAAAATACAAAAATACAATAGGTCGGCAAACAAAACTAAACAGTAATCTTCAGCAAAATTAAATCCACTCCTTATTAAACCAATGAGATCTCCTTTGTTTCCTCCCTAGTCTGCAAGATGTAATACAATAAATTAGGAATTGTAAAGAAAATTTTCACCAACTAACAATTTAAAATAATTATTATACCTTAGCTTTTCTCTTTATACCATATAAATTACGATACCAATCACTTCCACAAATAAGATGTTGCACTGTATCTGTACCCAAAGATGATCTATATTGATCAATAACTCTTCCACCGGCACTGAAGGTGGCTTCTGAAGCAACGGTTGTAATTGGAATAGAAAGAATGTCACAAGCCATCCTTGATAAAATACGGTATTTTAGAGAGTTAACTTTCCACCATTCCAAGCAATCAAAAGGTACTACTGGATTTTCTTCCTCAATGAAAACTCCATCATCCAAATACACATCAAGCTCAGATTTTACTGCTTGAGTAGTGTAATCTGTTCTAATATAAGTTTCATATTTTCTCTTTCCATAAACAGACCTACCTTTAACAAAAGATGAACTCAGAGAATTACTACTTGTTTCAACTTCAGCTGCATTCCTCTCAGCATTTGAGATCTTATAATCTTCTACATACTCATTATAAAGTGCATATAAACTCTCTTGTACATCAGTGATGTGCATTTGTGCTATGTGTTCAGTATACATAGAGTTGAAAGCAAAGCTTATCATTTTCATTTTATTTCTTGGGTCGAAAATTGCACCTAATGAGATTAGAAGATTTCTTGTTGGACATGTTCTGTTACAACTGTTGGACTTGAAGATGACCCAACACTAATTTGAACATCATGAACTGTCAATCCTAACTGCGTTGGTGAATTTTCAGACATACCTTCAAAAGAGAAGTCAACGATTATATTAAACATGAATCATATTTGTTAGTGCATATACTCAAGTTAAAAATGGAGCTCATTACATGAAGAAATACCTATCTTGATCACTAGAAAAACAATCCCACTAAAGGTTTCTATGGTGGATGCTCTTGCTATTTCTCATTCTTCCCCAATGCAACCTCCTCCCATCTCTTCTAAAGTTATTATCACAAATAGTAAATTTGAGGCTCTTTACTCAACGGAGACCCAACCTTTCTTTGATAAAATCCCTCCCCTAAAGGCTATTATGCAACATTAAGAGAAAGAAGCCAAAATAACTAATGTAATTCCAGTATTTTTCGCTGAACCTCTCAACCGGGAACGATCCATGAAAGTTTGACGGGAACAATGGCAAGCGTCTTCGGGTTTGTAGCAGGCGAAGTTGACAAGGTAAACAGGACTTGGGCGACTAAGGAAGTAGAGGGTGGAGAGGAAGAGTGAAGCCAAACTTACCGTCAACAGGAGCTTTAGCGTTGTCAGGGAGAAATGAGCGGAGAAACAAGAACTCGAGAAGATTCGTTAGAGACTTGGAGTGCCTCGACGAGAAAATAGGAACGAAAGAAAACCTAGTTTGGTAAAGCAGGAGTCGAAGGTTATGGGAGAAAGAGATGCGAGAGATCGCCATTCGCAGTTCGCCCTTCCGCTTCCTTAGGCCGCGCGCGTTTGGGAAGAAAAATTAGGGCTCGGTTTAGGATTGTCGCTCAGCCCGCCTCTTTTTTAACATCTATAACTTATCATTTATTTAAATTTAATAAAATTACTTAGTTAACATATAATATAATATTATTTATTTTTATTTTATTATTTAACAATAATTATATCATTATATTATAATAAATATAAAATATTTATATTATTTATATTATTTAATTCTATAATCAAATATTAATTATTTTTATCAAGCTTTTTCACGAGTTCAAAATCGAACATTAATCGAGCTTCTTATCGAACTTAATGTCGAGCTTGTTCACGAGCTTCAAATGATGTTGTTCGCGAACAAAAATGAGCCGAACGCATTAGTGTTCAAGCTTGTTTATTTAAGAATCGAGTATTTAAAATATTGTTCATGTTTGTTTGTTTAGTTAATTAAACGATCACGAACGAGCTTTAATCGAACCGAACAACGAGCAGCTCGTCGAACGTTTGGTTCGCTTGCAGCCCTACTTGCAAAAATTAATTCATCTTCATGCAAGCACACATGCAAAATATCACCATTTTTAATTTTGATGTAAAGTACATGCTCATATGGACATTTAGAATTTTTTTTCTTGGAGGCATTTGTCAATTGACGACACTTTGCATTCGAAAATTTGTCATGTAAAATAAAGTTTTATAAACTCAAAATTATATGTTCCAAATTACAAATATTAAATTCACACAAACTGTCTGAAGAAATTATGCTTATTTTTCTATTTATTTCTTCTATTTTAGAAGCTTTTGTTTTTCATTTGATGCTTAAATCTTAAGAGGGGATATGATGGAGTACTTATATGTATATTCAGAACTTATCTACAACATAATTATTATCTATTAAAATAATCTCAACATTTTAATTTTTATCTATCAACATGCATGTTTGACTCTCGCATATTTCCCAGATGAGTTATGTTATATTTTCTCATGGGCTAATTCCACGAAAGCATTTCATTTTCCGATTTAAGGACCGCTGTGCCGCCGGATACTCGCCATCCTGTTGTTCACCTTGCAGAGACTAGAGACCGCAAAGCCTCTTCGATCGTCGATGTCGTCTGATGCATTTAATGCTCTTTAGTTCACTCACCAAGTAGTTCGGTTGTTCTCTTCAGCAAAAACACAATATCAAATCCAGTGTTGCTTGCTGCTTTCAAGCGTGAGGTTTGAAGTGGATTAGGAAAGATGCTGACGCCTACACTGTCTTCTCACTTATCAACAATCAACCACTGCCACCATTCCAAGCTAACTGTTCCAGTACTTGAAGTAGGTGTGTTGTCTTCACGCTAACTAATCAATTTTGCCTACCTAACAATCCCTTTAATTCCGTCTGCATGCAATTGCTGCCTATATAATCTAATCAAACAAAGAATTTTCTGCACCAAACAAATATGTATATTATAATTTTGATCAAAATAGAGATAAAGAAATACTTGTTATAATCAGAGAAAACAAAATGCTGAAAACCATCAGATGAACTGAACTTCTGGTTTGATGTTTTGAAAAAGAAAACAGAGAATGTGACATGAATGTTTGTGAATGCATCCAGATAGAAAAAACATAGGTTAAATCAAAACTTCCATTTGAAGGGCAATATAACGTTGATGACCGGCCCAGCAATCTTTTTTGTGAAACCAAAGGATACGGATATATATTAATGTTCATGTTGAGTCGGATTGGTGCAAATCCAGCATCATAAGGCGGCTGCAATTTGGTGGTGGCTATGAGATCCGGTGGAGCCATGGATACATCCACCTCGACGGTGGAGAAGACGTCAATCCATCAGGTGGTTATACATCCCGTCAAAATTGATGTGATGAAATTTAACCGTAAAAAAAACTTTGACAAGTGGCGATGTGAGGTGATCGATACGTTATGGTCTCTAAATCTTGAGAAAGTTATGGATGGCGAGGAACGTCTTGAGGAGATTTTAGAGAGATATTGGCTAAAGATGAACCAGAGTGCTTATGTTTTGATCAGAAATTATCTATCTAAGGAGATCAAGTATGAGGTGATGATGGAGATTTCTGCTGTGAAACTATGGAAGATTTTGGAGAATAAATATCTGACAAAGAGATTGAGAATCGTCTCCATATGAAACGCCGACTCTACAGGCTTTAGATAAGACATGGGATTACTATTGATAATCATTTGATAATTTTACAAAGCTATTGGCAGATCTTTTTAATTTGGATGAGGAGGTTGGAGATGAAGATAAGATGCTCCGTTTGTTGAATTCGCTCTCGGATCAGTATGAAAACTACACGATGATACTCATTCATAGGAAGAAGTTTTTGAACTATGGTGATATGACTACTACGTTGTTGAATCACGAGTTCCGATGTCGTGATAAGAAATCTGCAAAGATGAATTCGGTTGAGGATCTCACACTCCAACGTGAAAGATCTGAAAAGCAAAGAATAAAAAGGAAGGCAGCAACAAGCAAGGCAAGTCTGTGGGCTCAGTCTTGAGAAGAATCAATGTGCTTTCTGTTTAGAGACTAGTTATTAGAAGAAAGATTGCTCGAAGCTGAAGGAGGAAGAAAATGAAAATGAAGTTTTCACTGAGGCTAAGGCAAACCTTAGCATGGAAGAGCATGACGAAGACTCGGATGTATCACTATCTGTAGCTCAGAGTTTGTATATAGATGTTTCATGTTAGATTTTGGATACTGGTGCTATCTATTACATTTGTCTTAGTAAAGAATAGTTCAGTACTTACAGGGAGTTTGATAATGGTGTTGTGTTCATAGGAAATGATAAAACTTTGTCATATAGTTTGTGTAGGGAGCATCTTCATCAAAATGCATGATGATACTATGAGAGAGCTGACTGATGTGAGAAACGTTTTAGATTTCAGAAAAAATTTGCTGTATGTTGGGGCTTTAGAGACCAAGGGCTACAAGATAGTCATTGAGGTAGGAGTTTTAAAGATATATCATGAAGCGTTGATTTTTCTGAAAGAAGTTTATCATCACAACATTTACTTCCTTCAGGATAAAAGAGTGATTGGAACGGCTGTTGTTGCTGATGATTCTTCTGATGTCACTACATTGTGATATATGCGGCTATCTAATGCTGGAAAGGCTTCTCTTATGGCTTTGATGAAGAAATGATTGATTAAAGGAGCAAACACCTGCAAGCTCAATTTTTATGAACATTATGTGTTTGATAAGAAGACACGGTATTATTAGTACTGTCATCCATAATATAAATGATACCATGTAGTATGTTCACAGAGATATTTGGGGCTCGAAGGAGACATCATCATTCGACAGGCGGTGATACTTTATCTCTTTTATTGACGACCACTTCTACCCATGTATCTGATTTAGTTGTATATCAGGAGGTAGAAGATGATGTTGAGGATGGGATTCCATCTTAAGAATCTATTGCGAGAAAAAGGTTCAGGCGCCAGAATATCCCAAAAACAATTTGGTTGAGGGACCACATTGCATTTGCACTTTTAGCAACGGAGGTTGAAGTTTCTAGTCCTGATGATAATTTGTGGAAAAGGGCTATGGATGAAGAGATGAAGTTTCTTCAGGAGAATACCACTTGGAGGTTGGCGAAGCTTCCTCTAGGAAGGAAAGTCATTTGGTGCAAATGGGTATATGCAAAGAAGAAAATGATCTAATGGAGCTAATGTGCGGTACAAGAATATGTGGGTGGCAAAAGGCTTTGATAAGGTGTTCTCCCCCGTGATTAAACATCTCTCGACAAGTGTTGACTTGACACTTGTAGCACACAATGGTTTGATTTTGAAGCAGCTCAATCTAGACATTGTACAAGCAGTTGGCGTTGTTAGTGAGCAGATTCATACATGATCTAAGAAGGAGTCATTGGCAAGTTGTGAAGAGTATCATGAGGTTTATGAAGGGTACAGTTGATACAAGCTTGGTATTAGAGAGATAGTCAACACGACAGTGGTGCAAGACTCATGACTGAGTGTCCACTTGTTCTGAACAACTACGTTTGACTTGATCTCTTGGGAGGGGGGATACATAGGCAACTATCCGAGTATAGTGGTTTTTTATATTGTAGCTTGGTTTGTTATCTTTCATTTTCTAAAGTAAAAAAAATGAGGTGGAGATTGTTGATTTAAAATGTTTTAATGGCTCATTAATGTAATTGATTAGAGAGTCAATTATTTCCCTAATTAGGTGTTTTGATTGGAGATTCGATTGAATATTAGATTAGATAATTTTTTTCCTTATTTTGTTCACCTTAAATCTGTAAATTGAGGAGCAAGAGTTGTTGTGGAAGCATGAGAGCTAGAGAGAGCCAAATTGTAATCCTCTTTTCTCCATATAGAGAACCACGTAAATCATTGTATTTTTTACGTTGATTGTGTGATTATTTTATTTTATTTTCCATTGTGTTTGCACAACAAAGAAAGCTAGACAGAGACTGAGTTTCATTTTAACCAGTTAATAGTTTGTAATTAATTAAGACATGATTAGCCAATTTAAAAAAAAAGAGCCTGTTATTTATTATTATTAAAACCGGTGAATAGAGAACCAGTTTCTATTGAAACGGGTGAATAGAGTACCGGTTTCAATAGAAAATGGATAATAAAGATCCTGTTTTAGAAACTGGATAATAAAGTTTCAATTTTTATTGAAACTGTATTATTAACTCCCGTATTTACTTCTTTTTAAATTTTTAATTTAAACTTAAAACAGGCTTTTTTTTTTATAAATTGGCCGACGTAATTTTGGTCATCATACTTAATCAATCGTTCACGAATTAAGAAGCTAGGCGAGCCATGCCAAAACAGCTGAAAGCAACCAAGAAAAAGCAAAGAGAAGAAAATAAAGAGTGCATCAGTAGGAGTGTATATACATGTATATATGTGTGTGTGGTAGTTTGGGTGGAGCAGTTAGGATAGAAGGAAGAATATTGGAATCGTTAGATCGACCATGCATAAAAGTCTTCCTGCTATTATGCCCTTCCTCCTCCTCAGTTCATATCCAACCCCAGCAATCTCCTCGATCTACGAGAGATCGATCGATGCCGGCGCCGCGCAGACCATGGAAGCCCTTCACTGCCCGTAGTTGTTGCACAGTCGACAACCGCTTAGTACTCGGAAACCTCAGCCTTAACTTGAGCAGGTGCCGTCCAACACGCCCCGATTTCTCCAAGAAGGTGGCGGAGCAGCAGTCTTTCCGCAGCATCTCCATCTCAGACCTAAGCAGCTCGTCTTCGGCGAGGTTCAACGAGGAGTTTGCGCATGCGTTTGGAGCCGGGCTATACGCCTTCCAGCTGAGCGAGCTGAAAGCCATAACGCACGACTTCTCAAACAGCTACCTTCTTGGTGAGGGAGGGTTCGGCACCGTGCACAAAGGCTACTTGGATGATAGGATGCGGCCTGGTCTAAAAGCGCAGGCCGTCGCCGTTAAGCTTCTTGACATAGAGGGGCTTCAGGGTCACAGGGAGTGGCTTTGTGAGAGAACAATTAAATTCCCCTATATATATGTGCATTCTTTCTGTTTGATGAAATGCCAGCCGGTGTTAATATTCTCATTCCTATGCCTACTGGTGCTATATAGCATTAATTTATTAATGATGCGGTGCAGGCGGAGGTGATATTTCTGGGGCACCTGAGACACCCTCATTTAGTGAAGCTGATAGGTTATTGCTGCGAAGATGAAGAGAGACTTCTCGTCTACGAATTCATGCAACGTGGCAGTCTGGAGAACCATCTCTTTAAGAGTAAGTTGCATGCTGATTTG